>VZRV01000330.1:203586-247250 GCA_013398115.1 Falcunculus frontatus
AGGTAGTAAATACCTGTCGATATTCCCTTACTCTTGTCTAGTCTCTGTTTCTAGGTGGCTGGAGGAGGCATCAATACCCCACTCAAAAGAGACCCTGGTGGTCCTGAGCAGCACCGAGAGGAAGAAAGGGAATCATCAGATGCCCCAGCACAGACATCCCATCCTGGATGTGTTTTACTGCAATCCCAGAGGAGTCCTGCTTTGTCCCAACATGCTGTGGTCATCTGGTCAGCTCTAACCACATGACCAGCACCAGGAGGTGCTGCCTGGAGCCCCACCTGGGCTTCACACATGGGGTAAAGAAAACATCTCTGTGCACAAGAGCTCCTGGTTCTGTGAAATTCAACACATGGCAAAAGGTCTCACAGCCAACCCTCAGCCTCTGAGTGGGCTTCTCACTTCTTACAAAGCCTTAGAGATGTATTTAAGGGGGGCAGGAGCACATGTAAGAGGAGATCCTTCACTCCCCAATTCTCCAGCAGACAGCTAAACTGAAGGATGGTTTGAATTTATTTTAAAAAATCCCAAGACTCTCTTTTCTTCCAGAAGCTCATTCCCAAGAGTCTCACAATGCTGCTGCCATCCTGGCACCTGCCCAGCCCTGAATGGAAAAATAAATCCAATACTTTCTTAGTCACACAAAACTTGCTGAAGCTAATGGCTGTTTGCTGAATAAAGAAGTAGTGAAATGATATAAAAGACTCTGAAATTGAGTCTTTTTTTTTTTTTGCTGTCTTATGCCAGCAGCTCCTGTAATACTTTACAGTCAGACAATGATACAAAGCGGGGGGAGTGTGAGTTGTCTACTTGCAGGTCAGAGAGCTGGGAGCAGAACAGAGCCCTTAAGTCAAGTTGGGCTTTTCCCTTCATTTACCCCATCTGCCTTAATGTGAGATCACTGATGTGTGGAGACCTAAACCCCCGGGGCACTGGCAGGATTAGCTCATATTTGAGAACGGCTGCACAAAAGCAAGGCATTGTTTATCAATGTAGGCTGTAAAACTTGCTGACACCATGTAGATTCACAGCCAGTTTAACTATGAAGAGATGAAATTCTGCCTGGTCCTCAAAAACAGAGGTGAAAGTGCAGCATCTCAGCACACAGAATCCACAATGAAGCCTGTTTTGGCTTGGAGATGGAGACGGAGAAAAGAATTTTTTAAAACAAAGATTTACACCTTGCCAAAACCAACTCAATACCTTTCTCGTGCATTTATCAGCAGCTTGCTGTTTCATTTACAACCTATGGCTCCTGCAACCCTGGCTTCTCCAAATCACAGTTTTTAATTAGCTGTTTGTTGGGTTTTTTTCCCTAATGATTTGCACTGATCACATAGATTTGGATATTTTTTTATTCCACAAAGTGGGAAAAAACAACCCCATTGTTGTCACAAGCAAGCTCGGTCTCATTAGATGTGTGAAATGGTTCTGCTCTAGCATGTTGAACAAATTTAGATCTGTTCTCAGGCTGCAGGAGAATAACAAATTCTCCCATCCTAATGTTCCCATACCAACATTGGAGACCTGATTCACATCCCATCACAGGTCAGGAAGAAAATTAAGCCAGGTGGCGCATCAACCTCACTAACTACAGATCCCAACACTTCTACCTCAGCACATAAAAGCAAAAAAATCAATGTGAATGATGAGGAAAAAAATCCACCTGTAAAAATGTGCCAAGCTGAGGATCAGTGATGGTACATAGGGAGGAAACAAGGAGAGCAGGGAAAGCAGCAGGGTAGGACTCAAACGTGCTAACAGAGTTATTAAACCCGCATAAACCCTTGCTGTGATGCACCCTGAGTGGTCCCTGTGTGTGCAGAAGGACCTGGAATTCTCTGGAAGGAGACACAGACTCACCTCATGGTGTACAGGAGGGTGCCGTTGTCCACCAGGCGCAGCAGCTTGTTGGGGGTTGTCATGTTGTGGGCGACAGATTTCTTCCCGTTGTGGAAGAAGGTGTCAGGAGTCCAGATCTTACTGGCCAGCAGGTTGTTCAGGGGAAGGATCTTCATGGGACCATCAAACTTCAGCCTCTCATCCCTCCAGGACTGCCGGAAAAAGACGTCGATGGTGTATTCCTTTGGGGAGAGAGGAGAGAAAAGTAAGTTGTGTTTTACTCAGCTCTTCATTGCAGACAAGGTGATTTGAGAGGTGGTGTCTTCAGTCATAGAGCAAGCTGGGTTTTGGCACACCTGGGGTGATGTGGTGTGGTACAACAGGAAGCAGGGATTAACAGCAGTGCAGGATCGATGGGATTCCCCACATTTTGGATAATGACTTACCTGGGATGTCAAAATGTGCGTGTCAGTGTTCCTGAAAGCTGCAGCACAGCCTAGAGGGGCCCCAGCTGGGGCAGCCCTGCTGCACCACCACCTCTATCCAGGGGTTTCAGGGGAGGAAGGCCATTATGTGCAGCTACACTGGTACTTTAGAAGGCAAAAATAAAGATCCTGGAGATGGAATCTGGCCAGGATGCTGGTAATTATATCCCTGCTCATAAAAAAAAAAAAAAAAAAAAGAAACTTGCATGACATTGTCTTAATGTTATTTTGTTCCCCAGGCCACCTTTAGAAAATCATTGAATCGAGGACTTCACAGACTTGCATGACAAGATCTTGTGACTTTCTTTTGTCTTCTTTTCCTGTTTTATTACCCTTTCCTTCTTTTTTTTTTCTTTCTTTTTTTTTTCTTTTTTTTCCTCCTTTTTCTTCTCTCTGCCAGTGCAGAGACACATTTCCTAGGCCAAATTCCAGCTGGGGCAGTTAAGAAGTCACCTCTTTGAACCCCTGCAGCCAAGGCCAGGTCCTCTCTCAGTGAATGCAGATTCAGCAACCACTTTTAGGGAGAGATGGGGTCTTTGGAAAACCTGTCTGTCCCAACTGTTCTTCCTCCCCCTGCTGCTGCAGACTCGTAATCTTTATTTATGCGTTCCTGGAGGCCGCAGGACCAACTAAACTTATCACTGTGAGTGATTCCTTTCCTGCAGCACTTCTCAGCAGCACTTAAAAACTGCTGTGCATCGCTTTCCTATAGGACAGAGAAATTCCTACAGGTTTTGCAGCAGATGGCAGCGGAATGGAAGCATCTTGGTAGATAAATCCATCCCTGCTCCCTGGCCACGGAGCCACCCCTGCTCAAATATGAACCTTCTGGAACTTGGCTGGGGGAAGGAAGGAGGAGATTCCACATTCCCATGGGCTCTGCCCTGTACAAGGTGTTTTGCCCCTTCATGGAAGTGATCTTTAATTTGTTATTTCTTGGGATAAACCCAAAAAAATGAGCCTGTGTGCAGCCCCGGGAGGTTTGGGAAGAGTCCTTTTCAGGAGAAGAGCTCTCTCATTCCCTGTTCCTATTTGAAAAGTGCCAGACAAAGAAGCAAAACATTTTTAACGACTTCCAAGGCCCTGCTTTTCTTCTTTAATGCTTAGGAATCATTCCTGAAGAAAAGAGAAATCATGTTCAGAGTCTTCCCCTCTTTTCTAGGCTTCTTTCCATAAAAGCATCATTCCCAACTCACCCCTTCCAAGGAGCACACTCGGTTCTGTGTTATGCTCTTCTCTGCCTACAGAAGTGACTGAAAACATCCAGACTGACTCTGTCCTCAGAGTCCATCCACGAAACAAGAAAAATTCCCTTCAATTTCTGTTTTCCTTTGTGTAATTTCCCTGGGACTGAGGCGAAGTTGCAAGAGCTCAGTGCCGAAGATCGGGGCGTGCGTCAGGTCCGATCAGGCTCTGCTCTGCTCTCCAAACTGAACGAGAGATGAGGAGTCCCTTGGAGCACCTCAGTGAAAAGGTCTCCTCCTCCTCCTCCACGCTCCATAAGCAGCTGCTCTCCTCCATCACCATAATTCCAGGCTCGGGATGTGCCGGAGCCGCTTCCCAGGGCACTGAGGAACGGCTGTGGGAGGGGTGGGAGCACAGCACCAGGCAGATGCCAGCGGGGAAGGAGGGACTTCCCCGCTCCTGAGATGAAAGAAAGCCCCAGAGCAGGCTCTCCCCACGCTTCCCAAGGAGATGGGGTTTCTCTCCCTCACTTTCAGCAGCAGAGCTAAAACGCATTCGCTATGCATTTGTAAAATACATGGAACGAAAGCACGCGGAGGGGAAATAACTTATTATTCCTTAACTGTCTTCCTAATTTTAAATTCATTTTGTCAAATCACATTGCAGAGAATACCTTCCTCTTTTCAATACCTCATATTTTTTTCTTCACAGTTCATTATACACACTCCCTTAATCAAATATGCTCCACCTTGGAAGTAATTATCAGATACTCCCCAAGGGCTACGATTGCTGAATATATTATGGGTCTCTGCTGTGGTAGGAAAGCAGGAGAGAGAGAGGGAGAACTCAGATGAGGTTCATAATCTTGATTACACTGACACCAACTTAACTTCCTACCCTGGAGGGAGTGGTCTTCCCAAAGCAACACAGATTTGAGTGATGGAGCGAGCACCTCCATGAAACAGAGATTTTATTCTCCCCCAGCTCCCCTGCTTGCCAGCACAGGATTGCTGTGGGACAGCTAGAGAGATGTTCAGGCTGTGCCAGCTCAGAAAATCCAACCCTTGCAGCTCTGGAGGGGCTGTGAGAGCCACAGGACACTGCTCCCTCTCCCAAAACGGGCTCCCTCTGTGGCACGGACTGTCCACCACTGGCCTGGGCTATGCCAGCCCCAGGCCACCTCAGGGGCTGGACATGCAGGAGGGGCTCAGTCCTGAATGCACAACCATCCTCACGTGGCATCCTGGAACTCCTGAGCAGCCACCCACAGCCAGCTCTTCTCTGGGTGCGTGTGAAATACGAGCTGCAAGAAATGCTGTTGAGAAACCTCACTATTAATTACGCTCCACAGTCCTGTTTTAATTAGAAGACAAAGTGTTGTGGGAATACAAGCCTAAATTCAGACCTCAGGCCTTTTCATTAATAATTTTCCCTGAACGTGTCAAAATAGTGCAATCAGTTCATGATTCTTCTGTTTTCTCTTTTGCCTCCCTTCCAGTTCAGGCACTGAGGATGGTCTGATGGTGAATCCTTCTCACTGCCATCAAATCAGACCTGATTCTGGCATCCTCCCATCTTCCTGGCATCATCCCTCCTCCTTCTGAGAGGGAGCCTGCCTTCCTCCAGTTATCAACTGGTTTCCAAAAGCCCAAGCATGCCTGAGAAACAAGCCCTGGCACTGAGCTACCACCAGCTCTTGTCACTTGGGAAAATCCCGCGTTTGTCCTGGGATGAGGATGGGACAGATCCACAGCAGCTGAGAAGAAGCCATCCCTCCCCAAGAGATGACCAGCCAGGGGCACCTACCATGTCTGTGTCCGAGACAGGGCCGAAACTCGTCACGTAAATGTCTGTCTTGACTTCGGTTACACTGTCTGGGACAAAAAAGGAAAAAGAAAAGGGAAAAAAAAAGCAATTAGAGAGCTGAATTTCCTTGTGCAGGGAAGGGTTTGAGGTTTGTTATATGGTGTTTATTCCCGCTCTGCTGAACCCTCAGCACCGCGCTCTGTGCCCCAAACAACGGCTGATTTTATCACCCATAATTGGGCACATTCATCTCCAGTGCAGCTCTGCTGCTTCCCACGCTTACACTGAGGACAAATGTGTCCCACACGGCCAGACAACGCATATTTACAGGATCTGTGTGGCTGCAGGATCCCTACCCTGGTACAGATCCACATGTTTTCAATGCAGAGGTAAGCCCCGACGCTTTGAAACTCCTTTTTAATCTGAAATCCCTTTGTGTCTCCCAGCCAGATAAACAGCCTAGCAATGTTCCAGCCGTTTTAGGAAACCCTGGGTTTGTTACAGCTCCAGGCTTATCTGCATGCAAAAAGAATCAATATTCTGATTGCCTTTTACTGCCATCGTGCTTGCTGTTCTCCTAAGTGCCTCGCTCTTACAAAGCTGCTGCTCGCCCACACCACGTGCTGCCCCTGCATCCCGGGCTGAGATTCCCTCAGGGATGCTGAGCAGCAGCTTCACTGCCCCTCTGCAGAGCCACAGAGCCCCACTGCCTGCTCAGGTGCTAAAACCAGGGGCAATTTTAACCACGTGCCTTCAGATAACCTGGAGTGTTTGCAGAACACGGCCAGCAGCACGTGCAGGACAGCACACAGAGCTCTCCTTCTCGGCTTCCCTGGATTTCGGCGTGTTTCCTAATCGACACCTCTGCTGCCACCCCACTTTGCAGGGAAATCAAGGCACAGCGATTTCCCAGATTTACAGTCCTGTGCTCTGCCCACTGGGTTGTGCTCAAAACGTGACGGATGAGCTGCCTTGAGTTCAGCACTCAGTTCCCATAAATCCTCCCCACTTTAGGGATAGATCACACTGTTGTGTGGCATTAGCTGGCTCAGAGCTGCTCTCCTAATGAAAGAATCAATTTAAAGCTGCAAAGCAGAGTTCATGTTTTATGCACAGTACCCAATTTTGGCCACTGCAGCAGCCTTGCAAGTAGCCTGGATGGCCCATTGTTTAATTTAGTTATGGAAATCCTTCTGTCCCCTGAGAGTTATTGTGCAGTACTATGAAGCTTAGGTTTGTGCTTCAAAGTTTTACATCCCAAAATGAGATAATGCATTCTGGCAGGGTTTTCTCCTTAATGGCTAAAATATACGTATACATGTCTTTAGTCATTATGGCTGAGAAGCTTTTGATGCAGCCCGTGGCTGGTATTATTGTGCTATATAAGTAACCCTTGATCTCGTCTCGATGCGATAAAAAGAAGGTTAAAGAGAAATATGTACGCGGTACACTTTGTGAAACACCCAGAAGTCTAAACAAAACGAGCCCCTTCTGTAAGGCTGAAACACTGTGGGTATTCCCAGCCTCCCTCCAAACGAGTCCCCAGGTGAGGCACGCAGCAGAGAACATTTAGTGATGCGAGGCTCTTCCTGCTACCCCACGCGGCGAGAGAAAGCTCATTATGTCTTGGAGAAAACACAGAACTCTCCCTCCCCTCCCCTCCTCCCTCCCTGGAGTTCAGTCGAAGCCATGGACAGCAGATCAGGAGCTGTGGCCACCCATGGCCAGGGAAGGCAGTCCCTGGGAGGTGCAGGATGAGCTGTCCCCTGCACCAGAGGGACAACGGTGCCACAAAAGTGCTTTTCAATGTGCTCTGCTGGCTCCAAGCACAGGGGAAGGGATTCAGGAAGGCAGGAGAAGACAAAAAGGCAGAATTAGTTCTGTACACCTTTTGATGTGATCCGGAATCCTTAAATGAGTGTTTATGTCCTTATCACGCTGTAACCTGGCTGTCACAGAGCTCCAGAGACCCCTTCCCGACCCTTCAATCTACTGGTAAATCCAATCACAGATAATGGCATTAGGAAACGCCAATAATCTATTAATAACTTATTAATAACTAATTACAGCCCAGGTCTGAAGAGAACCCCCCCATTTCCAGACTGCAGATTTACCCCCTGGCCAGGCCATGCAGCACCCAGTGAAGGGACGAGCTGGGGCTTCATCGCTGGCTCATTGATGTCCCTCAGCACCGAGAAAAATGAGCTTGCTGCACCTCTCATGGCAAAAGCCAGACTGAACCCTGCCTGTTAATATGTGCTCCTTAGGGCAGGATTTGGCTGGGATCCGGAGGGATTTCTGAAATTAAATCATTGCTACGCAAGCAGGGATTTCAGCAGAGCTGGGAAACCCAGAGATAAGTAAAACACCAGCAGAACAGAGCAAGCTCCAGCCTCAGAGATTCGCTTCCTTTGTGATCCCACAGCCCAAGAGCATCTGCACTGCTCCCAGCTCTGTGCTTGTGAGACCTCCTCCGGAAGAGGAATCAGGAGCTGCCCTGGCAGCCTCCCCTCTCCTCACCCTCATGCCTATCCACCCTGAACCTGAACGAGAAGAAACTGCATCTGCTTTTTCAGCAAGAAAAAGCTGAGAGAAAAGCATCTCCTGCCTTGGCTTAGAGACATGGCAGGGAAATTCTTATTTTCTGCTCAAGCCACAGAGGTGCTCACACTGCAGTCTGGCTGTCTTGCCCAGTTCTCCCCAAAGATTTAATAATTAAGGACTGGATAGGGAGTAGGCACTTTTCCTAGAACTGTTGCAGAACACAAAATGGCATTTTTCATTTCCTAGCAGCATCCTTCCCCGTAATTCAATTTTTTTACAAGCACAAGTTGAGTCTTCAAGCCTGCTGGGGTGGCAGGTGGATGCTGCCAGTCCTGTTTATTACCAGGGAAACAAAAATGCAAGGACTGGGTTCAGGTAAGAAGCTGGAGCAGAGCGAGGACTGGAGCCCAGCTCTGGCTGCCCCAAGGAATGGCACAACCCTGCCCAGCAGAGCCCCTGGTGGGCTGCACAAGCCCTTTCCAACCATCCTGCTGAGCTACTGCACCAGGAAAGCAAAAAAAGACCCCGGAGCCAACATGAAACTGGGAGAGCAAGAGATTTTCATGTTCAGTATTTGAACATGGGCAGAATTTAGAGATCCAAGTGGCACACCATGTTCCCAAGTCATTTGTTTGAGGCCGATTCCCTTGTCTGGGGGCTTTGCCCATTTATAGGCTCAGCTTATTCCCCAGCTTCAGCACAGCCATGGCTCTAGAAACAATCTGGAGCAAGTGTGTGAGCAGAAGGAGGTGCTGCAGGTCCCTCGGGGTACAGACCCTGCTCTGTGCCTGCCAGGCCACGCCGCCTTGCTCCCACCTGTAGAAATCCCACACAGCTGGGCAGATCTGCAATGCAAATGGCAAACAAAACAACCCTTCCCACAGTGTTACCATGGCACTTCCTACACCTGCCTCCTTTTTCAGAGCTACCCCTCTCCTCCAGGAATCTGCTACCCCAGATCTGGCTGCTCGGGTGCACCCTAATCCCCCCTCCCAGCCCGGAGGGGAGGGACAGATCCAGCCCCACACCAGCAGGGTCTGTCACTTCCCTGTGTGTGCAGAAGGTGTAAAAATCAGCAGCAGATGCTGCTGAGGTGCTTTGGGCTTCCCACTTCCCCTGTGCCCCCATCCCAGCCCTGCTCATCTTCCCAGCCCTGGCTCAAGGCAGACACCCCCCGTTTCTCCTGCAATCGCCCCCCCTTTAGGCGCTCGTGACTCCCCGGGCCCGGGAGGAGATAGCTATTATTTACAAAATGACGGAGTGCTATTTTTACTCGCTTCTTGGAAGCACCGGGAGCAGCAGCAGAGCTGGAATACAAATTACGCCGCCTCGCTGCCTCTCCCCTCCCCTCCCCGGCTGCAGAGCCGCCTCTACGAATGATCCTGGGCGGGGGGCACAGGGGGCTGAGCGGGCTCGTGTTAAACCTCCCCCTGCACTCATCGAGCATTGTTTATTCAAGAATCACACCGCGATACCCCGGGCCCGGCCGGTCGTGTGCCAGCCGCGGAGGTTTTGGGCTGCGCTGAGCGCACTTTTGGCAGGAGGAGGTTCCCGGAGGCTGTGCCGCCAGGCAGCCGGAGTGATGTGCCTGCAGCCGGGCGCTGGGGGCTCCCGAGCGATGTGAAAAACAGGGGCGAAGCCTCTGCGGCTCCGTGCAGGGGATTCCTGGATGCTGAGCTGACGTCAGGGAGGCGGCACGGCCCCGGCGCGGATGAGCGGGGGCGAGCCAAGAGATGGGGACCTGCTCCAGGCAGCACCGGGGCTGTGCGGGGACCTCCGGGAGCTCGGAGGTGACAAAGCCGTCTGTGCTGGTGTTTCTGTGAGGGGCGGTGTGGCTGAGAATAGAAGGGTTCAGGTTTTTCTGCACCCAGCGGTGCGAACCCTCAATCCGCTCCAATCAGCTCCTGCAGGGAGATGTTTCTGCTCTGGGCTCCAATATCCCATCTCCAGCTGTGGGCACGACCTAAGAAGGGCAGTAACAAGGTGATAGTGCCCCTTAACTCCCTCCTAGACAACCACATTTACCCTCAGCCCCGGAGTTTCTGAGGTCCCCTTATTCAGCGTCCCCTCAAACACACAAAATCCTTGTCACTGTGATGAGAGGGGATGCAGCGTTGCTCTCTCCCACATCACACAACCCAAAGTGACCACACCGGACACCAGGGTGGTGCTTTCCAGCTAACTCAGCATCCCTGGGAAGGGAGACACGAGCTGTCAGCTTGTACTACTGACTTCCACCTCATACCTTCCCCCAGCTCCTTGCCACAGTAATTAACAAGCAGCAGAAGGTAATTTTTGCAGCTGCACACAGAAGCTCTTTCATTCTTCGCCTTCTCAGCCTCCCACTGGGGGGATTTAATTTTCCTTCCACTTTTAGCCTCTGGAACAAAAGAGGTTTCCATGACCTTTGCTACAAGCTCCATGAGCCCACTGGAGCTGAGCTGCACCACAGCCCTGGGGCAGCCCTTGCCTTTAGAGGTGTCACTCTACAGCCCCAGCCAGAAACTCCACCCTCGGGTCCCTCCTCTCCCTCTTCAGGACGACTTCAGTCCGTGGGCTGCCTTTCCCAGTCCCTACCTGTGGTTTTTCAGGTGGCCTTTAACCTGTGGTGCTGCCTTGTTTTGGAAAGCAGGAGCTGAATGGTGTCTCTCTGCAGGGAGAGAGGCACTGAAGAAGGGAGGGACATCTCTGGGTAGGGTGGCATTTTGCACCCTCTCTGTGACCTGGCACTTGGGACTGCCAGGCCAGTGCTGGGAGAGGACAGGGAGGCAGAAGCAGAGGAGTGGGTGCCCAGGAGGAGAGGGTAACCTCTGTCCACAACCTAAAGCTGCAGAAATGGAGAGATCTACATCACCAAGCACACGCCAGAAAGCCCTGACGTGGCCTTCACTGGTGCTCTCCTGCTGTGGGGGCAGTAAGACGCCCCCACGCACATTAGGAGTTGCTTTTCTTGCAATTTTTTTTCTGAGGGAGCTCAGAAATAGCAGCAGAGGAGGAAACATTTCAGTGAACATCACTGCAGTGCTGTTCATGCCTCCTGGGCTTGTCCAGCCCAGCCAGGGGATAAAGCTGACTCCAAGGACATTGACAGAGCTCCTGCCACACAAAAGGCCACAAAGCAGCGTGAGCTATTGCTAATGTCACGACCACAAACATCCCTGCTGTTCCTGGAGTGCTTCCACACCAGGTATCCTGGGAGCAGAGGCTGTGCTGGGGTCAGGAGGGAAAGGCTGGGGAACAGAGGTGGCAAAAAGCCACGAGAATCTACTGGCATTCCCTCCAGCCTCTGGGAAAGGGAGAGCAGAGCTGGAGTGCAGAGATGCAGGCAGGTCTCAGCACAAGCCCTTCTCTCTCCTCAGCTGGGTATGACTGGGGGATCTCAGAAAACACAGACAGAGGTCATGATCAACCTCTTCAAACTCCCAGTCCCAAAGTAAAAATACATCTTTTCAGACATTGCTTGGCTATTGCAGCACCCTAGCAACTTTGAATATGAAATTACTTGCTCAGAAGCGAAAGCCAAGTCTCCTATCACAGACATTCACCCCTGTCTGGCAGCTGAGCCTGGGCACCTTTCCCAAAATTGGACAGCAGTGTGTACATGTTCGTCTTCTGAGAAGAAGCAGCAAGAACCTACACAGGATGTCTTGGTCCTGTCAGGGCTGAATGGCAGCCAGCAGGGCCAGGAGTGTCATCAGGGGGGCTGGCAGCTGGCCCAGCCCTTCAGAGGCCAGACAGAGCTAACAGCTGCATCAGCTCTAATTCCCTGAACTACCTGAAACACCCACGCTTCCAGGAGAATTTGGGCAGAAGCATCACAAGACAGCTGAGACCCTGCTGGCAATCCCACAGGTAGTTCAGCCCACCCAGACTTCACCACCTCTGATGGCACCTGCCTCTCTCTAGGGAGCACAGAGATGAGGATGAGCAGGCTCCATGGATGAAGGCTGGTGACCTGGGACCAGCCAGTGTGGTTAAAGATGACAGGATGCTCATCTGCTGCAAAGTGGGGTCAGCCAAGGACAGAGCACTGGGAAATCTGTACTCTGCAGAATAAACCACATAGTAAGGAAAGAAACAATATAAATGTCTGAAACAAATGTCTTATCTCAGCAAAAGCAGGGGTGAGTAAGAGCCTGCAGGGGATTGCCAACAAGACCTTCGGGTTGGATCCTTATCTAGCTCTGCCATGTCACGAACGATTTGTCTCACGCAGTTTTGCCTGGCTATTTGCTTGATTCCAGAATAACTGGGTCTGTGTAACAGCTCTGACACCCTCAGTTACGCTCCCAGTGACTTCTGCAGGGTTATGATCAAAAAGGCATCGCATTTAGATAGGGAACAAGGCTATCTGCTGCTTGCCAGGAAAGCATCAAGCCTGTTTCCCCAATCCTGGGGTGCCGAGGCTTTTTTCCACCCACTGCTGCTGCTCCAATCCCCTGGCACTGCCAGCATTTGCTGTACAGCCAGTTCCCAAGTTGCTGCTCTGTGAGCCATGGTGATTAATTACTACCTTCTCTCTGGTGCGATGGCACATCAGTGTCTACAATTGCATGTCCTCCAGCCAGACTAGAGAGAAATCATCCGATCTGTAAACACAGCTACGCGTGTGGTGTCGCTTCCAGCTGTGCTCTTCTCCCTTCTCCCCTCAACCTGGATATTTCAGGGAGAACGAGGAGTTCAAAAGAATTTCGGGGGCTGTCTCGAGAGACAGCCGACAACAAAGCCACTCACATGTGGTGAGAGAGATCAGCGTGGTCTGCAATTACATGTGCTTAATTCTTGAGCGCAGATGAAGTGAGATGATGCCTGTCAAACCCTCTGAAAGACAGCCTGCCCTGGCTCCCTTTCTTAGCAGGGCCACGGAGAGCTGAGGCAGGGAATAGATTTATTCCCTGTCTCACACCACATGCTGCAGATGCAGAGTTCTCACATGGCTGCAACCAATGTCCTCTGCAGGAACGAGCTGCAGGGCCATGAAGTGACCCAGTTACCACTTGAGTGTGGCTTGTCTGGGATTTATGGCACTGCTGTCGGGCATAGATGGATGAGGAATTCCTGGGCACAAACTCCTTGGGTTGCGTAGGGAGGATCAGCTCGGTTTTTGGAAGAGAAATCCCTCGGGAGCCTGCAAATGTGCTGTACATGTGCTGGTGGCTCTGACCCAGGTCTGAGCTCTCTCTACACCTACACAACTCCATAACCAACAGCATTTGGATCAAGGCACAGCTATTGCTTAAAGCAGGAGTCAGACACACCTTGTTCTTCAGCACAGGGGCATCTGTTGGTCTCTTCTGGGTGAGTAATTGCACTCCCTCCCAGCACTTCTGTGGGAGTAACAGCACAGGGTAGCTCAGTTTTGTGCTCTGATGTCGCTGCACTGCCCCTTTGTCTCAACACACACTGGATAAGGGGACTTCAGGCTCACCTGGCACGCTGGGTAAGCCCAGGTGTTGCTGCAAAAGGTGCTATGGGGATTTCACACCCTCCCATGCTGGTGAAAGGCATTTTCTCACCCTTGTCAAGAGTGTGGGGTGCAGGTTACAGCTCTACCCAGCAGAGCAGCCTAGAAGAGATGCTGCTTCACCAGCAGTGGAGCCAACAAACCCTGCTTCCCGCAGATCAGCTTTTCCTCCCTGTTCTTGTGATGCCTAACACCAGTTGATCCCACCTAGTTACCTCTCTCTGCTTTGGGTCTTTTTCCACTCAGCTTCGTAATTCCACAAATCTTGCAGGGACTCCAAATCTCGGAGTTATCTACCTTTTCTGTCAGGCTTTGTTCAGATCAGCCAGCGGGCTCTAAAGCTTACAGAAGACGAAAAGCAGGAAGATGGGTGTGGTAAGCCTTGCACCATTAGAAGCCCTGGCTAAAAACCTACCACAAGGCTCCACGGAATGTAATTTAATTTAGCTCCCCCCCTCCCCATTTATCCACATGCACGTATTCTTACCACCACATCAAGACACACATCCAGACTCAGGATGTGGTGCAAGTTACTGCTAAACATCCAGTCCAGCAGGAACGGGAGAAAGAGTCAGAAGCAGCGAGTGCTGGAGGGTGTGCAGCCATGGAGGCTTTACACACACCCCTCATTCTCACACACACAGACTACAAACAGAGCCTACAAATTAGCTGTGCTATTTTTGCCACAGACAGAACTAAGACGGAATGAACAAAGCTACTGTCGTTACTATTTTAAGGACTCAGGACACCCTCAGATGCCAGGAAGACAGAGGAGGAATATGTATGTATGAGCATGCTTTTAGAGGTTCTGCAGTGCTCCGAGACCCCGTGGTAATGGAAGGGAGATGCTACATAAACATGTTTGTTATATATTATAAATACAATGAGAAAACGTGTGAATATAAATTAGCATGCATAATTTAACACACTCAGTATTAAAGCCTGTCCTCGATGGCTAAGCCAGAGGCGCTGGGGAAAGGGAATCCCTGCTGGTCCCTGTGGACAGGGGAAGAGCAGTCAGGCAACGCCGTGCTGCCAGCTGGTACATCCAGCTGTGCCCTAAGGAAACCAAAGCCACGAGAATTTTGCTGCAGGAGCAGCAACACGAGGGCAAAAATGCCAGTCTGCTACCTCAGCATTAGGCAAGCTACTCCACGTTACTTGCAAACCACCTGTGCTGTGGTTTGGGCCTGCCTTAACTTAATCTTCAGTTAATTTTCCCTTTTAGGGATCAATGGCAGCGTTCTTGCTGACCGTATCAAAGGATCTTGGTGAACAGCACCCTCAGGGAAAGATTGCAGCAGGTTCAGTGCTGTGGCTGAGGCTGCAAACACAGGAGAGATGAGGCACCAGAACAAAGCAGCCACAGGGGCCTTTGCTGTATCCCTTCACACATGCACAACTCAGCTGGGAAAAACACTTATTAGACCAGGCTTATCCATAACCTGCATGGACACCGTGTGCCTCTGAAGCTTCTTCCTCAGGCAGACTGGCTCTGGCAGCTTTTTGCTTACTCCCTTTCCTAAAAACACCGAGCCTTTTGTTAACTCATCCTCAGCAAGCCTTTCTTCAACAGAAATCACCACCTCCCAACAGGCCACAGTTGCTTTAAGAGGAGTTGCAAAACCTTCAGGTCCATGCCAATAACATCCTTAGTGTTTGTAAAGCAATTACTGAGCTCTGCAATTCATCAGGCAGATCCCCAGCAAAAAGATAAGCACCAAGGTGCAATACAAAGCTGCTGTTGCCAAGCTGATAATCATTGATAGACAACAGAGAAAACAGCTGCAAAGATTGGAAAGCCAGGAAGGAAACAGGGGAATGCAGGAAAAATCAGAGAATCATTAAGGCTGGAAAAGACCTCTAAGATCAAGTCCAACCATCAACCCAGCACCAGCACCATGTCCACCACTAAGCCCTGTCCTCAAGTGCCAAATCCACGTGATTTTTAACTCTTCCAGGGATGGTGACTCCACCACTTCACTGGGCAGCCTGTTCCAGGGTTTGACAACCATTTAAGTAAAAAATTTTCCCTAATACCCAACCTGAACCTCCCCTGCCTCAACTTGAGGCCATTTCCTCTCATCCTGTTGATGCCTTAGGTTTTAACTTTTCTATTTTCAAATTCTGTACTGCTTAGAGTGTAACTCTGAAGTTCCTTGGAGCCTGTAATTCCTGCTCTCTCGTACTGGGCAGACATAACAAAGCCTCTCCAGGCTTTGCCTTCAAGGACAGCCAGGCTGTTTTTAGGCCCAAAATGTGTAAACTAAAGATTCTAAGGGGGGCAAGCTGAGGGGAGTTACATTGTTAAACTGGGGCTTTAATTGGAGAATTAACCCTGATATGCAAATGGTCCAAACCTATAAAAGTGTGAAGAACTCGTGACCTGTCGTCCATCTTGGGGTCCAATTTTTGGAAGCAGCCTCTGGCTCCCCCAGGGTGTACCTTGAAGGCCCTTCAAATAAATACCTGTCTTTATTCCCTTACTCTTGTCTAGTCTCTGTTTCTAGGTGGCTGGAGGAGGCATCACTGTCACTGGTTGCCTGGGAGAAGAGACCGATTCCCACCCAGCTGCACCCTCCTGTCAGGGAGTTGAAGAGAGTGATAAGGTTCCCCCTGAGCCTCCTTTTCTCCAGGCTGAGCCCCTTTCCCAGCTCTCTCCTGGTGCCCCAGACCCTTCCCCAGCTCCATTCCCTTCCCTGGACATGCTCCAGCCCCTCAATCTCCCTCTTGTCATGAGGAGGCCCCAAACCAAACAGTCTCACTCAAACCAAACGAGACACACACCGCATTAAATTTATATCATTGCAGAGGGAGAAGGAACAAAAGAGATGTCACAGTGAAGTGCACGAGGTCTGCAGGCTGAGCCCTGAGCTCCAGCCCCACCACTGCTGCTTTCTGCACCGTGGCACGAAGCATTGCAGTGAAGGCAGCTCTGTTGTGCCTCAGTTTCCCCACCTGCCTTCCAGCCCCAGTGCTGCCTTCCAGCCCCAGTGCTGCCTTCCTGTGCCTCTGGCTGTATCTCATTCCAGGCTGAGGATTGCCAGACCACGTGATGGGCTGTAGTGGGCAAAAAATGGACATGAAAAAAATAGAAAGTGGCTCCTGGGGGTTTGCTGTACAGCTCAGAGGAAGGGCCTATTTAATTTTCAAGCCTGTCCCCCGAGGCCAGCGCCAGGTACTGAGACAAGATACAAGAGTACCTTAGCAGGGAGCAGGGCTGTAATTTGCACTCTGGTTCCCTCATCCATTAGCTCCTGGCTGGCGTTTCCCTCAGTGGAGAACTCAATCAGCTCCTCAGACAAGTGTCTCTCCGGTGATGCTTCTGGCATCCTTCGCCTCCATCTCCACTCCCAGGGCACCGCAGACAAACGTTTTCCCTTCTTTATGCACCCCAGCGTGGCGTGAGCTGTGCCAGAGCCCAGCTCAGCAGCGAGCTGTCTGTCCCCTGTCGTGCACGGGTCACTGGGCTGCGTGGCCAGTGCTCATTTACTTCAGCAGTGCCAATACAGTGTGCAAATAAACTTATTTCATTCACTCTGGTCAATTTAGCATTTCCCCTGAGCTCAGCCTGTGCCACCTCTGCACACAGGGCTGCCACACACCGAGGAAGGCACTGGGGAAGAAAGGGAAAGGAAATGCACTGGAAAACAAAGGGAAGAAAGAAGTGCACTGACTGCCAGGTGTAAATGACTCCTCCTGCGTTTGCTGCACGGAAAAACAGTCTCCAAAGCACAAGATAATCCCCCGAAACACTCACTCTGCTCCTCCAGGATATCCCCTCTCACCTGCCCTCCCCCTGCTTCCCAGGAAAAATCCCTGGCTGCCAAATGGGGCCAGCAAACCCTGGCAGCAGTGGAGTCATGCCCACGTGGCGAGATGGGCTTAGTTGTGCATTCAGGCTGCTGTTTTATCCCCAGGTGAGCAAAACAATTTCAGAGGAAATTCCATTTTGGCTCTAAATCTCCCCCTCCCCAGCACTGTTCAGGCACCAGCATTGCCTGTCCCAAGGACAGGAAGGCTTTTTTTTATCACAGTTACTCACAAAAATTCAGCAACTGATACGGAATTGTCAGTCCCGCCCACTACATGAATTATGATATGCTGCATGGTACTCTGATACTCCCATCAGACACAGGCAGAGGGCAGATGCCTCCAGATGTATGTAATTTTTAATTTCCTTTGCCGGGGAAAATGTTTTCTTGTTTTAGTGATGTATGTTCAAAGCGTTCCAGTTCCCATGGCAACTCCCTGCTTCCACTGGAGATGTCATTTTTCATGCCATCCCTTCAGAATTCGACATCTCCTAGCAGAAGTTTTGAAGAAATGTCTCTCTTAAATATATATTTATTAGAGACAGTGCCCGAGAGTGTGTTTTATTGACACGTTTCTTAGGTGACTCAGCCTACAGAGGAGAGAGCTGTCTCCAGAAATATGCTGCCTGCCAATCTGCCTTTCCTCAGCTTCTGTTTTCAACCACAACTCTCCCTCTCTTTTCCTGCCATACAGTTATTTGCCAGCATTTGCTCCCATTTTTATTTTTTTTTAATTCCTCTCTGTTCCCATCACTCTTATCCATGCCCAGCTCCCCAGCAGAGAATGAGGGGAGCGCCCACCCAGCTCAGCACGTGCCGACAGTGCCCATTCCCTGCTGGCACATTTGCATGTAGAGAAAACCCCAAAGTCCTGCAAAATAGAGGCTGCACAAGCCTCTCCATGCTGGAGGTGCAGCAGCAGGAGCACCTGCAGCTCCCTGCCCCTGGATGCCCTCCCTGTGCCACCTGGCTGTAGCTCTTTGGGTGCCATGTGCCCCTTGGGAAGGGGTGAGGGCATCAAAACGTTCACCCCGCTCCCCAGTGCAGGAGCCCGGGCATGGGGCTCCCCACCCTGGCTGGGGGAAGGATTCGTGCCCCAGGTGTTGTTTATCTGGTGCCACTTGGGCAGCGGTTTCAGTGGTTCAGGCTGCTGTGGTACCTCTCCGTGCCCCACAGGTGCGGAGCTGAGGGATGCTGAGATGGAGCCACGTTCCTGCCTAACCCCAGCCTTCCCTGCCCCACCAAAGCACGCTGCCTGCCCCTAACCATCACCCCCCAAACCCTACACCCTGGCTCTACAAAACCCTGCGGAGAACGGGAGATGTAACATCCCTCCCACAGCGGCTTCCAGAGATTCTTCACAAGACCCCAGCGGAGAGTTTCTATTCCAGGCTGCAGGGAGCCCCCAGCTCTGCTGCCCTCTGGCATAGGGGAGCCCCCAGGCCCTGCAGGGCTGCTCAGGTTCCCCCAGGTACCCTCACTTGCCCCACAGTCGGCATCTCCCGGCAGCTCCTCGGAAAGAGGCGTCTCCAGCCCCGCGAGGATCCCGGCGGGAAACCGCGCTGGAGATCCTTAATAGAGCTGTAACATTACAGCTCCAAATTGCCTTCCTCCAGGAGACAAATCCGAGCGAGGAAATTGGTAGGAGCTGAGCAGATCTGGAGGCTGATGGAGCTAATCCCAGGCATGTTTAAATGCAAAGGCCCAGGGAGCCTCACTCAAACCCGACGCGAGCGCCGGAGCGAGCTGCTGGGTTTAATTCTCAGGTGCAGCCTGCTCCGAGGGGTCGGAAAAGCAGGGAAAATCAGAACACTGGGAGCAAACGCCACATGCTGGCTTCAAGGTCAGGACCTCAGCAAAACTTCAGCCAAACAGCAGCTCCTGTTCACCCCCATTTTAGAAACCACATGGATAAACACTGCTGGTGTCCCTCAGAGGAGTTTAGAAACGTTTTCTCAGCCCAGCCTCGAGCAGGGACACACAGGCTCAGGGGACACTTCTTGCTGACTCCAGACTTCACATTAATTGTCCCGTCCCACCAGCCATTAATCAAATGTCTTCCACTTGCATTTTTATTGAAAATCAATTTAATAAAGTAGGTGGGAGTCCACAGGCTTCCATAACATCAGATAAATATTCATGGGCGCTTACACTGCTTTAGCTAAATGAGTTTTTTAAATTTAACTGGTGCAATTTCCTTGTTCCTTAATATATGGCTTGGCCTGCCCTTGCTCAGGAACAGAGACGAGGTGGGACTGGCTCACTCACAGGCACATCAAGGAAAACTCCTCTGCTCTGAAGCCAGCACCTCTGGGCCAGGATTATGTCACCAGTAATTGGAAATACCAGTGCTGGGGTCATCGCTACCCACAGCGAATCCCCAGAGCTGAGGTGGAATTCCAAAGGGCCACTTGGAGTTGAAAACTCATTTTCCACCACTGAGATCGTGGCCCCCATTTTTACCTCGGCAGGTGTGCCCTTTGATTTCCACTTTTCCCTCCCTGTTTAAGCAGCCATTGTGCTCCAGCAGCCAAAGCTAATGAAAATCCTTGGAAAATGCACCCCCCTGATGGTTACTGAAGGAGGTTAAAAGGCTTCCAGCTACCAAAACACACCATGCACCAGGGAAAGAACAGAAACACACCCACTCAGAATCTGAGAGTCCTTGGAGAAAGGATGAGCACCACGATCAGCATCACTGAGACAATCTCCACCTGCAGCCCTGGCGAGGGCAGGGTAACCCCAACCCAGGCTCCTTGCTGCAGCCCTCCTTCCCAAAGGCGGCTGTCAGAGGCAGATGGAAGAAAGGAAAAGCCTGACACATTGATCAAATTTAAGAGACAGGCGGGACTCAGACGGTCCCCATCAGTGAGAGCTTTTACAGCCTCTAACAGCTCTTTGTTAACTGGAGCAGCGAGGAGCTGCAGCTCCCAAAAAGCAGCAATGCAGGGCAGTTCAGCCACCGCCGGGATTCTTGTCATGTTATCCCAGTGATACCCTTCTCCTGAAAGGCAGTGCTTTAGAATTCCAGCACACCATCACTTTGTCTTTGTTATTAACTCAAACTGACTTGTTTTCATCGTTACAGCCCCGACCTAATTCCCCGTGCACACGCTCCCCACAGCGGCTCAGAGCCCCGGACAGGATTTGCTTTCCCTGTGCTTTGGTGACATGAAGGTTGTGACTGGCCCTGCAGACAGAGAGCCCGAGCCCAGGGACAGGGCACAGAGCCCTCCCTGCCCCGTGCGATTCCACTCCTGAGAGTCCCATTTCCCGTGCTCCAGCTCCGGGGCGTGGATGGTGTGAAGACAGACGGGATCCATGAAGTGCCACCATCACGGTTTTCTCTTTATCCCCAGCAGCTACAGAGGCAGCAGAGGTGGGCAATCCTCACTTTGTGATGTCACCAGGGTCTCACCGATCAGTTCCTCCCAAAACACAGCAGGGACAGCTCTCCTGCAAGCTTCCCAGAGCAGTGATTTCCCTGATTTCCCTGCTATTAAGACAGCAGCCCTGCTCTGGAGACATCACCCTGGCTGGAGACAAACTGCCTGTCAGCAAACAGCACTAAATACAGGGTATCACCCTCGACAGATGATGGCACGCTTTTCATTTTTTCTCTCTTGGATGCAGGTCACACCACTAATGTCATCTCCAAACACCGAAATCCTACATGTGAAAAGGTAAAGCTTAACTGCCTTGAACAGCAACTCTTGTATTGACTCCAACATAAGGCCCATAAATATTAATACAGCTATATTTAGCCCCTTTCAATTATACATACAAAATTGAACATCTTTCTGGGAACAAATCAGTCCGAATAGGGCTCGGATTTTTTTCCTTTTCCCTTTTTAATGTATTCTGCATCAAAATAATAATAATTCCGATAGAGAAGAAGCTTCAAAAAACCCAGAACAACAAAACCAGTGGATGGATGCAAAGTCTTAAAGGTATTTTCAGCTGGCTCAACCAACCCGCTGGGCACGTGTTTAGAGGCACTGGCACACTCCTAACCTCAGCCCTGCCCCACCTGGTTCCCATTTATTTGTTAGACTCAGTCCCTTTGCTGGAGGGCAGCAAATGGGCCCCACTGAAGGTGTGTCCCCAGAGGGACACACAGGGGAGCTGCTGGGAGAGGGATGCTCCAGGGAGGTCCCATCCAAGCATGGCCATGCCCACACAAAGCCTTCTGCAGTTAAAGACCTTCTCCTTTGTATAAAAATCACATCCACTTTACTGATTTGCAAATTAATTATACATCGCTTCCCTTGCCAAAGTGGACTTAATGGTATTAACATTACATGACAAAGAGAAGCTATCAGAAAGCTTCTCTCATAATGATGGCTAGATTGATCAGGGGAGAAGAAAGGAGATTTCATGCTTTTGTTCTTTAACCCTTCCTCATGAAAGCAGACAAGGCCCTTTTCTAGGAAAAGGCGTTTTCAAATTCTCAGGCGAGACCAGGTGCATCTCTCCAAAGGGGAGAGCTCTAATCTTTCATGCACAAAGGCCTGGAATTCAATTCCCACATATGCACAGACCCTTCACAGAAAATACAGCTTGGGGGGGAAAAAAAAATCGACCGAGTTTGCACCTTCATTTTTTGCAGGACAGTGGCCACAGCTGGCTGAAGTGACATCCACATGATGAGATAAGTACTCAGGTGAGTTAAGTAGGAATGCAGACAGCAGAAAAACCTGCTCTGGCCTGTATGGACACAAAACTTCCTCAGCAAGAGCTCTGAAGGATGCAGTAAGCCCTGTGCAGAGCCTCTGGTACTGTACCCAGCCAATGGCTGTGCTTTGGGGGGGGTTTCTTACGCTCCTCAGACCCTCTCCTCAACAAAGTTACTCATAACAGAACTGATTCTTCCAAACCAGAGCTGTCTGAAATGGCTTTTGCGACACTGAAACAGCTTCTGGACTTTTCAGACACAATTTATTTCGCTCCAGTCACGAGTCGTTCCATCCACTGACTCAGCCTGAACTTTGTCATCAATAGGATTTTCTAGCAGGTTGGGAGAGGGGAGGGGAGGAAAAAAAAAATCCTATGCTTCTTCCATGCCTGTTGTTCTCAACACTTTGGTTTGAATTATATCCTTCCAGAAGGTAAAGAGAACGGGGTGTCCTTTTCTCACAATGCAAACTGCAGATTAAAATCCCTCTCTAGGCTATACTCTGTGCCTGTAATTGTCAGTACTCCACAAGCACTCTTTTTTTTTTTTAATAAACATTAGCTGCACACCCTTCAGAGGCACATTTTTACAGTTAAGTTTCAGGTTAGTAGACAAAGAAATATTACAGGGAATTCCTGCCCCACCAGGTGAGAGTTTTGCCACTTACTGCAACAGGGTATTTCCCTCTGACTTTTAATGGTATTTGCTTAAGGGACCCTGCACAGTTTAGCCTCACAGCACTCCCCAAAGCCCCACGCATCTTTCACCCTCACAAACACCCCAGTATTTTTATTTAATCAAACAATAACCTTTAAATAAATGGAATGGCATTAAGAAGCTAACAGGTCTGAATCAGCAGCATTAATCCCCCCTCCACAGGGGGCTCACATAGATGGGATTTGATTGCTTCTTCCAGACGGATCAGGGCTGAAATTCACCACCAACACGATCAATGACTTTGCCTCATCAGACATAAACAGTGCCTCTGTATTACCACACGAACTGCTGCAAACATTTTATCCTCTAGCTCAACAAATAAAATAGCTGCTGTTTCCTCACTATTTGACCAGTTGTTTCACCACCAGCTTCCCAGAACAAACCAATTAAAGTTGTTTTTAAACTCCGTAACATCCGATAAAAAAATCTTATTTCTCACTCCATATCAAAGCCACATTATAAATCCTTTACATGGGACTGAACGAATGGAAATTCTAATGAAGGAGGAGCTGCCATAGTCCAACAGATCAATAAAGACATCCTCACAAGCAGTTTATAGCCATCTATAACATCATCTACTAATGTTCTTAAACCCATCTAACACATGTTCAACATGCTGAAACATCAGCTCTCGCCTTCCAGAGTCATTATAAACAAACAGCATCACCCCGTCTCTGACACATCCACAGCTCCCCCTCGGGCAGGCATCAGCTGCCCGACGTTCACACTGCTTCACTGCAGGTGCCTGATCCAGCACTGGAGCTCTGAGATGTTACTCCAGTACACATCACTGGGGCAAAAATCCCCTCCAGATGGCTTTCCTTCCCTTTCCTAGAAAAATTCCTCGCCCTCTGGGGAAAATCCTCTTGCGTGGGTGCACGGCAGGGTCAGCAGCTCCTCGCTGGAGACACACACAGCAAGGGGAGGCACCAGCTAAAAAAAGGCATCCACAGGAGAGGGAGAAACACCTTCCCCTCCTCACAAACCACAACCCCACAGCCTGAGGGCTTGGTTGGGCCTCTCTGGAGAGCCCAGGAGTGGGGACAGCAGGGACAGCTGGTGATGGACTTGGGCCACATGACTGCCCCATCAGAGGGTGGCTGGGCATGGACCTGGTGTGGTGACCACTCACAGCTCTGCAGTGCACCCCAAAGCACCCGGTGCTGACCTAAAGCCAGGTGTTATTTCACACCAAAAGCAATCAATCTCTTATCACATTGGGTTCCTGACCCCCCCCCAAGCGTTTGTGATATCCCTGAAGCTTGTTGTGATATCCCAACAAGCTATACAGGCTTGTTGCCCTCAGCACATCCATTACTTATTTAAGAGAAGGCTTCCACCCTTAGGCACAGCTGTCAGGGCCGTGTTCCTCGCCTGCCTTCTGATGTGAGCATGGCTTTTCACACAGAGCCTGCTCTCGCCGTGCACCGGGGGTTTAAACAGCAGCACCACTGGGAATTCTGCACCTAAGAGGAGAATCCATGGCAAAGCTGCCTTTGGAGAGCTGCCCCCGAGGGGAAGACAAACCCCTCTTTAATTTGCTCACAGATCTTGACTTCAGAAGTTTGACGAGACAGAGCAGGGTCCCCGTTGCCCAGAAAGGTAAACAGAAGGAAACGCTGCTCAGGCAATGCCTCAGCTTCAAGTTAAAACTCATCAAGGAAGCTCAGGCAAAGACAAAAATCTGAGGCAAGACCTGGATTTCAGGGTTTTTTTCCTAAGAAAGGATCAAATTCCTCCCTGGAGTAATCAATACAAAGCATGAAGTCAGATCAGAGGGAAGAGATGAGAAGTTGGGAGAAGTGGAACATTAAGACAGAAAAACAGACTAGACACAGACCTGAAAGCCTAGAAATTGCAATAAACCACAGAGGACAACTCTGTTTGTCATCTCGTGTTTCTCTCACACAAACAGTAGATCTAGATAATGTTTATGAGGCAGCTTCATCACACACAGATGAAAAATCTATCCACAAGTGAAAAGGACAATTACAACGTTTCATCCGGATTTTAGGAAATAAAAGTTCCATAAACTTCAATCTGGACAATTTAACAATTTCTACCCCTATTACAGGTTACTTTCACTGCAAACAAATTTCTTCCTGGATCCAGCCAGGCAGATAAAGTCTCACTGTTTCATTTTGGAGAGCACTGTACTTTCAGGAGAAGACAGTTCTGAATTTAATTATTCTGACTATTTCAGCCCCTCTGCCTTAATGCTCCCACAGTGACAGACCAGCCCTCACCTGCAGGAGGTCAGGCCAAAATGACAGATGCACTGAGGTGTAACACACCAAGCACCTCCCAGGAATGTCTCAACCTAAAGGGACCTTCTGTGAACCCAAATCCAAAACCTCTTGGCCATCAGCACTTGAATCAGTGAAATACAGGTGGCCAGAGAGGGATACAGATGTTCCTCAGGAGCCATCCTGCCAAACTACACCGTCATTAAAAAAGCAGGAAGAAACACTGCACCGCAGAAAGAGGAAACGAGAGAAACTCCAAATGAGGTGCACTTCCCTGACAAAATAATCACGGAAATACAACAGCAGGATAAATATTAACAGGCGGCTATACATCAAAACCCTTGGCAAGACAGAGCTGACACAGTGAGGATAGATAAAAGGCACCACAGGCCCAGTGGGGCATCCCTGATCTGAGTCCTGGTGTGAGCAGCAGGCCCTGACTGCACCAAGCCCTGCTCACGCCCAACGTGGGCTGGGAGGTGCTGACACCAAGCCACAAAGAACACCCCAGTGAGGAAGAGGAAGAAGAGCCTGGGGTGCTTTCACTGTCTGGTTACGCCCAGTTGGGAGGGTCCAAACTGGGGCTCCCCTCTGCCTGGATGGGACCAACCCCAGGGACAAGGAATGGGTGCCATGCCCTGTGCCCAAGGAAGGAGGGACACAAGGGGTGAAGTGCCTCGCTCTGCCTGGGGAATTGTATTGCTTTAACCCAGATGTCTGTGTTTGCTGGTCCTGCTGAACCCCATGGATGCTTCAGGAGGCTCCTGAACCTCAGCTGTCCAGAAGCCCCTGGTGCAGAGCTGGCCTGGCAGGATGCCCTCAGCAGGGCTGAGCTGTTCAGGGACTTCAGACACTTTGTAGAAGCTTCAAGGAAATACCACGAGCTGCATCCAGGAGGGATGACACTGATCGATCCCAGCCTAGCTGCTTAGCACAGTACAAATTGCTTTTTAATTGCAATTGGAGAAACTGGCTTATCTGGGATGTTTACAACTCATCTTTTAGAAAACTGATCAGCCTACTCTCCTCTCTTCCTCAGGGCAAAATCTTTCCCTCCTGGCATGCCCTGGAAAAGGCCAGCAGTTTTCTGGAATGCTTCCCAGCTACTCAATACAGAGACTTTGTCCAGCACTGCTCCAGATGCCCTCTGGGTTCTTCACCCTTACCCCAAATGTACCTCAGGCACACCCCTGGCCCTGTGGAGCAGGCAGTCTCTGGCTGAGCTGGAAGAAACCCCTGCCCTGCTTTGCAAACAGCTGTGGAAAGATCCCACAAGCCTCCTCCTCGAGCAGTAAGGTGGATGGTAATATTGCCAAAGCATATTTAAAGCATTCTTAAGGCTGTAAGGAAGGAGAAGCCTGGAAATGTCCCCTCCTGCTCCTGCCCATGCATACCCAGGATGGCTCTGCTTCAGTTGCAGCACAATGGCCACAAATGTCATCAGTGAGGAAATCAGGCAGAGGGGGTACAGCTGTCCAGGGAGCACCACTGACCCTCAAACCCCCAAGCACTGCATTCTCCCTCACAGTCACTGTGCTGGACAGCACACTGGCCCTGCAAGCACTGCAGGGACACACAGGGTACTTTTGTGCCTCCGTAATTCTTGGAGCATCACTCGTGGTCCTGTCATTTGCATCCCTCTCCTTGAGCAGCTCTTCTTTTTGGGTACAGGATATCTCTCCCTTGGTCAGACAGTTCCATCTCCTTCTCCTGGTCACATCTCCTCTCTCCCGCTCTTGGAAGCTCCAGGTAAGCTCCAGGTGCATGAATGAGTCTCTGCAGGGAGCCCTGGCAAGGAAAACCTGAGAGCTACAGACACTTCCCACTGCAGCCCCTCCGGGCTGGGCAGAGGATCTGTGTGACTTCACAGCTCCACACCAAGAGCAGAGGCCCGTGCTGTCCCCAGAAGCTCTCTTGGGACATTTTCTGATCCTGCAAGGTTGGCCATGACAGCAGATGTCTCCATTCCCTCGGGGTTCTCTTCTGACTTAATAACCAACCTGCCCCGTGCTCTCCCAGGGGAAACACAGGTTATCTGCTGACAGTTCCCTCCTCTCCTCCCCCACTCTGAGTCCTAGAAGATGATCTGTTTATGCAGCTACTCCTTCCCTGAGCCTAAACCATCTTTCAGTGGTCATGAGGCCAAAGGAATGACTCGGGTCTGTTCCCAAGAGGAATCCAGCCCTGGCTCAGCTGGCAGAGATGGGGAGAAATCTCCTGCCAGACACTGGGACACAAATGGTCATGGAACGAGGAGTCTGACAGCCACCTTCCTCCTGCCTTTCTTCTTCTAAGTCAGCCTGGACTGTGCTCACAAACCTCCCCTTGCCCCAGGACAGCACGGACTCCTGGCTGGACAGGATGTGTCCAGTCTGGGGGCCCAGGGCCACCCTCACCTGGAGCCTGGCTCTGCAGCACCAGGCACTCCTGAGCAGCCTCAGCATGGGTTTGCTTCAGCTCGTGTCAGCAGCATCCTGGTAGGAAGAGGAGCTCTGGCATGGGAGCTATTAGAGTGGGTGGCAGCAGATGGTGAAAACAGAGGGGATAAGAAAATAAATACAAAGAGGCTATCTTGAGGGGAGAAGTCACCACATTAACACTCTGTTGCTTACACAGTGTCTTCTCCCAAAGTCTAAACAAACACTGCTCGGTTCCCGGCGCTGAGGGAGGGGGACAGCACTGAGCACACACAGCACTGCACTGCACAGCCCTGAGAGGTGCTGCAGCCCCAAGCCCTGCTCAGCCCTCCACACCCCAAATGTTTGCAGGGGGACCCCATCTGGAACAGGGAAAGCAGCCAAGCAAGGAGCCTGCATGTCCTGCTTCACACAGCTTACCCACAGTTTAGGGAACCCCATCCTTCCACCAGCCTGGGTTTGGACACAAGCTCAGCACATTTGCCCTTTCCATGGACTGCAGGGTACTAATGGATGCTCTTGCCTGACATCTTCAGAAAAGCAAGTGGAAGACATTCCCGAGGGAAATGGGGAGACTGCAGGGACTGCCCAGTGCTGTCTCACAGGAAAACCAATGCTCCTTGTCCATCAGCCAGTCCCACAGCAGCACAGCTGCTCACCTGGAGCAAAGCAATCGCTTTCCCAGCCCTCACACAGCCTTGGACAGCAGGAGCCCATCTCTTGCTGACTGCCACCCCAGGCTCTTCCATTAACCCCAAACTCTGGAGTCTGCAGGACCATTTCAGCTTCTCTGGCCACCAGCAGCAGTGGGAAAGGTCTTTGCCTCTAATTCTCCTCCTGAGAGACCTCCAAGGGTTCAGCCTTGGGAAAAACAACTAAAAGTGGGGAGAGCCTGGCTCACCAGGCTGCTCCATACACACTGAGGACAACACACTCAAATCAAGAGCCCCCAAAACCTGCAGCCCTCATCGACACCTCCCATCTGGGTCTGTCAGAGTGCCTCAGCAGGGGAACACCGAGGTGAAAGCAGTCTTTAAACACGCAATGGCTGGCTCAGGCAATGGCAATTTATTATGTTAAACACGTTATTAAAAGGATCTAAAGCAACAGAGCGAAGATGTTCCAAGAAAGGTTTGAACTCCCCCAGCAAGGGGCTCCTGGGAGTCCTCCTGTTAATACTTTGCACGGGCTCGTCTGCAGCTGAGCCTGCAGTGAACAAAAATGCCCCCTCAGTCCCCTTGCAGAGCCCGTTTCAGTTCAATCAATACAGCCATCGGGGAGACTCGAGGAAGCAAAGCTATTAGTGGGACCACAGTTAATTCTGGGGGAAAGAAACAAGCAACAAAAGCAATAAAACTGATTGATTGCTTATGCAGACACGGTAACCCTTTCCTGTCTGTGTCCTGAAGCTCATCATAGAGGGGGATACTCACTGGAAAAGCCCTTCTTCCCCAGGTTTGGCGTGGTCTCAAAGGGCAGCTGCAGGGCAGAGGGCTGTGGCACGGAGGTGGACAGGGGGCTGGGAAGAGGCAAGGCTGCTCTAGGCAAGGAAAGTACCATTCCAGGAGATCCCATCAGCATGCAAAAGCTCAGGAAAGCAGCTCTTGGCTGCAGGACCTTCAGAAAATGGGAGAGCACGTGGTGACTCCAGCTTTGGGTGGAAATCACGGTCCAGCAGCACACCTTTGCTGGGCAGGAGGGCTCAGAGCTGCACAGGGACATCCCCTCAGCAGCCCCAGGGACACACAGCTGTCAGCACCTGAGAGGGGCCATCTCTGCCACAGCAGAAACGCACCAGGAAACCAGCCAGGCCCACGTCTCCCTAACCTCACAGCTGTCTTCCCCACACATCTCCCCATTTCTTCTCCCCCCTCACATCACGCTGACTGTAGCTGAAGGCATTAGGTGGGAAGGTGACTGCCATGGCTTTGCTTTCTGAAGCACCTCAGGCAAGTGCAGGAGCTTGCAGAGAACCTCTGCAGCAGCAGCAATGGTGGCAGCAGTGTCGAATGCAGCTCAGGAGGCAGCAGGGGCTGGGTGAGTGCCCAGTGCCCAGAGCAGCACAGGGGGAGAGCTTGCCAGGTGACAGCTGCATAGGAGATAACTGAGATGTGGAGATAGAGGCTCTGTAGCAAAGCAAAGTGACCAAACAGCAGCACCAACATGAGCTGGAGGTTCTGCAGCCTGGTGGTACAGAACCACAGGATTGTTCAGGTTGGAAAAGACCATCAAGTCCAGCTGTCCACGCAGCAGCAGCACCATGCTCAGCACCAACCCTTGTCCCCAGGTGCCACATCAACACATCCAGGGATGGTGACTCTATCATTTCCCCAGAGAGCCTATTCCAATGATTTACAACCCTTTCTGTGAAAAGTTTTGTCCTAACATCTAATCTAAACCTCCCCTGGTGCAACTTGAGGCCATTTCCTCTTGTCCTGTCATTTGCTCCCTTGGAGAACAGACTGACCCACACCTGGCTACAACCTTCTTTCAGGGAGCTGTACAAAGTGAGAATGTCCCCCCTTTTCTCCAGGCTGAGCTCCCCCAGCTGCTCCTCATCAGATTTGTGCTCCAGACCCTTCCCCAGCTCTGCTGCCTTTCTCTGGACATGCTCCAGCCCCTCAATGTCTTTCTTTCTTTTCTGAATGTATCAGCATTTCTGGCACGGTAATGCCTCTAAACCAGCAGGAATAAGTTCATCCACAGCTGCTCCATCTACAGGCCTGTCCTTGCACTGTCACAGGCCACCAGAGCACCCAGGCACCTGCACCTCTCAGCCCTCAAGGTACCAAACAGCACAAGAGCACAGACTCAAAATGGGGAAACAGCCCCAGGCTGAGCCTGGCACTGAACCAGCCTCCTCTCCTGACAGCACCAGAGCTTTTAAAAAGTCATCTGTGCTGCCTCTCCGTGCTAAAGCCACACAGCTGTGGGGAGCACCCGACTGACCTCCGAGCCCAGGCCGCAGGCGGTTGTCGTATCCATCCAAGAGCCTGTCCAGGATGCGTGTGAAAATGGTGATGTTGTCTTTGCTGTCATCCACGACATCCGAGACGTGCTTCTGAGAGAGCCTGGCACATGTGGAGGGGGAAAAAAACAGGAAAAAATGTTAGAAGGGAAATCTACGCTGTGCATGCTCTGAGCAGTTACGGGGAATCGATGCCTTGAGTTTTAGCTTTTATATATTTTTTTCAAATTCTGTATGGCTTACTGTAAAACTCTGAAGTGTCTCACAGCCTGCTGCTGCTGCTCTCTCATGCTAAGATAGACATAACAAAGTCTCTAGGTTTGCTCTCCAAGGACACCCAGACCCAAAATGTGTAAACCAACATCTTGGAGAAGAGGGGCTGAGCTTAGAGAACTTCCATCAGTAGCTAAAGTTTTAATTGGTGAATTTATGCTGATATGGAAATGGACCAAACCTATAAAAGTGTGAAGAACTCGTGGCTCGCTGTCCATCCTGGGGTCCATTTTGGCAGCAGCCTCTGGGCTCCCCAGGGTGCACCTTTGAAGGCCCTTCAAATAAATATCACCTTTATTCCCTTATTCCTGTCTAGTCTCTTGTTTCCAGGCAGCCACTTCAGGCATCAGAATGAAGGGATGTTGGTTCCTGCTCCAGCCTGAACTGCAGGATGGAGCTCAGATTTTGACAAAGTGATGAGTTTGCAGGACTCACCACAGGGCATTTCTGACCAACTCCCCACAGACCTCACCACTGAGGCCTCCCTGCTGCCCCATTCCCACCTTTCCCTGCTCAGAGCCAGCAGCACCACGGGGAGTGGTTTAGGAGCCCTATTTTAACAGGGAGCCTGCCCCAGCATCCTTTGCCTGCCCCTAAGAATGGGCATTTTCTGAGCAGAGGCTGTGGGAAGCTCAATCATTCACGTGCCACCGTCTCCTTACAGGCAGCATGGGAGAAGTGACACCAGTGATTTGCCAGATTGAGCCATTTCAAAGATCTCTGCCCTGGGGAAGAGGAGAGACAGAAAAGTAGGAATTCAGTAAACAGGCTTAAAGCCTGATCATTAAAACACTTAGTGAACCATCTCTGCAGTTTGCTGAACTTCCCCTGTTTATAAAAACAAATGAATTTCCACATTCCCATCTCTGCTCAATACAAAAACCCTGGAAGCCCCCAAACAAGATGATTTCTTCAGAACGCATTCTGCCTCAGGTGGAATAAAACAAGGAGTAAATTCCTCTAAAAAAAGCACATCTCACTGAACAAAATCTTCAGTGCAGTTCTGCAAACACAAGGGGCTCAAGTAATACATTTGCATTTTGTGTCTCCCTTTCAATCAACAGAAAAGGAGCTTGTGAGTCCTTCTGGAACCACCTGCCTCTAAAAGAGATTTCAGACAACACAGAGTAGCAGTGCTGTGGCTCCAAGCACAGCTTTCCCCAGCAGAAATAGCTGTTAGGACCAAAACAAATGGAAAGGCAGAAGATTAAGTAACAGAAAACAAAAAAGAAAAATCTATAGAGATGAAGAGTTTTCAAGGAAGATGGAAGAGGAAATAAAAGAGAGACAAATGAGGCCAAAAAAAAGATGAAGAGGCACTGAGAGGCAGCGGGATGGCTGAGGGAGCCCAGCCAGGCAGGGGAAAAAAGGCTGCTGGAGCAGAGGGATGCTCAGCAGCAGCTCCAGGAGTCCCTCGGGAGCAGGGAAGCCCTGACTGGCAAACTGGCACTAAAATGGAGAGGAGAGTAACTGGGGAGCACTGGCCAGAGGAAGACCATGAATGCCACAAACCAGAGGTGGTGAAGTGCAATGCATGGTTACAATTAACCAAGGACAGCACCTATGACCATTGGCAATGTCATCCTGGGGGAAGAAGAGCCCCTAAATTGTCACTTTCTAACACTTCTGCCCCTTTCCTTCCTGCCCCAGCCTTATTTCCTTTGCTGTGTGCAGCCACTGGTTTGAGCCTGCACGAGGGGAAAGAAAAAAACAACACAAGAACTACTGCAAAAGGAATATTATTGAAGGAGTTCAAATCCTGCTGCATCCCATGCGGTCAGACTGGTTACCCCTGAAAATACTGGTGCACCTCTAAATACACTGTGAAGGGTCAGTAAGGTGACAAGCACCAGAGCTGGCTTGGAGTTCTCTATCAAAATATTCACCCAAGAGAAAACCCAGATTCTGTGAGATAAAAGAAGAGCGAAGAGAATTTCCCAGCAAAACAGGAAAAATTGAGATCAGGGTATGGGTACTTTTAGAGTCAGGCTGAATCAATACTATTTAGAATGCTGCAGATAATTGAAATATTCTGTTTTGGGCAATTCTGACATTAATTTTCATTGGTTTCATTGACTGAACACTCTGGGAAATTGCATTTCAAGTGCCTGAGGTCCTCTTCTCCAGGGGGAACACATCCCACCTCTCACAGGACCACTTGGCCTCTGTTTTTTTAGCAAAGCCAGGAGGAGTGGTTGAGCCAGGAAGCTGAGACTCCAGGAACACAAGGAGGGTTAACTCAGTGCTGAAATTCCAGTTTCCATAGGGCATGGAGGTGAGGCATGGTTGGGATAACACCTAACCCAGCCCTAATGCAACCTGCCAGATCCAAACCACCCCTGACGTTACAAATCGCATCACAGCCTCCAAGATTTCCATCTGAATCCAAATGCCGGTTTTGGCTTTTCATCTGGGCTTGAACTCCCTGCAGGTAAGTAGAGTTTTGAGAAATTTAACAAATGCCTGCAGTAATTAGTGAGGTTTCAATTGTACCAGCTTTCAATAGATGTCATGGTTAAAAGCAATCTGTCCCAGTGTCTGCTGATGAGTATATAACCATCTATGACTTATGAATAGCTAGCATGCTCATGAAAGCTCATTCATTAATGTTTTATAAGCTATCTTTAAAAATTACCCATAATATAAAGAGCGAGAGGACGGATTTTTGTGAAGGAACTCCTGGCGGAGGCTCGGCGGTGATGGGAAAAATGAGTTTACAAATTTCAAAGCTGTTTTACTTAGCCTGACATTTGAGGGTTTGACTTCGACGTGAGCAGTGTGGGATTCACTCGGGAGGTGCTGGGGGAAGAGCAGCGTGGGCAGGACCAGGGAAGGTGCAGGCAGGGGAGAGCCAGCAGCACCTCTGCCTGGCACCTGGTTTGGGCTAGTAATTCCTCTCCCAGGAAAGCTCTGGGCTGCCTCACCTCACCTCAACGTAAAGCTAAAGCTGCCCTTTGGCAAGGCACAAAGGAACTGCACGAAGATGTGGGGGATCAAGGTTTTAAAATAATTAAAATCCTTTAGGCAGGAAGGACGGAGGTCTACAGCAAATTTAATTAGGAGAGGCTGGAGGAAAAGTCATTACCTTGCCACCTGTGCTCAGGCTCTCTGGGGAGCTGTGCCACAGCAGCACAGGGGTCCCCTCGCACACAATTTAGGAGACAAATCCTCCTGGGGACCAGTATTCCGAGCAATCCCTGCCTGGCAGGTGGCGAGGGAGCAGTGGCTCCGGTGAATATGTGATGGGGAGGAAGAGGCAGTGGTGAGGAAGGCAGAGCTGCAGGCACAGGGCATGGGGACAACCCCTGCAGCCATCCTGGGGAGGGGACCCGGCCCCAGCAGCTGGAGGGGATGAGAGGGCAGTGCCCAGGGCTGGCTGTGCCCATGCAGGAGGGCAGGGCCAGCACTCAGAGGGCAAGACATGCTCAGGAGGCAGCTGCAAAACCAGATCCAAGCAAACAAAGCCAAACAGGCAGGACAGGGCAGGAGGGGCAGCACCGACATCTTCCCGTGCTTGAGGATCCTTGATCCCTGCTGGACTTGTAGCAACAGACACCATTTCAGTGTCCACACCTGGCACTCTAAAGGCTTTTCTAAATGTTTTATAGAAGTCATGTATTATTTGCATTTCTCTCCCTCTGAGCAGAGCTCCTCCCTCCCCACAGCTGGTGGCTCTTCCTCGAAGGGCTCCCCGAGCTCACCCAAGCACAGGCTCTGGCAGGATGCAGTCACGGACTAACAGGCTTTCATCTCCTCCAGACAGCTTCCAGAGGCTGGGAAGGTGAGGCCGGCAGCAGCACTCTCCTTGCCAGGACAGCCAGAGCCTGCACAGGAGAGCAGCAGCATGCCCAGCCAGGGCTGGCAGAGAACCCCGGTGCTGCAGCAGCTCAGGTGTGCTGCCCGTGGGTCATTACACCATTAGCAGCCAAACAGATGAAGCAGATTGATTTTCTGTTCTTTAAAATAGTATTAAAATATTAAATGGGGTGGGGGGAATCTCTCTTCCAGGTTAAAACTCAGGCAAGCAGAGTCCTTGCCCAGAATGAACAGTGCAGAGGCCAAATCTGAAAATAGGTTTTGTTGCAAAAAATGCTGACAACTGTCCTCAGTGAGAGCACCTCAAATAATGCCAATGTCAGCCACTGAACAGTCCCTGGGTGAAAGGCACGGGGATGGGGACAAAGGGAGGGTCAAACACAGCAGAGACACTTTTAAGTGCTTTGCCCTGGATTGCTTCACGCAGGTGCTGACCCTGGGATATTTAAGTTCAGCAAGAGGACTGCAGCTTGGCCAAAAGCTCAGCACTCACCACCTTACCCAGCATCAGCAGGGAGAGCCAGAAGCAGGATTAGGACTCCAAGGCTGAGGAGGGAGAAGGGCCCCATCCCTGGGAGCCTCGGCGCCATGGTGTCAGCGTGCAGCCACTGCAAAACGAGCCTCCAAAACCTGCCAGGGAGGGACAGAGGGGAACGAGAGGAGAGAAAAGAGATTTTAGTTACTAGGGAAAAGCAAACAATTCAGTTTTTCATGCTGGGCAGTCAGTATTTCTGGGGTCCTGTATTTGAAACCTCAGGGAAGCCCCAGGACCCAAAGGCAGCATCGTGCCCTGGAGCACTGCTGGTCCTGGGGAAGCCACATTGTGGGGTCAGAGCCAAGCAGGTAAATACACATAAAACCCTCACAGCAGATCCTGCAGCTCCCCAGCTGCTTCAGCAGCAAGTGCAAAGCCCAATTTCCAAAGTAACCACACTGGCTCTTGTTCCACCCATCCCTTCCCAGTCACCGCCTGCCCCTCGCAGCAGTCCCCAGCTCACCTGGTGCCTCTGCTACCTCGGTGACATCCACACAGCAGAACCACTTGTGAAGTCTCAAGACCCTTTTTTTTTTCCCCAACATCTTTTTCTAGACAGTTAAACCCTCATTTAATTCCGGTAATGACACTGCCAGAAATTATTATTAAGTTTGACCACCGAGGCCCAAGGTGGTGGGAATGCTCGATGATACCACACTTAGCGTGCTCAGAGTTTTCATTAATGCTCAGTTTTACTTTTATTGTGATGTTATTGCACATTTAACTGCCTTCTCCTTTTATGTATCTCATTATGTTGATGCACCTTGGAGCAGCACTGCCGAGCAACAGCCTGGATAAATACAGCTTGTCGTGACATCTCCCCCTCACAACGCCCCACGTCTGGCACACGGGGGATTCAGCACCGTGGCAGCCAGGCACAGCCGGCCCCTGTGAGCCCCCAGAGCCAGCAGTGAAGGCTCCAGTCAATCACAGCATGCAGAAACCAGGGCAAGATGCTGGTGCTGGCCAAATGGGACCTCTGGATTTCTCCACTCAACGCTGCAGAGCCTCATGCAGGCTCCCTCCAGCACTGAAGGAGGTGCTGGGAAAGCCAAACCCCAGCAGCTGGATGGCAAATCTCAGCCAGCTGAGGCTGCCCCAGGGTGAAAGGGGGCAGGGGAACTACCTGAGTGCTGCCAAGGAGCAGGGGGCTCAGCCAAGCAGGATGGAAACACCTGGAGATCACACATGGCCTCAATGTGTACCTGGCTGCCCCTGCCCCTGGAAGAGAAGAGGCACAAGGCCAGGCTGGGTCGTGTTTTGTCACATTTCTGCATTTAGTTGGTCTCCCCACAGCATTCTGGCCCTACACTCTTCCTGGGGGCTGTGGCTGATCCTTGTTTTTCAGCTCTAGGAGCACATGAGCTGCCAGAAGATAAGAGCCAGACACCACCAGTCCTTACCACCCACCTCAGCTTTTGTTCTGGCAAGATATTCACTAACAGCAGGCACAGGGGGAAAAAAAACAACCCAGCATTTGGCCCTGGTTACCTTTATCTTCCTCCCCATCACTCACTTAAAATCCTTGCATAAATTAATGCCTGGATTAATTTAGGCACAGTGTGCTCAGGCTTTATTTAATTCAGGATTCTACCTGAATTCCACCCAGGGGAGATCATCCTCACACCAAAGGAGGCTGCAGGAGCCTCTGGCATGGACACAGCCACAGCTCTGGTGGGAAAAGCCCTGATTTGGGATGGCTCCTCTGGCTCTCACCACCTTCCAGCTGAGAAGGGACACGCAGCCTTGGAAATTCAAGTATTTGCTGATGAAGCACAAATTAACTGGCTGAACATCTGTTCTGTGGGAAATTCCAACATTTCGGGGAGACTCGATCCAAATCATGACAAGGACAGATAAAATGTTGATGTTCCTTACAAGGCAAATTCAGAACTCCTTCAATGAGCAGCTTCTCAACGGATTTCCTTTCAACTTTTCCCTTTCATTTCACTTCGACTCGCATATTATACAATAGCATTTAATTGATTTTTTTTTCTAAGGCAATTTCAAACACTAGCCAAAAGCAAAAACAAAAAAATATTTAAAAATACAAGAACCATTGTGCTCTTCACTCTTCCCTCCCCAAAACACCGCTGAAATTTTTCGCTGAAATCAACATTTTCCCATTCAACTGCTGATTTAAAAAAATGCTTTGTTTGGGCAGAATTTGCACAGCCAGCAGACTTTGACCAGGGATCCCCACACAAACGAGGACACTTTGGATTTGCAGCAGGTGCCTCCTGGCTCTGCAGGAACTGTTGTGGCTCCTGTAGAACATCTGGGACCTTCTTTATCAGATTTGGTGAGACCGTGGGTGGGGCAGATTTTGCACCAACAGTGGAAAAGTGAAGCTAAAGAAAAGAGTACCAGAAAATGGAGGAACAAGGTAATTCAGAGGGTCAGGAACAGTGACAAAATCCAGAGCATCTTCCATGTGGGTGTGCCCTGTCTGTGCCAAGAAGCTCTAAACAATTTCATTTCCATTAAAAGTCGTTCACAGAGTTTTCCTTCAATATTACACAGAGATGAAGGTTAATTTTCTACTTTGGATAGTTCTGATGAGGAAGATGTTAGCCAGGGGTAACAGGGATGCCTGAATTAAGTCAAATTTGTGCTTAAGTCTCATTTGATGCATCAGAAGCAGTTCTATATACCCGCACTGGGAGGAAAATCTGTTTTCACTGCTTGCCCAAGTGAATATTTTGCCAGTCACATCTCAGTTTGTTCACACCCCCAAAATGGGGGTTTGCTATGGCTGCACTTATGGACTAGGGAAGGACAGCACAGCCTGGAAAAGAGCCTGGCACTGTTTCCTACCCCTTTCCTTTGGTTCATGCACTGTATTTTTCCTGGGAAGTTGGACAGAAGAGGCTGCAGGGCGTTTTCCTCGCTCTTTGGCTACTTTACACTTGGAGATGGATTGAGAAGCAGACCCAGTCCTGCTCATCCCACTGCTGCCAAGCAGGAAATGTGCTGGAAAACACAAGGAGGTTTTTGCAGAGGAGGAGGTTTCACCATTCAGACAGTTTAGGGGATCTCCCAAAGCTCTCCACAGCCAGATCCCAGGGTGGTTCCCATGGCACAGCAGCTCTCAGCATCACTTCTACCCTGTCCTGGGGCTCTTGCAAGCCCAGTCACAGGCACACACAAGAACCCAGCTGGTGCAAGGGCTTTAGAAGGCCACCGGCCACACAGCCTCCCTAATAAAATCAGCTTGTAAAATCACTCTTGAGCTTTCAAACAGCCCAGTAACCGAGCTCCTCAGATTTTAGCACACAAGAGTAGCTCTTGGAGAGGACGCTGATGGCAGCGCAGGCGAAGGGGTCCCTCGGTGCACAGCAGCAGCTGGAGCAGAGGGAAGGGATGGGAACACCCACGAGTGTGCCTCAGGAAAAGCAGCACTGGAGCTCCTCCAGCCCGTGCTGGGGCTGTCCTCGTGCAAGGCTATTCAGCTGTCACTTCCCACTCAGGAAAGCTCTGAATCAGCCAACGCCTTGATCTGAATACCTGCAGGGATCCCTGATCCTCTGGAAAGAGGTGGGGGGGAGGATGCAGGCAACGTGCATTTAGCTGCGTGTAACCAAGTGAGGGTTTAGGAATGTTAATTGGCTGTTAACAGCCTCAAAAGATGAAAAAAAAAAAACCAACCCATATCTCACTAGGACTTGCTGAAGGGAAAACTGCACAGTGTCCATGAAGAAAAAAGTGCAGAATGCCCAAATTTCCAAGCTCGGAAAAGAGTGGTACAACTTCTTAGACTGACCCCCTCTTTCATGTAAGTTAAAGCAAATCTCCTCAGAGCTTCTGGTTCTCATCCACGTCTGTGTAAGATGGAGTCTAGAGGGATGGGATGCGTTCAGAGCAGCCCTGCACTTCTTCCTCCCTCCATCTGTCCATCGCTCACTCCTTAATGGCACCGTTAGCAAATGCATTCAGCACTAATTGTGCACTTGCTGGTAACCTCCACAGCTGAATGCAAGGCGGATTTCCTGAGGAGCCCTGCTAACGCTCTGCAGCTGGAACCCAGCGAGACTCAGAGTGTACAACACATGGAATTTGGCAGGTGTCTCTATAACCACGCACCTAAGGGCTTCACAAACATTCCCACTCCTCTCCAAGACTCGCAATCTGTCCCATCTCCAGAGCATCGTAGCACGACGACGCTCCAGGGGAACGCAGCCTTTCTGTTGGATGTGCTGTGAACGAGGAATTGGAAAACCTTCCTTCATTCCTTCCCCTCATGACAGTGACGTGCTGCAGCCCCTGTTCCCACTGAAGCGGGTCTGGGAACCAAAAAAAGTGCTGGAACCTTCCAAATCAGCAAGGTACCCTAGTAACTATGCCAACATTGGGTATCTCCTGACTTGGCACACTGAGCCTGATCTTCCCAGAAATCCTTATTCTAGAAACCATTAAATATTCTGAAGTGCCTTCCTAGGAAAGAGTGATTAGCACAGGCTTACTGCTGACAAGAGAGAGACACAGAACTCTGGAGGTGGAGACTGAAAGGTAAAGAAACCTGAGAGAACGGCCAGAGAGGGGGTACTGCAAGCACCAGAAAAGAAATGAAGGCAGAAGAGGCCCATAAACCCACGTGGGCACGTTTGTGAGAGTCACATGGGTATTTCACCCGAATTACTGCCTCCTGGGAATGTGCACAGCCAGGGGAACCATCTGATTCACTCAGCAATAGTCTCACCATGCAGGCAGCATTCAGAAATCAGCCCAAAGGACAGATTTGCCCCAGCACTGCACTCAGAAATGCTGTCCACATGTGGTGTCACTGGATCAGCATCCCCACGTGCCATGCAGAGACACCAGTGGCATCAGCTGGAGGGGTGCAGAGCACTGAGAGCCCCCACTCAGCCCCCAGGACCTGCAGCACCTCCACACCTTTTGGCAAGTCAGGCATCTCAGGGAGGGCTGTGCAGTGAGGAGCTGATGGTGGGAGCCAGCTGGAAATCAGACTGGGAAGAAGAGGCAGCCTCAGCCCAAAAGCCCAGATCAAAGCACTTCTGTGCAGGAAGAAGAGGGTGATCCAGAGCCTGGTGGTGTCAAGCACCATCTGCCCACCTGCACAGCAGCACAGCCAAGCACAGCACTGCAGGTGACCTCACAACACCTGCATATTTACCCCCAAATTCAGGAGCACTTGCACAGCACAAGAAGCTCATTAAAGCCCTTCCTCATTGCACTGGAGCCTCTCCAAAACGGGTCCCAGGCAGCAGGAGAGGTCCTTCAGCACCCCTCAAGGATTGCAGAATCATCCAGCCTGCATGGGCTGTGCTCTGTCCAGCTGTCCCTGACCCTCTGTGAGCTTTCCAGGCTTCTGGTGACCGCTGCTGCGCCTCTTTAGTGCTTCTTTGAGCAAAACTCCAAGCTCTCTCCGCAGAGACAGCAGCCAGCAAGTGCTCAGTGCAGCAGCAATAAATACAGGCGAGGCACACGCTGCCCTGTGTCCCCGCTGGGGAGGGTTTTCTTCAGTTCTCAATCGCTCCAGCTGAAAAAGAGGGTCCCTCGCAATAAAAACCTCTTTTCATTTGAGGGCAGGGGCAGCAACGAGCAGCCACAGTTCATCTGGAAGCCCGGAAACGGCAGAGTAAGACACCGTGGTGCTTCTCAAGACCCCTGTCTCGCATCCCTTTGCTTCCCAGGTTGTTTGCATCCCTTTGTTCTGAAATGAGCTCGCCGGGACGCCCGTGTGCACGGCGCCGGCACAGACACCCAGATCAGCACACAGAGGCAGCCCAGCCCTGCCAGCTCTGAGCTCTACCTGCAGCAGCCAGCACAGGGGCCAGGCTGGCTTTGGGAGCCTGGATCCAGCCCAGTGCTCTGCTTCCATCACCTGAGGTCGCCCGGATTTCCTCCCACTCACCTCTAGTTCTGGTGCTGTACAGATGCTGCCGAAGGCCAGAAGCTACAGCAGCGTTTTACAGAAACCAGAGACCAAGAAACAGGCAGCAGCACCTTCGTCCACCTGGATCAAACTTGCTCTTTACCACTGATGTAGAGAAGCAGCCCTGGCTCGCAGTGAGGGGCGCGTGGCAGAGGAACCACACAGCCCTCGACTCCCGAGCGTGGAAATGTTTGTGCTCACCTACCCAAGAGGCACACGCTGGCTCGTCCCTGAAAACACACACACACACTGAACAAGCCATAAACAACCTTCCCGTGAATCTGCCACACACAGAAGGTACGAGGCACACGTGATGGTTACCAAATGTGTTGTCTGCGGCTCTGCAAGGCACGCCAGCAGAAGAAGACACTCGGAAGCGGAGGCACCAGGCAAAGAAATTAAAGGTTTAGATCAACATGTAAATCTTGGGAGGAAGCCTTAAAGTGGATTTCTTCTCTAAGTTGTTCTGCTGGTAACGAAGAAAAAAGGTCTGTGCCCAACTCCCAGCCCAGCTTTAATTTCCCAAAATGAGAAGCCGCTTGACAGTTTTTCCTCATCAAAACAAAATTAATCCAAGTATTGCATCTCTCTACTCAAAAACACATCCAGAGGGACTGTAGAGTGATTCACACCCACAACTGCTATGGGAAACCGTTTGCACTCATAGTGTAACAAGCCAACACTGATTCACCCACATAATTACAGGCAGACACTGATTCACAGCTACTGCAACTGCAGACAGACTGACTCACAATCAAAGCAACTGCAGACAGACTCAGGCTCACAATCACAACTGGAAATACAACCTGCCAATACCCACGGTCCACAATTCCACATACACACCAACCTCTGGAAAACCAGCCAGCAGTGCAAACACTGCGCACCAAGCCCTGTGGGTTTTTTTGCTGGCGCTTTTGACCTTCACCCCAGAGCCATCTTTCCTTCGCTGCTGGAACAATCCCCACACCTCAGCAGCTGTCCCTGCCCTGGTGGCCCCCGCAGGAGCCCAGCACGACTGTCAGAGCCTGGCCCCAGGAGCAGCTCGAGACACACGATGCACACAGGCACAGCGAGTGTGTATGGTGCAAGACATCCCTGTACATCCACTCTGGTGCCACACACGGCTGCACCGACTCCGTGCTTCCAGAATATGAGTAAATGCAAGCCAAGTACAATACATTTAGCCCATGGGCAAAGGAGATGGCAAAAGACTCACCACTGGGCAAAAGCCTGAAAAACTGGATTATTTACTACACTCTCTGGCTGGGTATGTAATTATGTCAGTGTTCAGCCTGGGTATTGTGCTACTTTTTGTAAACAGTTGGCAGGAATACTCTGACTGAGATGAGGGGCTGGGCTCTGTCTCCAGTGTTGAGAGAAGCAGGCTGAAGAGGACACGGTCTACTGAGACAAAAAGAAACTGAGGTGAAAGAACACATTAAGCAGGAAAAGGCAAAGGAGAAGCTGAGAGTGAAGTGGGGCAGGTGGCAGTCTATAGACAAAGGGAGAGGAAAGCAGAAAGAACAGAAGGAGAAAACCTCCATGATGCAGACTTGTGACAAGAAGCTCCAAAGCGAAGAAATGCAGCAGTCACCCAGTGCCGAGGGTGTCTCGCAGCAGTGCAGACAATGCATCTGTGCATCCCCATGCACTGAGAACCGGGAGGAGATTCCAGGGGAAAGGACACAGCAGCCTCTGGGCGAGCGTGTGCCGAGGGCCCAGGTGCAGCCGCAGTCCCTCCAGCTGCTCGGAGCTCTCCTGGAAAGGAGCAGCAGGGCCAGGCTCGAGCACTCCTGCCTCTGTGCACTGCGGGGCACCCGGGCACCACGGGCACAGGCTGAAGGGCAGGCTGGCAAAACCACCGAAACAGCATCGCCTCAAAACACCCCAAAACCCCGCATCCTCCAGGGCGAGGAAAAAGTTAAGAGACAGACTACAGAAAGGAGAAGACTTGCCTGAACCACAAGTAGCATCTTCTAGTTGTGGGCTGGTCCTGCCTCAGCACCTGCTGTTTTTCTTCTTTGCACTCCCCAGAAGGGCACTAAGGGGACGGAGAGGTGGGGGAGCAAACCTGCTCTGCTGTTGCCATCAGAACAACTCGGGTGAGCAGCCACTGGGAGCTGCTCTTGCCAGCCCACGGCAGCGGGAATCTCACCAGAGGGTCCCGGTTCTCTGTTTCTGTCTGGGGACGCTGCTGCATTTGCAGCCAGTCAGCAGCAGATTCGAGGGAGACACTACAGATGCAATTGGCCAGAGAAATGAACTATTTGTTCAATTGTACTTCTCTTGTCCAGGCGAAAACCATTCTGGCAGAAGGCAGAGCGAGGAACAATGGATAAGTGTTGCAGCGGGGACCGTCTGCCACTTAATTGCATTAGGCTATTCCTTTTTAATGATCCGTATCTCAGTCCTAGTAACTCTGGGAGAAGGAGAAAAGACCTGGAGCTCTTTTCCCCCCTCCCCTCACACCAGCCTCAGAAACTGCAGCCCCCAAAACTCCTTTCCCTCCCCAGCCCAACACAGCATCTGTGCCCATTAGGCCTAGCTGCAGGATTCAGGGGGAAATTTGACTTTGCTTTACTACACCCTTCTCCTGCATTCCCCGTCCGGCTCCAGTCAGGGGGGCTCAGGATCGCCCTCCTCCAGGCATTTCTCCCCGCAGCCGCTCTCCCCGCTCTCCAGCCGGCAGTGCCAGGCGGCCGGGCTGGATGCCCGGCGGGGAGCACCGGGGCACGGCTCCGCTCCGGACCGACACGCGCGGGAGTTGCCGCGGGAGCGGGGATGCTCCGAACCCGCGGCCGCTCGGCCGAGCCCCCCCTTCCCCCGCCGCTCCGCCTATTGTCCTCCGACCCCCCAGACAATACCCAGCGGCCAGCTCAGCCCCCGGCAGCCCCATCCCCGGCCCGGCTCCGCGCTGCCCACCGCGTCCGCCCCCGCCGGGGCGGTTCCGCGCCGGGGATGCCCCGGGGGAGCGGGGACGCGC
>VZRV01000330.1:247280-295800 GCA_013398115.1 Falcunculus frontatus
CGGCCGGAGCCCGCTCGGCTCCGCAGCGCTGCGCAGGGCTCCGCGCCCCTGCCCGCCGTGCCGCCCGGCCGGGGCTGCCAGTGCCGCCTGCGCGCTGCTCCGGCCGCGGCGAGCGAGGCAGACAGCGAGGGAGGGAGGGGAGCAGCATCCCCCCGCCTTCCTCCTCCTCCTCCTCCTCCTCCTTCTCCCCGCGCCCCGGAGGAGGGTTTACCCACCCGCTTTGTGCCGAGCTGCCCGCCCCGCAGCGTAGGCAGCGGGGACGGGTCGCTGTCGCTGCCCCGGTTTGGGGCCACCTCCCCAAGCGATGGATGCCCCGGGGTCCTCCGCCCAGCCCCGGCCTCAGAGCACCGCCATCCATCCTGTGGGCGCAGGAGGATGAGCAGAGCAGGGCTGGCTGCTCCCTACCTGTTGAAGGGGGGAGCTCCTCGAGGCGGTGATGCTCCGGGGAAGAGGTGGGCAGCACCCCGAGCTGCCTCCACGCTGCGAGGCCTGGCCGAATCCCGGCTCTTCCGCCGGGGCAGGGAAGTTTGGCCCGCAACTTGGGGTTGCCGAGGCTTATATCGCAATAAAACGATAGGCAGAGGGCAACAAACGCGGGGAAAGGGAGAGGAGGAAGAGAGGTTAAAACGCAGCAAGGAGTAGGCAGCGAAAGCAAGGGCAGAAGCGGTGTGGAAATGCAGGGAGCCCAGAGGAAGGGCTGGCCAGAGCTGGCTGGGCTTGGGGAGGTTTTGCAGAGCCTCACGGCAGCGGAGCTGGGAAGGCGAAAGCTGACAGTAAGGCGCACTCAAAATATATTGTCCCTGCAGAGCTCTCCTTGTTAAACACGCGCTGCAAGGCTCAGCCGCAGTTGACTCCAAGGTACAGAACCAGCCCTCCATCACTGAGGGTGCGGGGTGAGAGAAAGGAGCATCCCTGCAGGCAGTGCTGACCACCCCAGAGCTCCTCTATAAAATAGTCTTGGTTTTGAATACTTAAAATAACACGGAAACATACTTCAGGACAAGGGCCCTCAAGGCATGAGTGATTAAATCCAATTTAACTGTCACTTCTCTGCATTGAGGTATTAGAAAATGACCCAGTTCTTGCTTCCAGGAGAAAGTGAGGGGCAATCACTGTTCTACCTCATCCCTGCAGACTTCAGCCATCCTGACTTTGGTGAGATAGGAGCATTTATCATGACATCTTCCTGGACAGTCGAGAACACCATCTCTCTTTCAAAGCCAAATTTCAGCTCCCTGTGATCTGAGGATGGTCTTTACTAATCCACATATCCAGATGTATCTGCAAGCAGCAGGTCAAAGGCCAGTAGAGTTCTGCTTTGCTCTGCTGGGCAGGGTCCACAGGCAAGACCTGAGGAGCTCACACGATCTGAAGACCAACATCTCAAACAAAAACTGGTCACTGCCCCCACAATCAAATCTGCCATGTTTTAGACCAGAGCAGGAAGCGTCCTTAGTGTTACTGCAACGCTTGGCTCTCTTACAGGAACTCTGAACCACCACAAACCGTAATCAAGATAAGTTTCTCCAGCCCTCAACATCACATCCAACCCCAGACAATTGAGATTAAATACTCACAGGACAATTCTGCAGCAGCAGCAAGACCTTCAATTTGTTATTTTTGGTTCTCTGAAAAATATCTTGCCTGAGCAGCAGAGACCTTACTTTAGAGATCTCGTGTGGACAGCCAACATTTTAATTGTCCTTAGACTGTTCACACATGAATGACAGCACCCAGTACATGGTATAGGGCTGTTGACATTTTTAAAAAGTCTGTTTCTGCATTGAATTCCTCCTGCCATAATATAAAGCATCACTCAAGGAGACAGCTGTGTGTGCATGCCAGCAGAGGAGCTTTTTGCTGGTCTCCAAAACTAGGACAAATCATAGGATCATAGGAAAACTCATATTGGAAGAGATTTCAGGACATCAGCAGCTAGTCCAGCCTCCTACTCAGGCCATGGTCAGCTAAGGAAGAGCCCTGCAAGCAACAGAGTTTGGCCATACTTCTTCACATGAAATTCCTACTTACATCCACATTTCTCCAAGACACATCTTCTGTTCCTCATTTATATGCTTGTGAACAAAAGAGTGTTGGCAAGGGAACAGGGAAGAGCCCAGAGGGAGTCCCAAGGCACAGCCATTCCCTTGGCTAAAAGCTCCAAGGGTCTGGCCCACCATCTTCCCACTGGGACGTGATGCTCCACTGGAGAATACACCAGGATGGGACCTGGCCTGCTCAAGGACATTGATGGCCTTGAGGCTGAGAGCAGAAATGGTCCTAATACTTGTTCTTCCTCCTTTCCAAACTGATTCAGCTGCTGGCATTGAGCTGCCTTGGATATGAGAAGAGGCATGAAACAGAATCAGCGAGACAGGCATATCCGGAGATAGAAGTGACTCAGGATTTTAAATGGCTCATTTTGAAGAACGTTCCAAGATTTACACATTTCAGTAGTGCTAACAACAGTCAGAGGCAATGAAAACCATGCTTCTCTTGAGGCCTCTTCTTCCATGAGCAACAGTCATGCACACCTCCCCAAGAGCAACATCTCTCACTCTGCCCTGAGACGCCTTCATCAAACACTGCCTCCCCTACTCAGAGGTCTCTGACACTGCCAGCCGCCTGAACAAGTCTTGGGCGTAAGGCATTTTATTGGAAAAGCTTTTCCAAGAATCTAAAAATCGAGTTGAATCCCTCTCCTTGTAGCCACAGCACACGCCAAGTTCTTACAGAGGTGGGGAAGAGACTCACTGGAGTCAGACAGAAAAGAAAGCACCACATGAAGAGCGAGTTGCTAAGAGCAGAGCAAGAGGTGCAGCACCCAAGAGGTGCACCACACCTCCCGAATTAGGAGGTCTGTGGATGTGCACTTTTTAACTCTTTCTGCCCCTCCAGATGTGCTGATCCACGCCGTAATCAGCTCAGGCAAATCCTTGGCAGAGCAGGCACCTGTGCACCACAGCAAGGGCTGCTTCCAGCTGCCAAACCATTAATCAAAATATCCACCAGTCAAAGCCCTCCTGGAGCAGAGAGGCTGCACCAGAGATCCCAAAAATCTTCATGCCTCTAATGATTTTCTCACCCCACTTGTTAGCCCTGCAGAGACATCAAGGGAGGCTGTGGAAATCTTCCTTTATCCCAGCCAGTGCCGAAAACCAACTGACCCATAAGGGAAGTGAGTGCTCCCACCATCTGGATAGTGCATGAGGATGGAATTAAAGACATAAGGGATATCCAGCAGTAGCACAGGAGGGGTTTGGACAACAGGGGATGCTGTCAGGATGGAAGAAAGAGGCTTTGGCCAGGGAAGCAGGCGTTAGGTAGCTTAAGAAGTCCAATTTTAGACAACCTTTTCTCTGGGGGGTATGGTGTTATCTATATGGGGTATGGGCATTGTTATCTATATCTGGTTGTAATTGCCTTGATCTCTGCTCTATTCAGAAGTAAAGGTAGCCCTCCATTAAGAGTATCAGTCTCTGTGGATACATTCATCAATTTAAGAGACATAAAAACATCTTGTGAAACCTGTAAGCAATTATCTTTTAATGCATCACTCCATCATAAGGCTTTTTATTTCTTCTTTAAACTGTATAACCTCCCCATCTCTGCCTTCACCTGCTGGAACACCTCCCTGAACCCTGGCACAGTCCAGCAGCTCGTGGCTTTGAGGCAAAACCCTTCTTATGGTCATCCAGGTTAAAATATGGCTGTCACCATTTTATTGAAGAGTAATCTCTCAAAATGAAAATACAGCAGCCTGGGAATATCTTGCTAATAATTAGCAAAGCCTTTCCCTCCCATCAACCTCCTCAACAAGCCAGGATAAAAGTGTGCTTGGTTTTCGGTCCACGCTGCAATGCCCTTGAACAGAATGGAATTGCAGATCTCAGCCCTACCACAGCCAAGCAGGAGGGTCCATTCTGCAGGGGCAGGCTGGAACAAGAGCTTAGGGATGTGCAGCACACCTCCAGGAGACACAGCTCTTGGGGGCAAGCCCATCCCCATTCTTCCCACCCTACCCCCAAAGTCAGCATCCCAGGAAGCTGGCTGCAGTTATGTTGCAGTGAAGGACTGAGCCAGGGCACCGCTGACCTTCCCCAGCGCTGAAAGGCAGGAGGGCAGCGTGCTGAGAGGGACATGTCCCAGTAACACCTCCCACAGGGGCACTGGGAGGCACGGAGCAGCTCCAAGGATGAAAGATCATCAGCACAGGGAGGGCACTGCAGTTACAAAGGTCCTGCTGCTGTGCAGGCACTCGCCTTGGCATGGAGGAGCTGGCGTGTGGAGAAAACAGGACCCAGTGCTGGGCACAGCGGAGTGCTTTGTGCCAGTCCTGGGTGAGGTGGTCCCTGCAAGCTGACATCCACTTTGGAGCCCTCTCCCGCTGCCAGGGAAAGCAGCCAGCCTGCAGACAGGTGGCAGGAGCAGTCAGGAGGCCGGAACAAAGATCCTCTGCCTTTCCCTGGAAGCTGCTGGTCGCTCACCGCCAAGGAGCACCATGGTGATGTCCCACATCCCAAAGAGCTGGGAGAGGAGGGCTCTTTTCTCCCATTGCCTTCTACTCTTAAAGCACCCAGGGACAGCTCAACAGCCTTACAGACCAAACTCTTGTCCCACTCTGCTGGTGTCACCTTCTCTCCCTCCATCCCCACGTGGCGGCTGCCCCTTCTCCCCGCCCGCCCGCTCTGCAACCGGAGCAGCGTCAGAGCCGGCTGCTGCCGGTGCTTTATTAGCCCATCTCCATGGCAACTCGCCTCCAGCTCCACTCGGAGAGACCCCCAGCTCCTCTCTGCCATAAATCAGCCACCCGCCTTCATCCTTGGTCGGGCACGGGGTCACGGCTCGCCCTGGATGCCGCTGTCCCAGCCTCCCAGCTGGGGCTGCTGTTTGCCATCTGTGGCACCACGTTTTCACCCCTCAAGCAAAGTCTAATATCCATCCAGAGAGACAGCATCCAAAAGCTGGTGGTTTGGAGCCACCCGTGCAAACCAGCACTGAGCTGGAGCTCTGCTGCCTTTGTGCAGGGACAAGCCCCAGCAACAGCGCTGGGCTGAGGGACAAAGGCACCATCTCCTTCCCCTTGGGAAGGCAGCTGCTTCCCCTCCATGTCCCTGGTTAAGCCCTCAAAGCCTGCCCTGAGGGGACAAAAGCCACCTGAAGTGCTGTGCTCTCCCTGGTGTCCAGAAACAGCTCAAGAGCTGTTTTACCCCAGCACAGTTCAAAGCAGGTGACTACAATCTGCTGTTCTCCACAGGAACAGACTTTCCCCACACACTTTTTCCTCATGGGATGGGCTACAGGACATGCTCTTTTCACCCTCTCAAACACACTGCAAAAGCTGTTCTTTGTGCTGAAACTCCCCCTCTAAACCTCAGGAAACGGAGAGAGCTTTTGCTTTGCATCCCACGTGTTAAGCACTTTGTCACTTCACCCATCAATTCCAAGCACCTGACAATGCTGGGACCAAATCCTGGCAAGACAAACGCAAAGGTGGCTCCTGCCACCAGAAGTTCAGGCAACGGAAGAAGCAACCTGGCAAAGTAAGCGAGAAAAAAAATCATTTTCAGAATCTGTTGGGGCACTGCAGGGCTGTGCTGGTGGGAAGGTGATGTGCTAAGGCACAGCCATCCAGGGGCTCACCTGAGGTCCCTCACAATCCACAGACAAACATGCACTAGTGGAAAAGATATTTTTTTCCTCACCTTTCCGCACTCCCTGAGAGGAACTGATCTATGTATCTACTGATATAAAATCCCAAGGGATGCTTGCAGTGTTTCTACACAAGACCACAATCTTTGCTGCCTTAGATGAGGGTTCCAGTGTATCTGAGGATTTACCAACAGCTCAGACATGCCCAAGGAAACCCAGCAGTGACCATTAGGATGGCTGAATATCTTCATTTCACACAGATGCTCAACGTGCATACCCAGACAATACCTAACAGAGCTAAAAATCCCTTCCTGCAAGGCACTGCAGAGCTCAAGGGCTGTGTCTAGGCAGAACGTGGTAAAGCAGAGAGCTGGAGTCTCGTTTCTATGACAAAACATGTCGTCCAAATCTCCAGAAGCCAGGTCCAACTACAAGGAGAAGTACCAGAGCTCTTTTAGCAGGGGGAGCTGTCTCGAAATTCTAAAGCTGTATGCTGGCAGTGGAACAAATTCATAAAAGCTAATGGGCCTGAAAGAGACTGTATTTGTCCTGCAGTCCCTTGGCAAGTGCAAAAATAAACCTGGAGAGAAAGACCTGTTCAAATACTCCCTCTTTTCTGTTCTCCAGTTACGACAGCAGCACCGGTTCAAAAATCCCCCTGTGGAGTCATAAGGTTTTCGATGCCTCAGCGTTTCTATTTCTAACGTTGCACATGCTTGTCAAGTCCAAATATTCTTAAACAATTTAGATACCTAACACCTAAATCAAGTGCTTGCGAAGGCTGGCTTTGAGAGTCCCTGTTTGTGCTTGTTTTATTCTGATCCAGGGTCCTTCTGAGTTTTTCTCTGCACCCACAAAGCTGTGAACTCAATTTTTATTCAGAAGGAATAGAGTGGCATGGAGCCAAAACCTAGAACTTGAAACAGGGCCAGATTTGAGGAGGTTCACACTAAAAATTGCTGGAGTTGACAACGCTAGCTGAAGCGTTTGGAAAATGCCCTCTGTTCACGTTTCATGCAATATGTGATACCAGGTCTTCCCTCCCTTCCAAATATCCTCCTCAGCTTTCTTTGTCAACTCAAAGGAGACCCTGGTCTCATCACAGCTTGATAAACTGAGCTCGTTTTACAGCTGTTGCTGAGCTTTGGGTGCAAAGGAGAATAAATTAGGAGAATAAATCCCAAGGCAAGGATGAACTCTGGTGTGCTCAGGACCTACCACATCTGGGCTCTGAGTGTATTTCCCTCAAAACATCCCTCTCGGGATCCTCTCCATCCAGCAGGAGAGTCACCCTTGCAGTGTGGTTGGAGATAGAGCCTGTCAGCAGCAGAGAAGATTCCCAAAGACCTCAGTTGAACCTGATCCTTTAACAAGAGCTCTGAATGTCACCACTCTGCCTGTGCCGTGGGCCCTGGAAGGGCTCCGATGTTGTCACGTTTGGTGAAGTTTACAGGGAGCACAAGAAGCTGAGGCAATGCCTAACAGTGAGGGGGTTTTATCAGCTCTAATTAGCTGCAAAATACCCAGCAGAGACCCAGGTAATAACAGCTCTTCATGATATTAAAGTGGCTGCAAGGGCCAGGCCACGGCAAGCCCTGGCTGCTGGAGCCACCGTCGTGGAAGCTGAGGCTGGGTCAATGAAGGGAGGAAATGGTTTGTGTGTTAGCCTTGTCCTGGCAGAAAGGCACGAAAAAAGGAGCAGTTCAGAGCCCCAGGGCTCTGCTGTCACTCCCACAGCTCCTCGTGCTGCACCATCTGCACAGCTGGTGCCAGGGCTGGGGGACTGGCTTAGCCATCAGTCCTGGCCTTCCCTCCCTTCCCCAAGACTGATGGTGACCCCCACTCTCTGGAACACCCCCAATCACGTGCATTAGGAGCCCCAGCACCAGTTTGCTGCCAGAACTGGGCCAGCACTGAGGCAGGCATGAGGCTGTGGGTCCCAGGGCGGGCAGCTGGAACTCCTCCCTGGCACGGCGCTTTGGAGGATCCAGCTGGAGTTGTGACTACAAATGTGCAGCTGATAGCAGCGCTCTCCCAGGGCCTGCCTGCTTCAGGAGGGGGTGTTTGGTGTAAACAGGTCAGAGACAAACAGCCAGGGGAGTTGTGCATTTGATGGCAGGAAGGCTCACGGCGGAGCAGAACAGCTCTGCACGGGAGGAAGCGCCACAGGGCACGGAGACAGGCAGATGTTCTGCTGCTCTCAGTGCTTGGCAATGGGACATGGAGCCTCTGGAAATGCAGCCTGCCTCAGCCAAGTAGAAAAACACAGACCCAGGGACACTCAAAAAGAGAAAAGAGATGCTGTAACTTCCCCCAAAGCAGCAATGCTCACAACAGGCCAAGCTGTGTGATCCAAAACAGCCCTACACAGCAGGAAGCCCTGGAGCTGGTTGGACTGTGTGGTTTCCACTCCATATCCCAAAGCCTTCAGTATTGGGAAATTTAAACCAGCAACTTTTCCTATGTCTTCTCCAGCTGAAAACAGGAACAAGGTTGTTGAAGCTGAAAACAGCTGGGAACAGGAACAAGGTTGGTCAAAACCTACCAAAGATTCAGGTTAGTTATTTCCTTCATGTGAGGTGCTGGGCTATTCTGGGGACTCCACAGCAGCAGCCAGAATGATTTGGGGTCCTGGCTCTGAGTGAGCCCCAGGGCTGACAGAATTCACCTGCAGGGCTGGACTTGGGCCCAGCAATGTAGAGAGCACCAGGCTGCAGCACCTGAGCACCAAACCTTGCTGGATTTACCAGAGCGAGCTTTGCTTTGTTCCAGCTGATAGGAGGGGAGAGGATAATGATGATCAGGATCCGTTCTGCTTCCCCCAGTCCAGCCAGCCCCACCATTAGGGAGGAGAGCTCCTCCTGTCTGGGAGCCAATGCACACACCACCCTCTTGATTTGTAATTAGTGGAATAAGAATGCTCAGTCAGCTGGGAAATCTGCCTGAGTAAATGACATCCTCAAGTGCTTTCTAATCCGAGGAAGGCAGCCTCTCACTTCACTGAGCTAATGGGCTGCAGTGGGGGGCACCAAAATTCCTCCTGTGGACCCACATGCACCCGGGAACACTTTTCTAGCTAATTCTCCACAGGGTCCATGCCAGCAGCCCCAGCTGGTCACCTGGGACGACCCTGCTAGGTCCTGCCAAGAGTTTGTGTCAGTAATTAATCTGCCTCAGCCTCGCAGCACTTGCCCCCTCCTCGAGGCACAAACTGTTTAAGGAATGGTCCAGGCAGAAAGAACTCTTGGGTCAGGGAATCTGGGAGCTACAGAAAGCCCAGGGGCAGGTTGCAGGGCAGCTGCAGTGCTGTTTCTGTGGGACAGGGCTTGAGAAGTGAAAGAACAGAGGTGATGAGTCAAGGCAGAAGCTGCACAGCACCTGGCAAGTCACACACTGGAATATTAACTAAAATAACCCTCTGCCTCATCTCTTTTAAATTCAGATGCGCTGGGGAATCCATCAAGGTAATTTATGGTGTGTAGCTCCTGACATGCCAATCAAAGGAAGCCCAGAGTAACAAGTGTGTTAAAAGGGACCTCATTGATCACTATCTCCACAAACACAGGCTTAATTCCTTCAATCCTGGTTAATCAGGCTGCTTTGTTACTTTTCTTATACAAAAGATCAGTGGGAAGCATTAGACATTAGCTGTGCAACCCCCAGAAAGCTCCCCTGGCCTGGAGAGGGGAGGTGGAGGCAGAGTTTGGTGATGTGGAACTCATCTCCAAGGTCCTCGAAGGGCCCCAGACAGAGCTTGTCAATAGGATGGGGTTTTTTTTCCCCCCTCTTCCATCAGTGGAAATTTCTCCGCGTGCAAACCACCAAGATTTTGATGAAAACCTAACAATTAGCAGATGCAGAGATGATAATTAGGAAGGCAGAGAGAAAAGAAAGAGCTCTGCTGAATTCCAGGAGCCCACAGTCCCGCTCCAGAGAGGGAGCAGGCTCACGTGTTCTGCCAGGAGCAGCTCTGAGGGGACCTTGCTCTGTGGATTTGCAGATCTGGATCCATCCAACATGCCAGGAGCTGTGGGAGGGAAAGAACCACTCCAGCAGCTTCTCCTTCCACCTTCTGTTTATCGACACAAGCTGAGTTTTCCTAGGCCTGATCTATTTTTGCTCTTTATTTGCCAAGAAAGCCCCTCTGACCTTTTTGCATGGACTGATGTGCTGCTGCATTGCTGTGAGCTGTAACATCCTGGCAAGCTGGGAAGGGTTGAGATAGCAGGAGGTAATGCACAGATCAGGACTAGATCTGGTCTTATTAAATGTAATAATTACCGATCTGGAAGAGGGAATAAGCAGCACATTAATTAAGTTTGAAGAGGATCTGAAACAGAGGAGCTGCCAACAACAAAATCGAAAAAAAATTATATAAAGAGGAGGAGAAAAAAAAAAATCAAGTGGGAAGAAAGCAGAACCTATGAGAAGAAAAGATGCTGAAGAGAAGCTGTGGGGGAAGGAGGAGGTTTGTCTCTATTTCACCCCAGTAGCCCCAGAAGTCCTTTGCTTATTTCTACCTTTTTCCACGAAGGCAAAGCAGCCCCCAGGCAGAAAAGGCCTTTGGCAAACCGCAGGAGGAAGACAAGCCCCACTATCAGGAAGGAATAGTGGAAGCTTTGTCCCCAGATGAGAAACCTTTTACCAAAGGGCCGTTTTGTCAACCTGCAAAGATTCATCCAAATTCAAGCTTTTTCCTGCAGGGCGTGGTTCAAGGTTCATCAAGGCAGCCCTGCATGCAGCCCAACACAACAAAACTGCAAAATCTCACCCCTTCCTATGTTTTTGGGGGTCGTAGGGGTTTAGTAAAGCAGTCTTCAGATGCCAAAGAAGCCAGGGAGGGGCGTGCTGCAGGAAAGCTTTTGCTGAGCAGCAGGATGAGTGGATGAAGCGACAACTTCTCCAGGACTCTGAAAGTCCAAGCGCTCATCCTCAGACAGGCACGGACTCACGCTCCTCAATCAAACTGCACAATAAAAGGGCAAACTCCCTCTCCCTGCCCTGACAGTGGCAGCATTTCCAGCTTCCCTGTGGCTGCCTTGAAGCAGCTCCGCATTATGCACTCCGATGCAGAACACTTTGTCGAGGATTATATGTACATCCAAAGGTGATGTTTCAGCCGGCCTGCCCTGGAATTGCCGGTAGAATGACATCACCGCTAATTAATCAGCCTCTGTACAGACATTTCTCAAATCCCCTGGATTCAAAGCACAGCAATTAGTCACCTATTCCAGCAGGAATTGCCACCTTCCCTTTCACTCGCGCCGCTCTCCCATCTCTCGCTGACATCCGTGCTCCGTGCCTGTGTTGCCGAGCCAACCCGAGCATCGACCCGACGAGGAGAACGATCACATGGCACTGCCTGAAGTCCATATCATTATCCCTGATAGAGTGTTGGCCAACATCACAATTAACGGGAGCAGAAATGCCAGGGATGAAGGAATGTGTATTTCCCACACTGCTGCGGGGAGCTGGACTCTGCTGAGCCCTGATCCAACCTGAGTGCCCTTCAACGAGCGGGGGGATGAACACACACGGAACACCCACCGTGGGAATAAATCTGGTTCGGCTGGAAGTACGCTCAGTGCCCGGGTGTGGGAGGTCCTGAGTGCAGAGTTCACTTTTCCCTGGGGATTTATTCTCCCCAAAGCTCAGCAGCACCTTTGTGCTGCTGTTGGGTTGCAGCTGTAAACTGAGCTCAGCTCCTCCAGCTGTGATGGGAGCAGGGTCTTCTTTGAGCTGACAAAGAAAGCTGAGGAAGGTATTTGAACGGGTGGGAAGACCTGGAATAATTAAAAAGGACAAAAGGGAGTTCAGCGGCTGACAGCTCTACCTGTGAGCACGGGGATTTTGGGATTGGTGGGGGAGGTAGGAACAGCTGAGACGGGGCCACACTGGTCAAATGCTGGGCTGAAAACACGGGACTTTGGGTCATAAAGAGCAGCCAGAGCCCGTGGGGAGGGGACCAGAGCCCATAAACACTGCGATGGCCACGAGTGCCTGCTGCCAGCAGCCTGTGAAGCCTCTCCAGAAGCAATATCCGTGAGGTTGGAGAGTCAAGCACTCCAATCAGGAGTGCCAGGATTCGGAGCAGCCCCAGTGCCCTCATACACAGATAGAAGAGCAGCAAATTACGATGGTGTTTAATTACAGAATCCCGTTACCTCACCACAGCACCTCCAGCTCTTCCAGCCAGCCAGATGTGTCTATCCCAGACGGAATTAGCACAATGAAGGAGCAGCAGTTCCTGTTTACAGGGAGCTGCTATTTGTAGCTGATAATGAGGGACAAACAGCAGACAGCCATGAAGCTGCAGGAAGACAGAGGATGTTCCTCTTGTGAGGGCACATTGTGGGAGCAGGTGCTGCCTCTGGCTCTTAGGGAAGGATTTGATCCCAAGTTTCCATAGGGAGCCACTTGCTTTGGCTCTCAGAGGTATAAGAGACATCCTGGGTCTGATTTACAGGGGTGCCAGGCATCCCTTACTCTTACTCAGGGGCAGCTGCCCTGCAGAGAACCCTCTGGGGTTAAGTATTCCAAAATCACGACCCCACAGATCTCCAGCTTGAGAGCCAAAAGCATCCACTGCTCCCCTGCTTGAAGCTCTGCATGTCAGTTCTCAGAAACTTAAAGAGAGGCTAAAAATAACCTGTCTTCCAGTAGTGGTGGTGTGAAATTAAATTCATTACCATGTGTGAAGCACTCTAACACAATGGTGATGAGTACTACCCGAGCAAAGGAGCAGATTGTACAATAGGCAAAAGGAAAAAAAAAACCCTAAAAGCCACGTTGGATGCAAGTGCTCAGTGAGGCAGAGGTGCTGGAGAGATCAGTGGGGGTCACATAATTGGGCTGTATTGATGCATGTGCACAGCAAGGGGTGGGGTAAGGTAAGAGAGGCAGATTCAATTTTCATCTCCCTGAACTTCAGGCTTCACTGCTTAAACGTTTCAGTAACATCAGCGTGCTTAGCAGAGAAAAGCTTGGGAAAGAGCAGAAGGTTTAAAATTAAGATAGGAAAAAACCCCCAACCAAACAAACAAAAAAAAAAGCATGAACAACAACAAAATCCCCACAGAAAAACAGCAAAAAACCCCCAAACAAACAAACAAAAAACCCCAACCCAAACCAAACCAACAAAAAACTACCCAAACGAAAACTCAAGCATCACAAAAGAAAACTTTGAGGCCAAAAAGATTAGTGAAATCAAGGTAGAGAACAGCAGCGTTGCATAAAAGCTCAGCTGCTGACAAGGAAGCACAACTGCCTGATCTAAGAGCCAGTACTTCATTTACCCTAAAACCCTCGGCTGTAAAAGAAAAGATATCCAGAGTGTAGAGGTGTCCCCCTGAGTTTTGCAGTTCTTCGATGTCTTCATTTCTGTATAAGAGTTTCTCACGCCCTGTTCTGTAAACATAGTTATGTTTTTGTAACTTTGTTCTATTGTTTGCATTCTTTTCTCCTGGGCGGAGATATTTGATGGACTTTCCTTTGACCAGTGTGGTTGAGGGGTGTAAACCTCACCCTCCAATCCAAGGTGATTCTTAAGAAGATATATAATAAAGTCCGAGGGCTTCTCGGCGCTCTCTCTTTTTCTGCTTCTCTCCCTGAACAGGTGTCTGCGTGTTCTTTTCGTGTCCAAGTGCGACACAGAGGTCAGGAGAGAGGAACGTGGGCAAATAGAAAGGTGGGAAGGCACACGTGTGAAAGTAGAGCTGACATCCTAAAAGCTCTGTGAAAGCAGACTCCGGGCATCCTAAAAGCACTAAAAGCACACCCAGCGAGCTCTGCCAACCCCTCCTACGAATGCCAGACCAATGAGGTCTCACCACGGACTCTGGGGAGGAATTTTCAGCCATCTGATGCCTTTGCCTTGGATCTCGCAGCTGCGGCTTGAGCCTCGGAGAGCAGCAGCCAGCTGTCCTTGGCCTCCAGCCCACAGCAAACACATCTGGAACAGCTGGGGATGGCCAACTGCTGCTGGCCAGGAGAGGATTCATCACGTGGATTTAATATCCTGCCTTCCATGGGATGTTTGTGATGGGGAGTGTGGAGCAGCCTCTCCTGTGGCCACCTGGGCAGGCTCTGCTCTGGCCATGGCACTTTGTGCCAGCCACTGCAGAGGCTCCCTGGGCCTCTTGCTGAGTGAGTGCCCCTCTTTGTCACTCAGGTGAAAATAGGAAAAGGAGAAAAGAGCTGAAAGAAATTGTTCTGTTTCCTCCGAAAAATTCATCTTTCTTACTGCTGGTCTGGCTTGTAGAGAGCTTAAAGTGGAAATGTAAGATCCTGCAGGAAAAAGAATGCAGTTTTTTCAAAAGTTTCATTTTACATTTTTAAAGTAAAATTTGTTGGTTTTTTTTTTTTTTTTTAGAGGAAAGGTTAAAAATCCAGTAGAAAAAAATACTTTAAAATTAAAAAGGATCACATCCTGGTAACTCTGTTTCTTCCTAGAGGGGCAGCTGATGTGCAGCGAGGTGAAGCTTTTGGCTTCCTCAGAGGATGTTCTGCACACCTGAGGCTCCTGCAGGCAGACTGCTTTCCATCCCACTCACCCTCAGGTAGCTTGGTTTGATTCTTTACGCCCCATCTTCAGGGCTCCTTGCCCCTGACACCTTTATTTTCCAGCATTTTGTCTCCTGCGAGAGTTCCCAAAGGATAAACTTTATAAGTCTTGTTCTTTCTCACATTCATAGCACAACCTACAGCTGTGCCCAGGGAAATTTCTTTGCCCCAGTGTCCCCTGCTGTCCTTTAGTGGGGTTTGCAGTCGGATGCTGTGTGACACGTTCAGAAATAGGATTACCCAAAGCCTCCTCCCTGCCTGGCACGAGGGGAGGTGCGACTGAGCCATCTCCACCCCCCCTCTACATCCCCACACCAAATCTTGGGGGATGTTTAGGGGACAGTTCTCATTTTGTCTTGGTTCTCTCTCCAAAGCACTTCCAGGGGAGCTGGCACTGAGGCAGGTGTGAGATCTCCTGCTGCTTTTGGGGCACGCAAAGTCCAGCAGGTGAGGGGGCTCCACATCCCTTTGGAGGAGATAAAGGAGAATTAGGAGGAAAAGAATGAAATAACGTGATGGAGCTTCATTGCCAAGGACCAAACAGACCTCGCTGCACATCACCTGCCCCTCTAGGAAGAGCCAGAGTTACCAGGATGTGATCCTTTTTAATTTTAAAGTGGTTTTTTTCTACTGGATTTTTAACCTTTCCTCTAAAAAAAAGCCCAACAAATTTTACTTTAAAAATGTAAAATGAAACTTTTGAAAAAACGGCATTATTTTTTCTGTAGGGTCTTACATTTCCACTTTAAGCTCTCTACAAGCCAGACCAGCAGTAAGAAAGATGAATTTTTTGGAGGAAACAGAACAATCTCTTTCAGCTCTTTTCTCCTTTTCATCCTTCTATTTTCACCTGAGTGACAAAGAAGTCAGAATATTTGAGCAAGTAGTTACTGCTATAGTCCCTTTCTTCACTCCCATTTCACCAGCCTGAAAAGCAATGAGGGGTTTTCATCACTTTGAGGGAGGTGGAAAGGCCTGGTGAATCTTCCCATTAGAAGGTTAAAAAAATAAACCAGAACAAAAAAAAGCTTTGTCAGGTGAAAGCAGATGAGAAACCACCCATTTGAACCAGGTTCAACTCTTGAGCTAAGATGTTCCTCTTAAAAAAAAAGGGAAAAAAGAGGGGAAAAAAAGGAAGAAAAAAAAGGGGNGGGAAAAAATAAGGAAAAAACGTGAAAAAAACAGGAAAAGATGGGGCAAAATGGGGAAAAAATGAGGAAAAAATGAAGAAAAAATGAGGAAAAAATAGGAAAAAAGTGGGGAAAAAAGTGGGAAAAAGGGGGGAAAAAAGGGGGGAAAAAAAGGGGGGAAAAAAAGGGGGGAAAAAAAAGGGGGAAAAAAAAGGGGGAAAAAAAAGGGGGAAAAAAAAGGGGGAAAAGGGAAAAAAAAGGAGAGGGTTTAGTACTTGCTGCTAAAGATACTTTTTTTGAACCCAGGCTGAACCCAGGCTGATAATAGCAGCCAGTTTGCAAAGTAAAGAAGCTGCCAAGCTGCTTTTCTTTCACAGGCAAACCTCAGAGCCCCTGGAGCCAGGCAGTGCTGAGCACTCACTGATGCACAGCAAGGAACAGTCCCAGCCCTGGCCATGAGGATGGGTCTGAGGAGCTCCCTAAAGCCACGAGAGGTGTTTTACAGTGGGATTGAACACCTGGGAAGGTGCTCAGGTGCTGGGAGATGACAGCCTGCCCCAGTCCTTGCTGCTGGAACATTTTTTGGTGAGACCCCACCTGCAGAGCTGCCCCCAGTCCTGAGGCCCAGCATAGGGAGGACCTGGAGCTGCTGGAACCAGTCCAGAGGAGGCACCAGGATGAGCAGAGGGATGGAGCAGCTCTGCTGGAGGGAAAGGCTGGGAGAGCTGGGATTGTTCAGCCTGGAAAGGAGAAACTTCAGGGTGATCCAACTGTGGCCTTTTAGTGCTTGAAGGGAGCCCACAGAAAAGATGGAAGGAGACTCTTGACAAGGGGTGGGGTGACAGGAAAAGGGGGAATGGCTTCCCTCTGACAGAGGGTGGGTTTACATTGGATATTAGGAAAAAATTCTTTATTGTGAGGGTGGTGAGGCACCTGAACAGGTTGCCCAGAGAAGCTGCGGCTGCTCCATCCCTGCAAGTGTTAGAGGTTGGATGAGGCTTGGAGCAACCTGATCTAATGGAAGGTGTCCCTGCCCATGGCAGGGGGTTGGAATGAGATAATCTTTAAGGTCCCTGCCAAACCAGGCCATTCTATGGCTATGATGAGATGAGCTACACATTTTCCTGCATTGCCAGGGGAAGGGAAACCACATCTGGGAAGGTGTTGGGCTGTGCTGGTCAGGACCTCCTTGCTCTGGCACTGCTGAGCAGCAGAACACCCCCTGTCAGGAGACTTGGAAAGAGGCATCCCTCAGAGGGAGCTTGCAGAGGGATTCCCTCAGCTATTCACACACGGAGAGCCTTGGCAAGGCTCGCTCTGGAAGCTGCAGCAGTACAGATGCTGTGCAAGCTCCCTCTGGGCCTTTTAGGCAGTGCCTGACTCAAATGGGAATCAACACGAGCCTGGAGTCAGCTGCTCCGGAGAGAAAATCTCTGTGCAGTGCCCAGCCCAGGCCAGCCCCGAGCCTGGGGGTGCTGTCCCAGAGGGGTCCAGTGGAGGAGCCACATCCAGACTGGGCTGGCCCCAACAGCCACCCCTTGGCTCTGAGCAGCCCCACAGGAAACGAGAGTCTCACAGAAAATCCTGAGCTGGAAGGGACCCGCAAGGGTCAAAGTTTAACTCCTGGCCCTGCACAGGACACCCCAAAAGTCACACCATGTGCCTGAGAGTGTTTTCCTAATACTTCTTGAACTCGAGACCATGACCACTGCCCTGAAGAGCCCGTTCCAGTGCCCGGCTACCCTCTGGGTGAGGAACCTGTCCCTGATATGCAACCTAAACCTCCCCTGACACAACTTCAGCCATTTCCTCGGGTCCTATCACAGATCACCAAAGAGCAAAGAGGGGTGCTGTCCCCTGTGAGGAAGCTGTAGGATCATGAGGTCTGTCCTTCTCTAGGCTGGACAGACCAAGTGACTTCAGCAGCTCCAGACCCTTCACCATCCCTGTAGCCTCCTTTGGGCGCTAACAGTTTTATATCCCTCTAACACTGTGGCACCCAAAACTGCCCCAGCAGGGCAGAGCAGAGAGGTGAGAGCAGAGTGGGACAATCGCGTCCCTGTCCCGGCCGGTGCTGCTGTGCCCGTGTCCCCCAGGACAGGGCTGGCCGGGGCTCTCCGTGCCGGGGCTCGCTGTCCCCAGGACAGGGCTGGCCGGGGCTCTCCGTGCCGGGGCTCGCTGTCCCCAGGACAGGGCTGGCCGGGGCTGGCTGTACCGTGCCCGGTGTTCCCCAGGACAGGGCTGGACGGGGCTATCCGTGCCGGGGCTCGCTGGCCCCGGGACGGGGCTGGGCAGGGCTGGACGGGGCTGTCGGTGCCGGGGCTTGCTGGCCCCGGGGCAGGGCTGGACGGGGCTGGACAGAGCTATCCGTGCCGGGGCTCTCTGTCCCCCAGGACAGGGCTGGCCGGGGCTCTCCGTGCCAGGGCTCGCTGTCCCCAGGACAGGGCTGGCCGGGGCTGGCCGTGCCGAGGCTCGCTGTCCCCAGGACAGGGCTGGCCGGGGCTGGCCGTGCCAGGGCTCGCTGTCCCCAGGACAGGGCTGGCCGGGGCTGGCCGTGCCAGGGCTCGCTGTCCCCGTGTCCCCCGCTCGTTCCGCGGGGTCTGGCGCCCCCTGCCCGCCGCGGGGGGGAGCGACAGCGGCCCCGGCTCCGCCGCAGATTCCACAGAATCCATCAATTGGGTGGGAAAAAAAACCTCTGAGATCACCGAGTCCAACCTCTGGTGGATCACCACCTTGCCAACCAGACCATGGCACCGAGTGCCACGTCCAGTCTTTGCTTAAACATTGCCAGAGATGGTGACTCCAGCACCTCCCTGGGCAGCCCATTCTGATGCCTCATCACCCTTTCTGTGAAGAAATTACTCCTGATATGCAACCTAAACTTCCCCTGCTACAGCTTGAGGTTGTGTCCTCTGATCCTGTCCCTTGTTCCCTGGGAGCAGAGCCTGACCCCCACCCGGCTGCAGCCTCCTGTCAGGGAGTTGTAAAGTGATAAGGACACCCCTGAGCCTCCTTTTCTCCAGGCTGAGCCCCCACACCTCCCTCAGCCTCTCCTCAAGGGACTTGTGCNCCTCATGGAACTTGTGCTCCAGACCTTTCCCCAGCTTTATCGCTTCAGTAGCTCAATGTCCTTCCCGAACTGAGGGGCCCAGAACTGAACACAGCACTCGAGGTGTGGCCTCAGCAGTGCCCAGCACAGGGGAGCAATCACTGCCCTGCTCCTGCTGGCCACACCATTTGTGATACAAGCCAAGTGCCACTGGTCTTGGGTTACCTGGGCACAGCTGGCTCATGTCCAGCCCCTGTTAACCAGCATCCCCAGTCCTTTTCTGCTGGGTCACTTCCCCAACCCGTCTGCCCCAGCCTGTAGCACTGCATGAGGTTTTTGGTTTTGGGACAGACCCCCCGCAGCCCCAGCACAGTGACAGCAGGATGCTGGGCAGCAGCAGTGACCCGGGTGTGCAAAACCACAGCTGGTTTACTGACACGTATTTATACCTGATGGAACAGCAGGCAGGGAGCTCCCTGGCTCCTAAGGAAGGAGACTCATCTCAGAGCCACTCTCCAGACTCCAGCAGAGCCAAAGCTCTCCAGTCAGATGGACACAGAGCAGCTTCCCTCACTCCCCCTCCTCTAACACAGGACTTCTGGCAGCCCAGGGCTCCCGGAGTATCTTTGCAAGGCTCTCCTGCTCATGTGAAAAGCTGTACAACAATGGCAGTGTCACCTGCAGACACGTGCCACAGCTGTTCAGGTCACCCAGTGCATTCCTGGTGAGTGGCCATGCCCACAGCAGACCTCTGCCTTCCCTTACCAGATGAAATTCCATTTAAACTGAAGCTTATTCAAGCATTTGCATCGCAGTGATGCATGAAAGTGTCCCTCTGCAGGTAAAGTGACTGTAAGAGGGCATTTTTGTGTATCTGGGATTTTTTTTTTCAAGCAGAGCTATGGATAGCTCCTTCTTCAAGTTGATGTTTTTCAGTAGATTTAGAGCTACAAGCTCTACTGCTCCAGCCTGTCAACCTCCCCAGCAAGGTAAGGAGTAAAGGCAGGGGGCTAAACCCCACCTGCAGATCTGCACAGGTTCTCTGCCCACACAGCTGTCCCAGCTGGGCATCTGAGAAGTCACTGGCTTTGTTTTGGAGGGATGGGGAAGTTCCATTTCCCTGCACCCGTGCTAACACCCCACAGAAAGCTGGCAGCACCTCTAACCCTGGCACTGCTGGAGAACAGGCTCCCTCACAAAAGAGCTTTATCTCTGCAGCTCCCAACCAGAGCAAGGCAGAAACTCTGCACCGAGCTTAGGCTACCACAGACACACCACGGGCTCACTGCAAGAGGCTCCTGGAACCCCTCAGGCTCACCCTGCCCCACAGGCAGCAGGGCTCATGAAATTGGGGTCAGTCCCCTGCCTCCAGGGCCATCCCCACACCCTCTCTGGTCCTATTCCTCTGTTTGCACCCATTTTAAGCCACAGAGGCACAAGCCCTGTGCCAGCCGTACCCTGTTGTAAGCTCTGCAGAGGCCCCATAAAACTGTGGGGTTTGCTTTTCTTCCCCTCTAGAACTCCTTGGCCACTCACAGCTTTTGGGTTGAAAAGCCTTGGTTTCATCTCCAAAAGGAAGATCATTTTTTAAGAGCTGTTCAGACGAAGTGTGACATAACAGGGTATCTATTTCTTGAACAGATCTGTTTCCCTGCATTTGTTTGAAGTCTGACCTGATTATTCTTGCAATTGTATTTTTAATGCTCATCAGGTACCCTTAGAGAAAATGGAGAGTCACTTTTTTTAGATCATGCATATGTAATGAGACAAACAAAATATAGCTCACCTGCCCTGTTCTTCCCCTCTACAGCAAAAAAGCACATCCTTAACCATGGCTCCAGAGAAAGCAGCAGCTATTCAGATGGGACAGAGCACCAGTTTCTGACCTGCCTTGGGCACTTCTGGTGCCATCTGTCTCCGTTGCAGGGACAAATGCTACCCTCATACTGGAATAAACGAGGCTCAGTTGTTCCCCTGTCACCCCTGAAGTTGCCCTGCTCATATCGTGCATACAGCACCTTCCTCCAGAATTGCTCTCACACATTTGGGCAGGTTTAATCTAGGTTTTTAAGGTGGCAAGTTCAGCTCCATGGACACTTTGAGTCCTGTTTTATCCAGTTTAATGACCACTGCATGGGCCAGGCGGAGGCAGGGAGCATCACCCGTGGTTGGAGCTTTGCAGTGGTGACCTTGCCACGAACGAACGAGCTGCTGAGAGGAGAGGGGCACTCGCTCAGCAGATGATGCAGCAGCAGATCAGCACTTTGTGGCTGGGTCAGCCCCTCCCTCAGGCAACTGCTGACAAAAGCTCAGCTCAATGTGAGCCTGGGACATCGGCTCACACCTGTGAGCACACCCCAGGTGAGGCTGGGCACGTGTCACAATTCCAGGGCACCCAAGAGCCCCTGACACCAGGAAATTCCCCCTCCTGCAGGGGCCTGAGCAGCTCAGCCCCAGTCCTCCGTGAGGTTTCATTTCCCAGCTTGGCTCTGGAGCAGCTGCTCCACCACAGATCAACATCTTCACCCCGTTCCTGCCGCAGAAACCTCGCAGCCAGGCAGGGCTGGGGACAGCTCCACACTCCCATCTCAGCAGCAAGAGCCACAGAAACCCCCCTCCAGACCCCAGCCAGAGGCAGAAAGTTTGAGCTACTGCAGAATGCTGCCATAAGCAGAAACCACGGGCACAGGCAGTGTCTGCACCTCATCAATCATCAGGAGGGGGCAGAGAACTAGTCACCATCTCATCAGTTAATTACAACTGTTAATCATATTTTCATTAACCTGAAATGAAGCTGCCAGCACTGCCCCTCTTTTCACCCCATGTCCCAAAGTCCCATTTCTCAGAGAGCAGTTCCCTCCCAGGCAGGACACGCTCTGTCCTTCACAGTACACATCTGGCCAGCGATTTCCAGACCCTGCTGTCTTGCCTCTCTTCCACATCTCCACCCCTTCCTAGCCCTTAGTAGGCACCCATACTGCCTATGCTATGCAGGAAATGGGTTTAGCCCCCTCACTCTCTCCCAAACCTGCTCAGGATGGGTTCCTAAGGTCCTGCAAGGTCTGTGCTCTCGACTGTCAGACTTGCTGCCACATTGAGCACGTTGCTACAATAACACGCCCCATTTCTCCCTATTTTTTAAGATGACCTGCTCCTGTAAAGCATTTTTAGCTCTCCATGTTGATGCCAGATATTCCATGGGACAGACAGGAGGGGCAGGAAAACCTCGACTCTCCACAAGGCAGAAGGTCACACTGCTCAGTGCCCCAAGGGCAGCTCTGCACCCTCCAGCTCTGCTCCAGCTCCCCCATCAGCTTCCATTCCTGGCTCTCCATGAGCAGAAAGGGTGTTGATTGGTGTTAATTGAAGATTTTGGATGCTACACCTTCCCCCAGAGTACAGAGAAATAATGAGCAGCGTGACATTTGAGGTCCCCTTTGCCTCTGCTGTTACAGGCAGGGCTGAGGGGGGATTCAGCATTCCCAGGCACTACCTGCTCTCCTTCCCTGCTCCAGCCCCAGAGACCCCCTTTTCCAGGCTGAGGCATCACACCCCTAGCGTCTTTGTGTTTTTGGGAAAGCAGGCCCTGAGCAGAGCCATCCCCAAGGCTGCCAAGCTCAGGGCACCAGACCCATGGAACAGCATTTAGCAGAGGGTGAGGAGAGGCAGGACAGGAGAGCAATCACAGATCTTGATCCTTCCTGCTCATCTGGCTCTGGTTCAGCCTTGGCCCATCAAGGTCACTCCCATCCTGAACTAGGTGGCTCCAGAGGCAGTGGTGACCACCCTGGTCCAAGCCAAGCCCTGCAGGGGGAAGGAGAGCACTTCCTCAGCTTCCAGAGCTGTCCCAGACTCCTCAGGTAGGGAGGTTGCTCTTCTTCCTCCATTTGCTTCATCTCTTCATCCACTCCTGACATTCCAGAGCAAATTCTACTCTCTGCTCGCACCACTCCCTGCAGGTCTGGGAGGATGTCACAAAGCCAGCCGGGGAAGGGAGGAGAGCCAGCACCAGAGGCTTCAGGCTCTGCAGTTCCTTTTGCCTCCCTCTCCTCTCTCCCCCACCCTCCAGGAGCCTCAGATGTGCTAAGCAGCCTGTAAAGGTGCTAATGGGGAATGGATCACCCCTGCCACAATTGTGATGCACCATGGCACCCAGGACAGAAATGAGATATAAAGTATGTACTTACTCTCCCAGTGTGAAAACTGCCGGCTTAAATATAACCCAGGCTCGCTGGCTCCAGGAAGCGTAGCTGATCTCTTCATTTGATGGCAGAGTGCTTGCTTTGCCAAACAGCCCTCAATCCCCACGGAGCCAGCAATTCCCCCTGTGCTAAATGCGGATTTACATTTCCAGGTACGAGAGAGGTGCATAAATTGCCTTCTTTGTGTATATTTCCTTGTAAAGTGTCACAACCCAGCGTCTCACCAGCCAAACTCGGCTTTTGTTTTGTGTCCAGTTAGGTTTTTAGATCGGGCAAAAGTCACACTGGTTTCTGCAGATGCAGAATTAAAGGAAGGAGGTGCAAAGAGGGGCCAAGAAACCTTCGGCACCTCCCTGGCAGCCTCGGGGCAGCACAAAGCAAACAAGACACGGGATTGTTACTGGTTAGGACCTGAGGCAGCCTTGAGAATTAACACCTGCCTTCCAGGTAGGCTTTTAGCCAGATTTCCTCTCCCTTTCGTGACCTGTTGGGCCCCAGACAGAGTCGTGGAGTGATGATAAACGGCACTTTTAATACAGCATCCCCCTGCCATCACGGGCTGTGTGGCATTCACCCCAGGCCTTCCATGGGATCATTTGTAATCTCCTGGAGTGGAGGGACAACTCTGGGCATCCTCACCAGCTCCCAGTGAGAGCTGAAATGCCAAATGAACACTCCCAGGAGCTGCAGCTGCTCCCCCAGCTAAGCAACTCCCACACCTTGTGCCCGTGGTAGGACACTGCAGGTGCTCACACCATTACAAATGAAGTTACAAATGCAAAGCCCTCTAAATTCAGCATAAAGCTGGGTTAGTCTGACTGCGGGGGAGGAGAGGGGAAGAAGGTGAGAAACAGGACTTGCTTGGAAGATGGAGAAACATTTCTCTGCCCGAAGTGACCTTCAGAGTTTGAAGTGAGCCAGGGGAAAAAGTCACAAACCACATTTCTTTAATGGCAGGGGTAATGAAATATTGCATTGCCTGCTATTGCATTCCATGTCTGTTTGCAGAGGATCTTCTGTTTACAAGAGATCTGTAAATCAAAATACAGCCCTTCTAATAAGCTGGACCTGCCAAACACCTCCTCTGCCTTTATGCAGCTGGAGTTATTGGGCTCATCAACTGAGAAGTGTCAACCAGCTGAAACTTCAGGATACCCTAGATAGAAAAAAAAGAAACTTATTCAAATTATCCCTTCTGGCCTCAAACTCCAAGAGCTCAAACCTTCTTTGAACCCTTATCAAAAGTGAAGCCATTTCTTGTACCAGCCAAGCTAACTGCCAGCAACGTAGGAGCACACCACTCACCTTAAAAAAGTCAGCATTAATATTTACCAAGTGACTGCAGGCTGCATAACAGCTCTTATCTGTGCTGTTTAATTGTGCCAGCTTTAAGAGCAGCCCAATAAAGGCATGTCAGCAAGGCTTCTTTTTTTAAAGAGGGTGCCAAGGGATCTTGTTGTAAGTGAAGATCTTGGAGAAAAGCGAGGAGATTCATTGCATTAAGTGCATGGTCTGAAAGTGGGTTAGACAGAACTGCTCTCCCTGGGGGGCTGGCTCTGTCAGTCACCTGGGGAGAAGGATCTTTTAGAGAAAAGCCAAACAATCCTCAGCACTACCCAACGAATTTAAGATCGTGGCCCTTTGCCAGCCCAGTTTTCCTCCTCAGTGGGGAGCACGGGGTGGGTGCGTGGCACCCTCAGCCCCCTCTGTCCATCATCACAGCTGGGTGAGGACATTCCACAATAAAAAGCGACTGCCAAGGAAGCTTTGCCACCTGACCCTTCAGATGCCACTCGTGGGGTCACATCTGCACCACCACTGTCACTGCTGGGACTTGAATCCCTTCACAGGTTCCCAATTTGTCCCCCTACTCCTCACACTCTCGCTGCCAGACAATATTTTCTTACTGGCTCCACTCTGGGTTTCCCACAGCAGAATCTCAGACATCTGGTTCCCTTAAGTGTTTTAATTGTGGCACAGCAACACAACAACAGCTCAAGCCAGGGAGGGACCAACAGAGCAACCCCCGGGTTTGTGTGCCCTGGCAGTCTGTGCACCCATTCCTCACACACCCTTCACACCCCCTTACGTTCCTCTGGGTCCAGTGGGGATATTTGGTCTGGGGTCTTCTCTGGGTGACTGCCACTCTCCTCAACCCCACAGCTTCAGCATCACCTGCCCTCCAGCTAATCCAGGTCTCGGTCTGGAGAACCCCTGGAGAGCAGCTTCCAGCACATCCAGCACTTCCCATTTGGAAGGCAAGGCCACACAGCGCACTTCCCAGCTTTCTTATATCCATGGTGTTTTTATATCCCTTTGTTTTTTCACCCAGCACTGAGGCACGGAGCAGGACAGGCTGTAACACCGTGCCCGTGCTGGCAGCAGCATCCCAGAGCCTGCAGACTCGCTGCTGGGAGAACTGGGAAGCAACAGAGGCTGATCAGCCTTGTTTCTGCAGGCTGAAAGCACAGCTTTGAAGATGCAGGCAACAAAGGGGAAAGTTTCGACTCACCTGAAGCGTTTTGCTAAAAATAGCTGCTCTACCCTTGTCACAAGCTCGCATTAGGCTGCTGTAGTATTTCAAAAGGGAGGTTATACATGCAGCTTCCTCCTCTTGGCTCACTGCTGAATCTCTGAGCAGCTGCAGCACATGCACACACACACGTTACAGCATGCACAGTGCCCTGGCAACCACGCTGCTCTCAGGGCTCAGCAAGTGTTAGGTCCAGCTCAAAAGGCAAAACCCAACACATTCAGGGCAGCAATCTGTCAAGTCCCCTCAACACTTTGCAGAGGAATCACAAAAGTCAGCAGCTCGTTACAGAAGGAGGAAGGCTAAAATAAGAGGCAGAAGCAAGAAACAATACCTAATTACATCAAAAATGAAAAAAAGCCAGGCTCTGCAGTGCCTTAGACCCACCTCTGAGGGCATCTGGTTGCGCTGCTGACACTGAGTCCCTCATCATGGTCCAGAGACCTCTGCCCCACAATTCTGCGGCCAGGATTAACCCAGCCCAGCCTGTGAGACCTCCCACAGCAGCACAGCACCTATCAATCAGTAAATATGCTGATTGTGGTCTGCAGGTGATTAATTGCAGGTTATTTTACAGCAGTCTGTGGGGTGGATACAGAGGCTCTGTCCAGTACCACAGGTGGCTGCTGGCACCTTCCTGTGGCTGGAGAGGAGGTGGATGCTGGCAGCACTGCCAAGGTTGCTGCTCCCAGGCCCAGATTTTGTTCCTTCTCAGGCTGGGAGTGCCTGGGTGAGCACAGCACTTCACCAAGATATTCAGGGCTTAGAATAATTCCTCAGTAAACACCCCACCTGGAGAGCAAAGCCTTCCTCTCTCATGCTCTGGTTTTGAAACAAGATGTTTTTTGCAGGAGGGTTTTAAAGTCATCCAGTCTGCTACAGATCACCAGTGGGAGATGGTGTTTGGGCTGATGCTCAACTACATCTCTTAGGGCAAAGGCCAGCGAGAAATACCGCAGGAGAGCGGAGAGGGAGGGAGAGGAATTCCCTGAGCAGAAATTATTTTGAGCACAGAAAGCTGCAGAGCAGAGTGGAGCGAGGCAGAAGAAATGCAGGAGAGAGAGGTGGTTGTGCTGGGGGAGACAAAAGAACAGAGGAGAGAGGAAGCTCAGAAGATTCCTCTGGGGGGGATGGAGGTGGGATGGTGCTCAGAGGGGCTGTGTGGAGGATCCCTGTCAGGAGCTGGCTGGGCTCAGCAGAGCCGCTCCCTGCAGAGGGATTCCCTGTGCCGCCCGCGATTGGTGCTGGCGCAGTGACGAGCTGCTGGAGCGGATTCCTCTTCCCTGCACACGAACCAGAGCTGTGGGAAAACAGCAGCCCCATCCCCCTCCAGAGATGGGGGATTCCTCCCTCTGCCATCAGCAGCACCGGGGCTGAGCTCTTGCATAAAACCACACAACCTCTCTCCGAGGAAATCCGGGGGTGTTTGTGCCTCTCTGTGAGGGTCAGGGGGAAGGTGGCTGTGCCAGCAGAGCACTGAGGAAGGGATTCAATATCTCGGTCCCTGGTGAGAGCCGACACATCAGCTGCTGTCACTGAGAGCCCCCTGAGCCATGGGAGGGTGCTGTCTGTCCCCTCAGATGGAGACACTCGGACACCAGCCAGGCTCACAGAGCAGTCGTGCTCCTGTGTGTGCAGGAGGTACAAATGAGGCAGCCCAGGAGATGTGGGACCTGGGTTCTTCTCACTGACCAACCCCTTCTGCCTTTCCACCCTCATGAGGGAGGGACACAAGGGTCTCCCCACCTATTCAGATCATGCTCAGCCACGTCTGAGTGCAGAACATCAGAGCCTAAACCTGTCTGGAGTTCAGAGTGTGTTTTAGTGACAAAGCACTGCCCTCTGACGTAGACCTCCGTGCTGACCTCAGAACGCTTCTTGTCCCTCTTGCCAAGGGAAAGGTCACCTTCACTCTTACCTTGAGGAGGGATTAGGAGCAGGAGCTGGCTCATGCTCTGTCCAGCTGGGAAGCATTACAATAAAAATTTCACTGTAGGGGTACAGCAAACCCATTTCACTGGGTTTCACTTCTTCCCAGAAGTACCTCTGCTAGCTGCCTTCCCTCTTGGATATGGGCTGCAGAAGGATCCACAAAGAACCAGACTCCCCTCAGTGCTGGGTAAGATATAGGTGGACACCCCATCCCCCAGGTGGGGCCTGGTGATGCACTCACAGCTGTAACACCCTAAGGAAAATCTCTTTGGGGCAGGTGTCCTGCTGGTTGAGCATTTCCAGGTGTCCCAGGTGACTCTTCCCAGAATCACCTCGTGCTTTGGGCCTGTGGTTTGGGGAGGAGCAGCACACAAAGCCCTGGTGTGAAGCACGAGGCTCACAGAACCACTGCAGAGCTGGATGCTGCTGGAGGGGAACCTCGGTGAGCCCCTGCAGTACACCTGAAATGCAGCCTGGAGCTGTCTGCAGCCTTGGCCAGGTAGAAACCAGAACCACAGGGAAACATCCCCTTGACATCAAACCCAGACCAAAAGCAGCAGGATGTTTATCCTGGCATTGGCCAGACCCGTGGGACACTGTGTGGTTGTCACACTGTCCCAAATTCTGTGCAGGAGGGTAACACGTGCCTGCCTGCTGCTTGGGTTGGGACATCACCCTTGGAGTGAGGACAGGGACTTCTGCAGTTGTCATTTGTGCAGGGACTGCTAATCTCATCTCCAGCAGCCCAGAGATCCCCCGTGGAAGCAGTGAAGGTTTTGGCCATGCAGACAGATATTTTTTAACCCTTCTGCCTCTTCACTCCCTTTTGCTCCCTAAGGCATACTCTGCATGAATTCTGATGGTGAACAAGTGTTACCTCATGCTTGAAAAGCCCTGGATCTTAAACCATTTTTAAAATTAAAAAAGTTAAGTCAGAGTTGCCCTCTCCATCCTGCAGTGGGGAGGGTAAAGTAGTCCAGAGTGTTGATGAGAAATATGGGATATCAGGGCACAAACAGAGCCTGAGTCTCCTGCTGGAACCCCAGATCCCTATCCACTGCCTGCCTTTGCCTCCAGAGGGAGAGATACCGGCAGGAAATGGGGGACTGTCGGGAAAAAAAGTGGTTCAACCCTCTCAGCCCCTGTCCCTGACAGCCGGGGTACAGATGCTGCCGTTTTCCTCCCACCACAATAACGCCGTTATTCAACTTGGCAGCGCAAGGTGGAGTGAGTGAGTGAGGGAGGGAAGGAGACGATGAGAGCGTGTGAGGTTGGCGTTTTTTAAATCTATCAAACATTTCTCCGCGCTGCCGATTGCAAACTCCCGCCCGGCGCTCCCTGCTCCGGCATCCCGCGTTGCCATGCCAACGGAGCCTGCCAGCCCCTGTGTCGTGAGCGGCCACTCCGCTTTCCTGGGGACCACGGGCTCCTGACAGAGAGATGTGCACGTGCCCGGCCGACCCTGACTCCTAACAAGTGCAATTTTTGGTAATTTTCCCCCAGAACTTCCGGTGCTGGGAGATGATTTTACCCCTCTTCATTGCTTTTAAGATGCCATCATCAGTGCTTGACTTAATCAGGACATCTTGGCATGAAAAACAGCCTCCTCCTGACCCCTGCACTTCCACTGTGAATTAAATTTAATAAAGCAAAGAGCCTTTCCAGTCCCCTTAAAGCCTCAAGAGTTGTGGGTGTAAATGTGAGTGGCACCACGAGGAGACAACGCCTCAGGGTGTTGGATGACTGAGGACAGGGGAACAGTGGATCTGCTGCCTGGCCCTGAGGTCACACCTTGTTCCTAGGGCAAAAAGGTGGCAGTGTGGGGACGTGGCACAGGGCTTGTGCTGGCAGAGAAAGCAGGAACACATCAACCAGCACCTACCCGAGCCTGGGAAAACAGGAATCCCTTTGGATCAGGGCTGTCCCGTGCTGTGTGGATGGCTCACACTATGAGGGGAGGTAGGACTGGATCTCCAGAGCTCTCCTGCCAGCAGCATTTCTGTGATTAACTCCTGGGCATCACTGATTTGTTGGTTCTGTTTTCTCTGCAGAGGTGGGCAGCTGCTGCTGGAAGAATTATGTTGGTGGTCTGGGAAACAACTTGGCAGCCAGGAGCTGGGATGGGGGACTGGGAAGCAGGCTGGGAAGCTCTTCCTTGTGCTGGGTGGCTGCTGGCTAAGGCACCTTAGATGCAGGTTCCCTGGGGACACAGGCTCTGTCTTTGCTCCTGGCCTTGCTTCTGGAGCCTGTCCCTTATGGTTTTGTCTACAAAGTGCTTTGTCCTCTCCAAGCGTGGAAGAAAAACCTCCCCTGCTCTGGGGAACAGAGACTGGAGCAAGGGAGCAGCAGAAATACAGGTCAGCTCCCTCCAGTGAGAGTGGTGGTGTGCTGTGTCCTCCTTTAAAGGGGACCCAAGAAGATGCAAAGGCCAGAATTGAGCTCGAGCTGTGGGGTTTTTAGGCTTGGCAGTTGGTTTCCCTTGGGGCCCTGGCGGGATTTGCTTTTATTCAGTTAAAGAAACAAGCAAAAATGCATCACTGATATCCGCAAGCCCACTGAAAATAGCTGCTGGCTGTGGAAAATTGTGACCAGACAAATGTGTAACTCAGGCCCTGGTGGGATTCCTGGTGGCCACACCGTGCCCGTGTTTTAGCCCAGCCCCTGCTCACCTCCTACAGCCTTTTGGGCTGCAGATGAGGGCCAGGAACACCAAAGCAAGCAAAGAAAAAGGTGGTGTTTCCAAGAACTGGGAGTTTAAGGTTTGCTGGGTCCCAGCACAGCCCAACCCAGAGGTCCCTGCAAGCCCCTGCCTGCACATCCCACAGGAAAGCTGAGCTCTGTGGCCATTCCTGCTTTCCACTCGTGAGGGAAGCTGCCTTTCCCTGCTGGAGGAGGTTTGCACCCAGCAGCTTTGCAGGAGTGCTTTACACTTCTCCTTCCAGTTGCTTTGTTCTCTCTCTTCCCTGTTGTTTCCTTGGAAAAGTTAATTTCCCCTATGGACTTTCTCGAGATGGAAACATTCCCCCTCAATGGATTTGGTGAGCACAGAAAACATCAGTTCTGAGCCTGAATGGAAATAATTAGAATCACCTTTTGGTGAGGCAGAAATTGGCATGCCCTGAGGAATCTTGCACCCCTATATCCATGCCTGGGGTCGCTCTGTGTGTGAGATGTGGCCTGGATTTAGGGCAACAGCTTCCCAAAATCTCCTGTTCCCACTTCATCTCACTCCCTACTACCTTCTGCAGCAGCTGGCACTGGCTAAACCCAAATGTAACATGTTACTAAAGTGTTATGTCTCTTTATGCACTCGCTTTAGGCTGGTGCTAGCTGCAGCAAGAGGTGCTGGGTGGTGGAAAATCAGATCTTTCAGCTATTGCTTCAATTATACATAGCTCTGCCTGGGAAAAGACTTCTCTGCCTGGGAAAAGGCAGTGCAGTGAGAGGGACAGCAGCCTGCCACGGGGATGGCTGGGAGAGGATTCCCAGGGAACACGCTCTAACCCTCCTCTGTCCAGATTTTGGAGCATTACTCTTTAAAAAGAAAGTGATTTTCCTTGGGAAGCTGAGGCAAGGACAGCCGTGGTCAGCAGAGCAGCTGGCACAGAGTCGGTGTGACCAGTGCCCATCCTGGGCTCCAGCTGCCTCCCCGTGCAAGGAGCACCAGCTCCCAGCAGTGCTGCCTCCCCTGCTGCTCCCAGGTGCTGTGCTGAGCCTTAATTTTTAACGAGAGAGCATGAGAATTAATTTTCTCGGAAAACACGGTACAAAGTGGAGATGTTCTGCAGAGAGAGAATTATTTTTCCCCTCCGTGCTCACGATAGAAAATTGTAATAGGCTTTGTTCTGATGAGTGTTGCAGTACTTATCAGGGTAAATTTAGTATTGCCTCCTATTATAAATGACAAGGAAGGTACAGCTAAAACAAAACTTTATCCTGACATTTCAGAAGCAGCTGTGCTTAGATAAAGTATTTTCGCTCGTCTTTTCAAATTGGGATGAATTAACTGCTAGATTTGGAATTTCCTGCCAGGGTGAAGTCATGTTACAGCACTGCTTGTAGTCAGACTCGGTGAAAAAACACCAAAATGGAAAGTACTGAGGTAAAAGTTTTAATTATCAAGAGTCTAGAGCTGAGCACAGGGAAATCACAGTCCATCACAGCCCTACTGCTCCCTCACGGTGTGAGTGAGAACAGAATACCTTGTTTTACGTGTCCCAGAGGAAATGTGGATGAATTCCTCCTCCTGAGGACACTGTGGGATGGTGTGGGTAGGCTCAAACAGCAAAAGGGGAAACCAGAGAGTGGCCAAAGGGATGGGGATGCCATTTTCTGCAATGTGCTCTGTGCAGGGGCAGTCTTGGTGCCAGGGGAGTGGTGTGGAGGGCTGAGCTCAGCCTCCACCCTGATTTAGTGATGAAAATGGGCTGAAAGGCGAGCAGAGAGAGCTGGGGAAACCTCATGTGTGGGGCAAAACAGCACTTCAGTGAATTTCTTGGGGGTTTCTTGGGTCCCCTCTGCTCTGGATGCAAATGCAAGGACAGATATACAGGGAGATCTGTGGCTTTGAGAGGGATTTTGAGACTGAAAGCATTTAATATGGTTGGAAACCACTTGCTTTGCATGCCATTTGCCCTGTTCTTACATTGTTTTCTTTTTCTCTCTCTCTCTTTCTTTCTTTCTTTTTTTCTTTCTTTCTTTCTTTCTTTCTCTCTCTCTTTCTCTCTCTCTCTTTCTCTCTTTCTCTTTCTCTCTCTTTCTTTTTCTTTTTCTTTCTCTTTCTTTTTTTTTCTTTCTTTCTCTCTTTCTCCCTCTTTCTCTCTTTCTCTCTCTCGCTCTCTCTCTTTCTCTTTTTATTTTCTATTATTATTACTATTATTATTATTTCCGAACAAATATTATTATTTCCAGCTAAAGGTAAAGGAAATGAAGATTAGACTCACAACCTCTGTGCTGACCCTCCCTGACCCCTTAGCCCAAGTGCCCCCTCGAAACAGTTTAGCTGGGAGTGGGACCCTCCCAGGGATTTCTCTGAGAGCTGGTGCCATTTCCAATGCAGCCTTGTGTGGATAATCACTGCTCAGAACAGTTCCCTCAGCCCAAATCACTGCAGTCAGCTTCCGAATTTGTCTGAGGTTGTGAGGGCAGCAGGACTGTGGGAATGAGTCCCTCAGAGGTGAAGAATCACTACAGGTGCTCCGAGGAAAACTGCATTTTCCTGCAGTTCTTTTGTCAAAGCTGGGACACACCTGAGGACAGACAGCAGCTGTCCCTGGGAGGTGACAGCCAGGAGCCTCCGCAGCTCCTTGAGTGGCCAGATGTCCTCTCTGGGTTCTTCTTTCCCTTCCCCCCCCCCCCCCCCCCCCCCCTTTCCCTCCTTTTCNNNCCCCCCCTCCCCCAGATTTCTCTCTTTCTCCCTACCCTCAGTTAGACTTTTATCTCCCTCTTGGTTCTCCTCACGTTTTTGTGACCGTGTCTTCGCTCCAAGTCCCTCTCCCCCTTCCCTCTGCTCCCTGCACTCACACAGGCAGCCACCGTGGCTGGGGCTGCTGCTCCCCAGCCTGGAGGAGACCTGCCCTGTGCTCCATCACTCTCGGCCTGTTGCCAGGCAACGCAGCATCGCTTGGATTCCACTCCCCAGCTCCCAAACAAACTGCGGATAACGGGATTTTCCTCCTGCTCTTCCAGAGAGGGGCCTCACCTGCCTCGCTGGCAGGTCTGAGGGGTCTCCAGCAGTCACTGGAGGAGCTGCAGCTCCTCGCATCACCTCCCCATCTGCCAGTTTGGCACCTGGGAAGTCACAGGCTGAGTTTTGTTGGAAGGCAGCGGCTCCCTCTGGGCACAGCCCCAATTGGAGTGGTGGGAAACCCTGGTAGGATCCTCGTCTCCCACAGGGAATTGTTTAACAGCTGTCCCACCCTCAGGCTGCACAGGGCTGTGTAATTACACAGGAGTTTTGTTTTCACAACTGCAGACGTTGAAATGGCTCCAGAAGTTGAGGCATGACCCGAGATGGCTCGTTGTCAGCGGGCTGATGGACTGTCAGATCCATCTCAGGAGCAGGACACACATCTCACTGTCTCCCAACCCACAGTGCACAAATCGCGTTCCACGACAGCCATATAACACTCCTGAGAGCAAATTTTGGCACAATTACCACCTTTTCCAGGTCATAAAAGTCACTCAGCGCTCAGCCACCTGTTTAGAGCTGTCAACCAAAGCCTCCTGCAACCACTGCAGTGGGCAAACACCACGGAAAAGCACGCATGAGTTATCCCACATGAAATGCTGAGCCAAGGAGGGGCACACATCGTGTTCCCAGGGGGAATGTGTCACAAATGCCCTGTCCCAGGCAGGAGGAGTGCTAGAGGAATGAAGCACACCTCTCCCAGAGCAGGACATGCCTTCAAAAAGCACATTTTGCATGTGTCCTCCTGCATTTTCACACTGAAAGCTGGGCTCAGGAGTGTCTCCATCACAAATTGGCTTAGGTGTCCAGTCAAGACTGAGAGAGACCAAATTTGGGAAGTCAGAAACCTCCCAGCTGGGAATTTGGTACTACCAGGGGGGACCTATTGATCCAGAATGTGCTTAAGGGGGGGTCCTGGTCTGCTCCAGGGAAGCAACTGAGCAGAGCAGCTCCCTGGCACAGTGTGACACTAGAAAGGTATAGATTGACAGCTCAGTGGATCCTCTTGCACCCTTTATTGGAAACCTTCATGCTCCATTAGCTCTCTGAAATGCCTGTGCAACAATGCACACGGCATGGGGGATAAACAGGAAGATTTAGAGATCTCTGCGTGGTCACAGAGCCACAATCTCATCACAGTTACAGGTCACGGGGAACAGGAGAGGTACCTGAGGCCTGGAGAAAAGCCCAGTCACTCCAGTCCTCAAAAAGGGCATGAAGGAGGACCCAGGGAACTACAGGCCAGTCAGCCTCAGCTCCATCCCTGGAAAGGTTATGGAACAGCTCATCCTGAATGTCATCTCCACGCATGTGGAGGAAAAGAAGGTTACCAGGAGTAGTCAACATGGGCTCAGCAAGGGGAAATCATGCTTGAGCAATGTGATAGCCTTTGGGGATGGAATGACTGGCTGGGTGGGTGAGGGGAGAGCAGTGATTCCTGTCTGCCCTGACTTCTGCAGAGTTCTTGACACTGGCTCCCGTAACATCCTCGTAGTGAGGGTGGGGAGATCGAGAGGTTGAGATTGGACAGTGGGTTGAGAACTGGCTCAGAGGGTTCTGATGGTGGCACAGAGTCCAGCTGGAGGCCTGTAACTGGTGTTGTTCCCCAGGGGTCACTACTGGGCCCAGTCCTGTTCAACTTCCTTCATCCATGACCTGGAGGAAGGGACATTGCCTGTGGAGGACACACCACGAGCTTTGTCACGGGATAAACACCCATAAAGGAGGAATGCAGGAGATCTGGGCCTGACCCCCTGAGGCTGATAGAGGGATGGAGTGCAGGTGTCCCCAGGGACCCTCTCTTGTCACCTTTGCAGTGTCCCCTTGGCGCAGGTGGTGGATGCTGCAGGGCTTTTGGAGGAGGCAGGTGGCACCTGCCCAGGGAACACATTGTCCCTGCAGCCAGCAGGGACCAGCAGCTGGGCTTCTCAGCTCCTCTTGCCTCCCGGGTGCTGCTGCTGAGCTCTGGCCCTCCTCAGGACAGGAGAGCTGCGGGGTCAGAGGGAGAAAGAGGAGCTGAAACCATCCGCACCTCCGTGTGGTGGTCAGGAGAGGAATTTTTTACCTAGATCCTTGTAATCCACTCTGCTGCTGCTTCCAGATGTTTTTGTTGTAGCTCCATGAGTCAGACCAGGAGCTTTGACTCAGAAGGGGACTCCTCTGCTGGCACAGGTGGGAAGGAGCATCCCTAGGAGTGAGAGGTGCTGCACCCTCAGATGGGAAGGCTTAATGGGGGTACATGGGCCCAGCCCTCAGTGTCAGAACAGATTCCATCACTGATAACGAGCAGGGAGGTGTTTTTTGGCACTTCTTAACTGTCTGCAGGGGCTGAAGGGCCTTTTCCTTGCCTTGTGCCCTTCACACTGCCAGTCATAGCACGATCAGAAATGCCAGTCCCAAGGGGCACCACTGCTCCTCCTGAGAACCATCATGGAAATGCAGAGAGAAAATCAACCAGGGGATCTACAGACAGACACAGATTCACAGGATTGGGGCTCTGCATCCCTCAGCATGCATGCAGGGATGGATTCACACCTCCCCTGGCAGCACAGGGTGTGTCAGCCCTGAGGCTGCCCTGCAGACCTGGCTCACCTGCCTTCCCCATTGCCCGCCTTGGGTGTGGCTGGAGCAGGTTGTCCTTGTGCCACAGGCTCAGCACGGTGTCACTGTCACCCTGCAGGCTGCCTGTGCGTGGCAGGAGGAGGCTGTGGCATCGGGAGCGATGTTCTTTCGTTGTAGGCACGAGAGCTAAACCTCAACATCCACAGCTGTCAACAACCACAGCCAGCACAGCACTTCTGCACTCGCAGAACCAAAGGGCCTTTGCTCGGCCAGAGCATTTCTCCAGTGGAGGAAAGCCCAAACTAAACATTGTCTGCAGCCTCTTACACTTAAAGACAGGCTGGAATGGGAGGTGGTGCATGAACCCACCTCCATGGACAATCCTTCCTCCCTTCCCACCACACTTTCCACGCTCTGCTCAAAGAGATTTGAGCACAGAGGACACACAGGACTGCAGGCAAATTCTGCTCATCAGTTCCTCCATTCACAGTTGCTAAGAACGGTCAACATTTCCACTTACTCTGGACCAGTCTGCACTACTTTGCAAAGTGAGGAAGGATCTTTAACTCAGCAGAGGTGGGGAACCCTGTGAATAGACTCTGAGGTGTTTCCTCAGGCCTATATAACCTCTAGCACATGGTGTGTCCAAGCAGAGGGGCTCCTGGGCTAACACATGACGAGGCATTTGTCAATCAGAGGATGCAGAGTCACCAAAACAGGAGTCACAGCTGCCCAAGCCATTGCTGGTAGCTGTCAGCCCCACCAGTCTGTGGGGGCTGTGACTTGTGGTCTTTCCTTGCCAGCACCTGAGGGTGTTTAGATGGTGCTGTGGGGGATGATGGAGCATTTGTCCTGTAGGACAACTTGAGGGAAACCTTTCCTGCAGAAACCTGGAACTGGAATTGCAAAGGCTCTTTGGCTTGGTGAGCTCAGTCCTGGATGCAGCTGCAGCAGGAGACAGAGGCTGTGTGCTAGACCAGGTGAGAAAACTCCCCTGGCCTCTGCTTGTCTCTATTTCCACCTCATGAGGTGCACTTCATTTACTTTCAGGCTGTTTTCTACCTTCTACACAGAGATGCCAGCTCTAAGACTGTGGATTTTCTCCTTCCCTGCAGGACTTTCATTAAATTTCTGGTTTAATAAAAGTTCTTTTGCTTTCTCTGCTCTTGTCCTTTTCCTGCTTTAGAAGAACAACCATCCTCTGCTGGGAATGGTTGCTGGACAGAAGAGCCAGCTCTCCAGCCAGCTGGGAGAGGGGATGAGGGAGATTTTTCACCTTGAGGGCAAGCCCTTGGGAAAAGCAGCACTAGGGGCTTGGAGCTGGCAGTGGCCACCGGAGAAGAAGAGAGGCCAGGGTGTGGAGCTTGCAGCAGAGCAACAAGTGAGAGAAGAGTGAAAATGAGTGATTTAATTGTGGAGGACAGCAAATGGCCACAAACATGATGCTCCATGGCCTCTGCAGGGTGATTCCAGCCACAGCACAGCATCTGCAGGAGCTCCTCACAGACATCTGCAGGCTCAGAATGTGAACTTCAGAAAAACCCATCACTGGGCCCTCACTGGAGAGCAGAGAGCCCCCAGCAGGGGAGGGAGACACAGCGTTTGGGGTTCTGGGAAGGGATGGCATCTCCAGGATGCCCATCTTCTGGGGGGCAAGGAACGAACCCCTCAGCGAGCATGGTCAGGTATCGCTGTGATCAGCCTTCCTGAGACCCAGCAGAGATGGGTGACTGTCGCCCTGAGTTTTGCAGTTCTTCGATGTTTTCATTTCTGTCTAAGAGTTTCTCACGCACTGTTCTGTAAACATAGTTATGTTTTTGTAACTTTGTTCTATTGTTTGCATTCTTTTCTCCTGGGCGGAGATGTTTGATGGACTTTCCTTTGACCAGTGTGGTTGAGGGGTGTAAACCTCACCCTCCAATCCAAGGTGATCATTAAAAGTTATATAATAAAGTCTGAGGTCTTCTTGGCCTCTCTCTTTTCTGCTTCTCTCCCTGAACAGGTGTCTGCGTGTTCTTTTCGTGTCCAAGTGTGACATTTGGAGAACAGTGCGTGAGAAACTCTTATACAGAAATGAAAACATCGAAGAACTGCAAAACTCAGGGCGACAGGTGACTAACTCCAGATCAGCCCTTCATTCCAGAACGTGGCTCCAGGTAGATTATTGAGGAGCACACAACAGCTCCTCTGGATGCATTCCCTGCCAAGCAGTCGGCTTTTCCAAAGTTTCCCGTTGTGGCTGAGTGGCCAGATAATTCATGTGACACGGTTTCTGCTCCCGACTGGGTGAACTTGCAAGCACAAATGTCACCATTTGTGAGCGTAATTTTTCCTCTTCATGTATGCCTCTGACATTTGCTTTCCATTTACCTTTCCTGCCAGTAACATGCAATCAGAGCTGGTGGGAGGGAGCAGAGCAAAGGGGCCAGAAGGGAAAGGGACCAGGCAGGGCTAAATAGGGCCTCTGGTGCCTGGAGGCAAATGCTTCTCATCTCCCAAGAGCTCCTCCCTGGTGCCCAGCAGCTTAAATAAGAAAAAATACTTCACAAAGTCACTGCTATCAGGAGCTCTGTGTGCTGGCAGCACAGAGGAGGTAAATGCTGTACCTGTACAACAGCCAGCACCTGGTGGCACCAGGCAGCTCATCCTGGGCTCAGGGATCCCCGTGCTGCATGGGCACATGGGGACATCTTGCAGGACCAGATCTGCTGGGCTGGTTCCTCTTTTTCAACAGGATCGTGGAGAAACCCTATTGCTTTGGCCCATCTCCCATGGACCCCTCAGCCACAGGAAGCTCCTGGGTGGGGGGTGACAAAGCACACATTGCTTGTGGAAGCCCAGGAGCATCCTGAGGGCACAGTGGTCAGCCAGTGTTGGGAGAGCAGGCAGACAGGCTTGCTCTGGGCTACCATGCAGTGAAATATCACCAGCCACAGCTGGGTGTCCTGGTGAGGTCCCTGTGGGAGGCCACAGTGAGTGGCCTGCAGTGAAAATCCACACGGGCAGATACACTCATTGGCATGTGCCAAGTGCCACTTACCTGCTTTGGTCCTTGAGAAGGCAGTGGAGATCACTGCTCTGAGCTTAATTTGTTTAAGTCTGGACCAGCAGGGATGGTCTGGGTGCTAAACCAAGCAGAGAACCTTTTCCACCAGCCTCAGCAGCAGGTGAAAAGATCTTTTCCCCTCCTATTCTAGCACAGCCTCATTGTAGATGTTAAACCTTCCCTGAGCCTTCCTTTTCCCCACAAGCCCCACATGTTCACTGTCCCCAGAGCCTCCCTGCAGTGACAGCACAGCACAGCACTCAGCTTTTCCTTGGCTTAATGTCTCTGCATTGCAACAGCCCAGCCTGGCCTGCCAGGGGAAAGCTCCTCAGAAAGGTCACTCCCCACCACGCTTTTTGGGAGAGGGACATTGGGAGCACGTGGTCTGTGGCGTGCCTCTGATGAGGAAACCACGTAGAGCCAAGCCAAGCGTGAGGGAAAGGAGCATTAGGAACTCCAGGGACAGGGATTCTCCCAGCTTGGGCTGGGCAGATCTCCCTGAAGGGAAGGACAGGACAGGGGAGCTGCCTCGTGGCCACTGGACAATGCCCTGTGCCCCTTCAGAGGCATTTTGGACCTGGTCCTGCCCAACTGCAAGGACACAACTGCTCTGTGCCGTCATCCCAGAGGGCTTTGGAGACCATCCACACACAGGTGCAAACCAGGACTTACCTGCTCTGAGGGGCTGCTCTGAGCTGCCAGGCAGGGGCAGAGGAGATCCCATCCAGGGTGGTGAGAGCTCGGATGTTTCCTCCTGCAGGGCTTCTGCTCTGCATTCAAAGTGCTGCTGGATCTCTTCTTTTTCCTAGGGAAAAAAAATTCCTTCATGGTAGTACATTACTGCATGCCTGATGTCGAGTTCCTTAATTATATTACTTTTTTAAGACAGATCAGAGGCTGGTGCACAGGAGACTGTGATGATTTCCATGGCTGTTGCCATTCCAGCAGGCAAAGCCCCAGCACCAGGAGCTGATCCTCAGCAGCATTTCTGGAAGTTCAGGCTCCCTTTTCCCACAAACTCCATTGTATACATAACACAGAATCCTTCAGGGAGAGCTGAGCATCCCTCCTGATCTGGGCTTCCCCAGCCTAGGGAAGCCTCCAGCCCCACCAGAGCCTCCAGATCTTCCCCAGTGCCCCAGGAGGAGGCCACCAGGCCACTCTGCTCTGTGGCATGGAGACATTCTGAGTAAATCACCTTATTTTTTATCTCAGTGGCTGCAGGAGGAAGCTCAGCCTGTGCTGATGACAGCGTTTCAGGCAACCACAGCACCCATCAGCGCTCGCAGCTGAGCCACTCTTGCCCAGGCACAGCCCCCCGCTTGCCAAAATGCCATCACCTTTCCCATCATCTCCCCCACGCCCACCTCCCTGGGGGAAAAAAAACCCCAAATCCACCAGAGCAAAAACGCTCATCCATCCCCTCTGCAAGCCAGCAGGGGTTAATGTTGTCAGCCATGACGTCAGGATCCCAATTTGTCCGGAGAGTCCCCCTCCCCAACCACAAACTCCCTCTCTCCTCCCCTCCTCTTGTGACTTTGCAATGAGCAGCAAAACTCCACAGGAGCTGCGGCAACAGCACTAGGGAGACATCCAGATCCAGCCCTCCCTGCGAGAGCAGCGCTTTCCGCAGACAGGGATTTATTTATCTCCTACACATGCATATATGTATTTTTTTTTTTTTTACCGGGCTGCATTTGTTTTTCCTTTTTTTGGTTTGTTTTTTTTTTTTTTTAGCCTTTTCACCAAAGCCCCAAACCTCCCAAGTGATGAGCCTGAGATTTCTCTAAAATAAAATAACTGCACGGTGGGGCTGGGTGGCTTCCCCTTCCCCCTCGGAAAATAAAGAGGAAGGGGGAGCAAATAGGTAAAATCCAGAATAAAATCATATTGCTCGAAAACTCACACGTCCTCCCTCTCCCTCTCCCTCTCTCTCTCTCTCTCTCACACACACACACATACACACGCTCTTTCTCCTCCTCCTCCTCTCTGAAGGTGGGTAGCAGGAGCCATGCAACATCTGCAGAACCGGATGGCAAAAGAGCAGGAGGAAAAATAATCCAAGTGGAGTGCTCAGGGGACACTGAGTTGGTTTTTTTTCTTTTTCTTTTCTTTTTTTTTTTTAATTTTTTTTCCTGCTTCTTCTTCTTCTGCCGCGTACCTGTGAGATTCGATTTCACATTTTGCTGAGCCCATTTTGGGGCATTTTATTTTTCTTTCTCTTGGGATTTTCTCCATTGCCAGAGGATGTCTCTTGTTGAGAGGATGCTGAAAGGAAGAAGAAACGAATTCTTTGACTGGCACTGAAGGAGTGGGGGGGTATTTTTCCCCCTCATTTTTTAGGTTTTTTTCATTATTCTTTTTCTCTAGGAAATCATTAACTGGGGGGGGGGTTGGTTTCTTTTTTCCCCTCCCCCCTTTTTTTGGAGGGGGATTTCAGAAGATCCATCTTTCCTTCCCCTCCCCTCCAAAGATTTTTTTTTCATCCTTCGTCTTTGTGGAAATGTGGACATTTCAGGCAGACAGATTGAGTGGAATTGTCTCTGCTTTAGCAGCTCTTTGTCTCGCCTGCTGTGCGCAAAGGTAAGGATTGCGATCCCAGGCTGCAGGGACCGGGGGGCTGGCACAGCGTTTGTTTGTCTTGTTTGGGGTTTTCTCCATCGATCTGGATGTGGGAAAGGGGAGGGGGTTCTTTCCCCCAAATCGCTTCCCCTGCCGTCTGCTGTTGTTATTCCCCAGCTCCTGCCGTTCTAGGGGGAGGAGGGATGCTCATACATGAGATGTGGAGCAGACTCTGCGGACGGAGCCCACCTCTCAGCGCGCTCCTGTGTGCGTGTCCCCCTCCCCAACCCGGGGGAAAATGGCCAAACGCAGGGTTTTACCGGGGAACATGGTGCCCGGAGCCCCGGAGCTGCGCTACGCACCCGGCACAGGCTGCCTTGGCCGTGCCCGAGCCTGCACACGCAGCCACACTCACAACCGAGCGAGCTGCGCTGTGCCACAGCCCCGGCTCTGCGGAGCTCCGGGGGCGATGCCCACGGCCGTGCCTCCGCGCAGATTTATGGCATGCAACACCCTCCTCTGTGGGTGCCATCCATCCGGATCCATCCCTGCGTGTGCGCAGCCATCCGTGCCCGCCCGTGTGTCACTCCACACCTACAGCGCGCAGCTTCACCTGCCCTGCGTGGCACCGGGGGAGTGCTGGCACCCATCCCCTTGCCCGCTCGGGCTGCAGCTATTCCTGGGCTGTGTCCGGAGCACTCGCGGCGCTCCGGAGGTGCGGGCACCCATCCAGCCCGGCCGAGGTGTGCGGAGCACACACACCTGTTCGCTCGCTCATCCTCGGCTCTCTCACACGGGAGCAGCGCTGCCCCGCTGCCCGCCCTCCCTCCGCACACCTGCGGCCAGGTGCGTTCGTCCCTGCGCGCTGGCGGGGAGGGGGGGAGCTGTGGCATCTCCGTGCTCAGCCATGCACGGGGAGCAGCGCGCTCCCGACGCACACATGCAGGTCCTTGCAGGGCTGTGGATGCCCAGATTTGTGTTCCCATAGTTATAAACACGCACAGGCGCAGGCGCGCGCCCACCTTGCCCACACCATTCATGCGTGGTCCCGCTGTGTGGGGACACACACGCAGGCAGCTCGGGAGGCACTGCCCAAGCAAATGTGTGACATTTCAAGCCCGCGGCAACCCCCTTTGCTCAGGCGTGTGCCCTTGTATGTGGTGTTGTGTGTCCAGGACTGATTTTCACCCGTGGTCTGCATGTGTATCCGTGCACGGCTCAGAGACAAAACACTCTCCATGTGCACAAGCCTCCAGCTACTCCTACACACCCCAGCCAGCAGCACGGGGTGCTGGTATGGAGATGTTTGGCTGCGAGTGTACGTGGATATGCAAAGCACATGCCCACTGACACAGAATCAGGGACACAGCACTCCGGAATTCAGTTCACAGGCTGGCTGTACGTGCTCCCTGAGCGGATGCAGACCCACATTTGCCAGGAATAGCTCTGACATGCAGCTGCTCGCCCACAGCTGGGCAAATGCACGGCTTGCCTCCTCAGTGGGAGGGAGGGATGTGGCTTTTTGGATCAAGGGGAGCACTGGGAGGCAAAAGACCTTGTCCTTAATCATGATGTCGGTTTATTCCCTCGCTAGGCCAACTTGTAGCTGATGAGGAGGAAAGAGTCCCCGTAGCCCTCGTCCCACTCTGCCCTTTTCTGCAGGGCCCCTGACACATTGTTTACTGTCCCTAGCTCAATTTCCCTGCCTATATGAAGGAGGTAACACAGATTCCTGAGTTGATGCACCGTAGGAAGCCAAACAGAGGTGTCCAAATCCCTTGAGAAATGCACAGTGTCCATATTATGACTATGGAAATCTGTGTACCTAGGAATGGCTGTCTAGAGGTGAACGAATGCTGGTGCACACGATCAATCCTCAGTGACAGGACTGTGTTTTGCACGCTGCAAAACCTCACACACCTGCAAGGAAATCCACAGGTGCGAGTGGACCTTGCAAGCCTAGACACGGTGTTGTGAAAATGCCCACCTGCGCACACCTCTCTGGCCTTTTCACAGAGATCAAAGCCGTGCAAGGAGGAGCTGTAACACTCTCAGCATCATGCTCAGGAGTGGAGCTCAGCCTCCTTCCACTGCCAGCACAGAGGTTCGTTGGTTGTCCGTGCACCAGAGCTCGGCCTGGATGCTGCCTTGCATTTGCACATCCCTGTCCTGTTGAGAAATCCCTGCACATCCAGAGCCCTGAGACCTGCCCAGGCTCCCAGGTGGTCCTACATGCCCCCACCCACACCCCTAGGGAAAGTCTGGGCACTGGGGAACTCAGCCTCGGGCACCCACAAATGCCTGCTTCTGTGTTCCTCATAAATCGTGTCCACAGCCCAGTGCCTCACCACAACCCAGCAGAGCGAGGTCTGCACCCACCGTCACCTCCAGTCACCTCCAGTCACCTCCAGTCACCTCCAGTCACCTCCAGCCCCTGGCTGGGATGTGGTCACACACATCTGTGCATGTTTTATAGCTGCACCCAGTGCTCTGCCGTGCCTGTGCGCACAGGCAGGGAGTCCCTACACCCTCTGTGCAGCCAAGAGAGCACGCCTGTCTGTCTGTCTGTCTGTCGGTCTGTGTGTGCAGACACACGGACATGCCAGCGCCAGCCCCGGTGTCCGGCCAGGCACGGGGCTGGCAGGCAGAGGCAGTGCCGTGGTGCAGCTTTCCAGGTTGACTTGGATGGATGTGGGAGGCGGTGTTGACAGGGAGACATGCTGTTGTGGTGGGTGACTGCAAAGAGCAGCAGTTGTCACCGGCAGGGTCTCCATTCTCATGCAAAGCAGGGGACGAGGGTGGCACAGAGGCTGGGTATTCAGGCAGAAAAACCTGATATACCCCGCAGCACTGAATAGGTCCAATATTTTTAGCATCCCCTGCTTTCTGGTTTCCCACCTTCCGTTTTGGTTTGGCTCTTGGGCTGATTTTAAAAGGAACTCCCTTCTTGCTGTGATGGCTGGATTGGTGTTAGGGAGGACATCTACCCCCTCTGCGTGCAGGTTAAAGGGTTGGGAGGGAGAGGATTGCTGCTCTGGCACACAGAGGGGAAGATGGACTCTCCTTCCCTGTCTCTGCCTCTTGATCTGCGTTGCTAAGAAGTCACGGTGATGCTGAGTGACAGAAACCGAATTTTTACATGGCAAAGATCAGCCGTATACTGAGGCCGTAGGGAAAAGAGGAGCGTTGTTTTCTCGTTTGCTTCAATAATCTGAAGAAAGCCCTGGGTGCAGTGGGAAGCAGAGGCAGCACTCGGGTGTGTGACAGTGCAGGGTGGTGCTGGGGGCCACTGGTGTAGTGGGGACCTTGGGACATGCCAGGTCTGTGCTGGGTGATATAAGACCTGGAGCAAGAGCCCGGCGTGGCCGAGGAAGGGGAGTGAGACCTGCAAGAGAGAGGCTGCAGCTGCCCCACAGACAGCCTGGGGGGACAGAAAGGACAATTTTTGCCTCTGTGTGTGTGTCTGTGCACCCCTCTGTGGGCAGGGCACAGTGAAGCCCCCCAGGTGTGTGGGTCAGTGGCCAGAGAGAGTGTGCTGATTGAGGGGGGCAGCAGCAGGAGCCCTGGGGTGCTTACACCAGAGGGAGTAACAAGGGACGGAGTTTGGGGTACCCTGGAGTCGAGATGAACGGCAGAAGAGGAGCCAAAACACTGCTGAGACTTCTGAGCCACCTCCCAGGACAGCTTAGGGGCCCTGTGGGGATCACGAGCAGGTTGGAGGCTGAGAGCTGTGCCAAGGACAGAAAACACGAGTGAGAGAGAAAACAGAGAGGCTCTGCCCATGGCTGAGCTGTTCTGGTGCCCTGGGGTGTGAAGGATGCTGAGGTGCCTGGCTGGGACCCCTGGTGCCACACGGGATGACGAGAACTCTCTTCTTTTGTCTTTCAGCCCCTCCACTGGAAATATTTCTGTGGTGAAAGAGATTGTGGACAAACTGCTGAAGGGCTATGACGTCCGCCTCAGGCCTGACTTTGGAGGTACGGAGAGGGCCGGCCGTGGGCAGCGGGGCAGGGGCTGCTCTTTGTGTCTGTGCTGGCACCTGGGCCGCTCACAGCACGCACAGACCTCGGGGAGTGCTCCCATCAGATGGCTCCGACCCCAGCCCTCACGTCCTTGTTGCCTTTTCCCTCGCATTTCTTTCACCCCTCCTGCTTTTCCTTCTCCCCTCACTGGCTCCTCTCCTTCCATCATCACCCATCTCTGCAGACAGCTGGGTTATCCATGGTGTGATGATTCTGGCGATTTTTTGCCACAACGGAGACACTCAGCTCTTCCTTGATGCCAAGCTTTCCTCCATCACAGACAACAAGTCATCCCTCCTCCATTTCTGCTCTCAATGCCAGATATTTTGGCTCCTTTCCCTGCACAGGGTCGAGGTGATTGCTGTTGGTTGGTCTGCAAAGCTGCCCCCTCAGCAACAGTGTGGGATAAAATATTCCCTGGGGAGCTGATGGCCTGACTGCCATTCAGTAGGAGGTGCAGGGATCTGCAATTCCTCTCTTGGGTCCTGTGAGCAAACAGGAGAATCACAAGAGCCTGGTGGAGATAAAATAGGGAAAACCTTTGGGTACTGTCGTGTTCCCAGGTCCAGCTGAGATCCATTTCTTGGAGAGGAGCAGGCAGTGGAGAAGCACAGGGAAGGGGATTTGAGGACTTCCAAACTCAGCCTGCCAAGCTTGGCTGTTTTAAGTAGTTTTTGGGCAATGCTATTTCCTCCTCGTGAGGAGATGTGGGGGCTTGAGGGATGTTCAGCACACAGGAGGACAGCTGCACATGGAGGTGTCCCTCTCCACAGGACTGGTGGGAAACAGGCTCATGCCTGTGTTCTCAAGGGGAAGAGAGGCCAGGACAATTATTTGGTGGTTCAAGGGATGAGTTTCTCCCAACAGGGCTGATCCATAGCTCCTAGAAGCTGGGAGTGGACGAATATCCTCACTGATTTCACCAGATTTTGAAGGCACCCCATTGTATCGCTGTTTCCCATGAATAAACCTTGAAATAAACCTATCCTTGAAACATCTGGTTTCCCTACACCTCACCCAGACCTGCCCTATGCACTGACCACCCCGTACCCTTCAGCAGAGACTCCCTTCCATCCCCACAAACACCATCCCCGCTGTCCTCATCTCCTTGTCCTACCCTGTGGTGGAACAGGGGCTTTCAGGTGGCAGCACCAAGTGCTGCTTGGGGGGCCCCTGGCCTCAGGGAGGGCTCTGGGCTGGGGGAGATAACGCCCATCCCTCAGGAGCACCTGGGAGATCACCCCAGTGCAGTGGGGACACACTTTGGGTGCAGCATTCTGCAGGCAAACAGGGGGTCCCCTTCTTACCTCTCTCCTTTGAGTATGGGATATGGCTGGCTTTGATTTAAAGGCTCTGCCCGGGAAACAGGAAACGTCCCTACTACCTGGCCAGCCCTGATCACAGAAATTGGTGCAGTCACATTTTATGAGGGGGAGAACTGCGGAGATGACATAAAACTGGAAGAGAACCACGGTGTAAAGCCACGGCGGTGATTATGATACAGCGAAGCAGGACGTGAGCTGGCTCCACAGAGCCACGGAGCAGAGGGGAGCCACGGGCTGGGGGTCCAGCAGGTTCTGCTCCCTGATTCCAGGTCCCCAGGGCATCCAGGACAGGGCCCAGCCCTTCCTTCAGTGCGGGGCTCGGCGCAGGAGGCTCTGCTGGCCCTGCCAGGTCTGTGCAGTGCTGGGGCTGGGCTCAGCAGGCACTGCGTCCTCCCGGGCTGCAGAATGGATGGGGCTGGGCAGCCGTGGCGTTTTATTTGATTTTACTCAGAATTCCCAAAGCGCAAGCTGCATTTCTCCTCCCTCAAGCAAAGAAACAGAATTATGACCATAACCCCCTTCCCCTGTAATTTCATCTCTGTTGCCCTTCACCCTTTCTTGTCCTTCCCTTTGCTCGTGAGAGCAAGGTCCTGGTAGGGAACACCTTTGGTGCTCATGGTGCAGGGATGCCCAAACTGTCAGCATTGCTGGCTCCTTCCCCCTGAGGACAAGCTTATCCAGGCAAAATTCCTGCAGCATTTCCAGCTGGGCTGACACAAGAGTCTGGAAGCTGGAGATCATTGGTGTTGTCAGCCCAGGGGAAAGGGATGGAAGTTTCCTTGTACCACTGCTGTACCCAGAGCTCACCAGTTCTCTGGGATTTTGGATCAAACCTATTTCTAGGAGAAATCCGGTGGGATCATGCCAGGAGGTGTCTAACCCTGTGTGGCTCCCATTTCATCCACAGTCCCACTGTGGAGAGGGTGAAGTTCTCCCCAGTAAGTTGTGTGCAGCTGGCACAGCGATAGGACCCACAGGAACAGCCTGAAACTGTGCCAGGGGAGCCTTGAGTTGGATATTAGGAAAAGATTCTTCCCCCAGAGGGTGGCTGGGACCTGGAACAGGCTCCCCAGGGAATAGTCATGGCCCCAAGGCTGCCAGAGCTCCGGGAGCGTTTGGACAACACTCTCAGGGATGCACAGGGTGGGATTTTTGGGGTGTCCTGGGCAGGGACAGGAGCTGGATTATCCTTGTGGGTCCCAGGATGTTCTGTGATTCTGTGGAAGAGGCACGGTTTGGGCAAAGCCCTGGAACCCGTGTGTGTGTGACCCTGCTGTCTCCTGGGGACGTGTGGGACTGGGCTGAGCTCCAGTTCCAGTGTCCTGAGGACTGGACTGTTCTCCAGCCTTGTGCTCCACCTGGACTGTCCTGCCAGCCCTCCTCTGCCTTCCAGCTGGGCAAAATGTGCGTAAGCCCTCTCTGCTGGGGGAGACAATCCCACCACCGCCCTGTGCTCCCCTCCTGGGAACACCAGTTACAGTGAGCTGGGAATGGCCAAGGCAGCACCTCGGAGGGGTGGCAGGTCCTGCTGGGAGCTGTGTGCCCTGGAGCAATGTCATGGAGCTGTCTCAGGGCTGGCCAGCAGTGGCCAGAGGGTCTGGCTGGACAGACAGCTGCCTGCCCGAGTGGAGGGGACTGGAGCAAAGCAGCTGCCACTCAGCTGCCCGTGAGCCAGGGTGAGCTGTGCCAGAAAGCACCTCTAATGCCAGAGCCTTCAGCTCTCTGCAGCTCAAGGATGAGGCACTGGGGGCAGGAAGGTCACAGCTGCCAGTGCTGGGCTCCCTGGAGGTGTGGGCACAGCAAGGTCCCTCCCAGACACGTGAGAAGTGCAACCCACAAAAGCGATAAACCAGTCTGGCTTCCCTTCCTCCCTTCCCTGCTCTCTCCTGCTTGCTTTCCCCCCGTTTTCCTCCTGCAGCAGTGTTGTTTCCTTCTTGCCATCCTGCCCCACATCAGTGGCAGCCACCCTGCACTGTCCCCACCCAGCCAGCCTTGTGGACAGTGTCCCACCTCCTCCTTTCACCCCTGGCTGCTGCCTGTAGAGCAGGAACTGGGACCCTTTGGATCTGTAGGAGTGTGGAAAAGCCTGTTCCCATGCACCATTTGCCGTGCTGAGGCACTTCTTGCCCCTCACACTCTTTCTGAGAGAGCCCCAAGGCCCATCCCAGCTCCCCCACCCTGCCCAGGATGTGGTGCTTCCACAGCTCCAAACACAACTCGTGGCTCCCCAGCCCTCTTTTTTTTTTTTTTTTTT
>VZRV01000330.1:295816-324201 GCA_013398115.1 Falcunculus frontatus
TTTTTTTTTTTTTTTTTTTTGAGAAAGAGAAAGAGAACTCCGCCTAATGCCAAAAGGAGGACAGGCCTGCTGAGGATTGCAGTTCACTTTTTAATTTTGAGATGCCTCGTTAGCTCTGGGCCGAGCTGAGTGGCTGAGAAGCGTCAGCCACTCGCTCTCCTCCCTCTCCCCCACCCCTTTGGAAACCCATTAGGCCCATGAGCAGGTCGGACCTCAGGGGTGGTGCCCTGGCAATGAGTGCCATGGGCTCACCTGGGGAGCTGAGCTCGCTGGGGGGACACCAAAGGGGAAGGCTGGAGCCGTGTGGAAATTATGGAAAAACCTGGGAGCAACTCCACCAGAAAGCCACCCTGGTTAGGTGGGAGCAGCCTGAGGGACAGGTCCCTCTCATGTTTCTACATTCCCCAAGCCCTGAGTGTCCCACCATGCTGGAGAGGTGGGGGACAGTGCCAGGGTGGGACACTCAGGGACCACAGGGCTGATACAGGAGAGGGCCTGGGACTGAAGGGACAGGAGGGGGTCATGGCAAACAAGTCTGAAGGGTCTGGCCAGGGCTGTGGCAGGGATCTGGAAGAGCCTTTAGGAGGGATTTGCAAGGAGGAGCACGATGCAGCCAGGCCTCCAGGAGGGAGATCTTTGTCCTGGGACTGCAAGAGCAGCAACAAGGCAGAGAGAGGCTTTTTGGTCTTTGGGACAGGACTATGCTCTCACAGGGACATCTAGTCACAGCTGGCCCTGAGGGATGGACAGTCTGGGCCTGATTTATACAGCACACTAATTACACCACCAGGCAAGCAGGATGCTCGTGATTTAGGGCTGGGTGAGCAGGGGATGCTGCAGATAATGTCTGGGAATTGTTGCAGAGCCACGGGTAGGGCAGGCAGGGAGCTTTCAGAGCAGCACCCTGGCTCTTCTAAGTGCTCTTAGGCACTCACTTTCAGAAGCATTAGTTCCATAGGAGAAAAAAAGGGAAAAAAAAAAAAAAGGAAAAGGAAGCAAACTAAGATCATATTGCCCCAGGGTAGAGAAGGCAGTGAAGGAATGGCAGGAAGATCCCACTTGAGCTCAGTGACTCAGCTGCTCGCTGTTGGTGCAACATTTCCAGCCCAAAACTTTGCAAGAGTTCCAAGCAGATGGCTCTTTATGGTTTTCCAGCATCATTTGCAGATCTTGGTAGCCAAAAGCAAGGTGAGGGCACTCTCTGCTCCGTGCTGCCAGCCCTCCTGGAGTGCAGGGTTCCTGGTGTTTCTCCTGGGGGGGATGCAAGTGTCTGGAAATGCCTGGTGAAAACAGAATGACTGTGAAGCCCTTGGGATTGCACAGTAAACCCTGGGTTTTCATGCCTGTAGATCCAGCAGTTTCCCCTGCCCCATTTTTAATTCAAACTTCCCTAAGGAAAATTAGCACTTAAGGGGTCTTGGGTTGAAATGAGCCTGTGTCCTGCTCCTCATCGGCTCTGTGTCATGCACCTGGCTTCCCAGCTCTCATCACCCTCATTTGGGACATCCAAACCCTTCCTTAGCTGCAATATCTTGGCTTTCCTCCTTCCTGTCCCCTGCCCCCCCTGCTCTCAGCTCCTCCCTGCTCCATCACACCTCCACCCTCCTGGGGACCCAGCCCTGCTCCCATGTCCTGTTTATTCCCCAGTATTCCTCCTTCAAAGGCCACTCCAAATTCAGCGGAGCTGGGGGTGAAATCCTCAGCCCTTTCCCTGTGTAACAGCATCACTTGAAACCCAGAATTGGAAAAATAAATGATTGCTGATGCACAAAGTGTTGCAGTGAAGCATCTTCAGTGGTTCAGGGCTCCAAAACTGGCTGGGCTGAATGGCTGCACGGATGTAGCAGGGGATAGGGGGGCTTGTGTTATTTCCCTGGCCCACCAGCCCTGTGTGCCTTGGAAACAGCTGGTCTTGGTGGTCCTGTGCTGGAAGGAATGGGAATTTGGTGTCTTCCATGGTCAAGGCTGGTGGTATTGTTAAAGCCTTCCTGAAAATGTCCCTGTTTTCCACTGCGTGTCAGGTGGTGTTTTTTTCCAGGCAGCTAACTTGCTTTGGATTTTTGAAGCGGAGGGGGGGGGAATTTTAGGAAAAATGATTCAGAAATTTCTGGGAACAAGCCAAGGCGTGTACGTGCTGGGTTTTTTTTTATTTAATGTCCTAAAATGTTAGGGGATGAAACTGGCGGCACCTACAGCAGGGCTGGTCCCTGGGCATGTGGAGCAGGTGGGTCCCTGGGCCACCAGAGACCTGGCTGGCACAAGGGCTGTGTCTGGGGTGTGAGGCAGCACCCCAGAGCAGTGATGCTGCTGCAGGAGGACCAGGGTGTGGGGCTGGAAGAGGGCAGTGGGTGAGGCAGCACCCCAGAGCAGTGATGCTGCTGCAGGAGGACCAGGGTGTGGGGCTGGAAGAGGGCAGTGGGCACTGGTCTTGGGCTGCCTCTCACCTGCCTTTCTAGGCTTTAGTTCTCAGCTTTCCAGCCCTCTTCCCCTCCTCTTCTGTGGCAAAAAAAAAAGGGTTTAAATCTCAGAGCAGCCAGATTCAATTTTCCTTTTGCTTCTGAGAAGCCTTGAGCCAGCTCTTTTGGGGCAGGGAATTGAGACTTAGCAGGAAAGCTCTCATCCCACCAGGGACAGCTCCTTCCCTGCCCGACGTTGGACACGGGGTGAACCTGAAACACTGCACTTTACAGAGCCTGACTTCACCAGGAAATGTCACCCTTCTGTCCCCATGCCGTGGCTGGGCAGAAGAGCAGCTCTGGGTGTGAAAACAGAGGGGTAATTATGGATCAAGCTGGAGAAAAGAGTTAATTGAGGAAGGAGACACAGAAGCTGTCTGGAAAGTCTGTAAAGCCCAGTGTCACTCAAGGCCAGAGGAAAGGTGGATACCTGCTAGGGCTGTCAGAAGTCCCACTTTCCTTCCTGAATAAAGAGTATTAAGAAAAGACCACGTGGTCAGTAAAATTGGCTGCAGCTGTGCAGCCCTCACGTCCTCCCCAGTTTATGTGACTTCTGGCTCCAGACCATGGGTCACATCCTCTCTAGGGCTAATCCAGAAGGAAGATGACAACCTCCTGCTGTTGTGTCTTACTTCATTAACTGAAGTGGCAGGAAATGAAAGGATCCCGTCCTTCTTGGGACATATGTGGATGTTAACACATTGCCACATGATGGAATTTCTATTTTTTTCACTTTGCTCTTTTTATACGAAATCCATGCTGTGAAAAGGACTTGGAGGCTGCAAAGTCAGACACACAAGGCTTCAGAAAAGCCAGAATTGGGGTTTCTCTGGGGATCTATATTTGGTCCCTTTGTGAGGGTGCATCAGGAGGCAAGGTCCAAAAGTTCCTTCCTCCGGAACAGCCCTGCAGAGCACACCAGAGATGCCATTTACACATGGAGCTGGTGTTTCTTGTTCCCTTCATTCCAGAGGGGGACAGGCTGAGAGCATGGCAGTGGGGACAGCTGAGGTGGCCGTGGCAGGTGATTAGGGTGGGTTGAGGTGGTTGTCTGATGCAAACCTGTGACTGAGCAGCCAAAATCCATCTTGGACTTGTGCTTTCTTGGCTGCTCTGTGCTCAGACCTGCTCTCCACACAGCATCAGCTGTTTTTATAACTGCTGTCAAGCACACCAGTACAGCAGGAGCATGTTCACACCTCCCCCCTGAGAAGCCAAAGGTATCCCCTGCTGAGGGGTGCCCAGTGAAAATGTGATTTTCCAGCATGCTTGGCAGCACTGGAGGCAGACTCTGCCTGTTTGGAGCACAGCTCCTGTTGATTTCAGCCACAGCTGTGAGCGCTCAGCCCCAGTGCCCCAGGATGGAAACACACAGAGTTCACCAAAACCCGCGAGCTTCAGGTGACTCGGGGAAGACGGAGAACGCAGGAACCCTGTGACACATCCAGCCCTGAAGAACAGGGCTCAGCCACATAAACACCTTCCCTTTCCTGTGGGCTTCCCCCTCACTCACTGCAGGGCAGGCAGGGACCCCACTGTCAACGCTGTCCTGCTGCAGATCCACGCTCTGTAAATCGAGGGAAAGGAAGGAGCGAGGATGCTGTGGGCAGTTTAATTAAGAACTGGCTCCATAACATCCATACAGCAGTGGGCATCCTTCCACCTGACCTTCATCCATTTTGTTTTCCTCACGGTTTGGTTCTCGAGGGCAATAGTATTTTAGAATATTAGACTAGTCCCTTCCTCCAGTGTGACAGAGCTTGTGAACCTCTTGCCGCACGTGGAACGCACTTGTGCATTCCTGTGTGGCCACACTTATTATCCTCCTTCCCAGACAGGAATCTCTGGCATAGTGGAGGGAGTTTTGGGAGAAGACAGCAATGGAGATGAGTTCCCCTGAGTCTCAGCCCAGAGTCAAACTGGACTCGGGTTTCTGAGCAAGCTGTGTGCCTGCCACAGAGCTGTGCCTGCTTTTCAGGATTGGGTATCCAGTGGGGAATGTGAAGTTTTGCTGTCATCCATTCCAGTGTCCTTCCACTGCAACTGGAGAGGTTGATTCTCATGCTCATGCCCAAGCCTGTGTGGGATAAATGCATCTGGTTGCTCTCCTCCTTCCTTTTCCCCCTTGGCTGGTGCTGTCTCTCCCTGCAGCTCTGCTCAGGCCCTGACACAGCTGCTTTCCAGCCCTGCTGGAGCAGTCCATGGCAGAGATCTCTCTTAAAACCAAGATGTCATCATCATTTTAACTAAGCTTTTATTCCACGAATTTTGCCTCTACCCTCTGTCATAGATTTTTTACAACAAGGTGCAATGCATTTGAGTTACTGATTAGACAGAATAGTTCCAATACTTCTTAATGAATTAACTGCCTAAAAGAAGATTGTTGTTTATAGCCAGTCTGGAGGATGTTTGCCACATCACCTGGACCCATCTTCCTCCTTGACAAACATCTACGTAACACTCACCATTTCTGAGATTATTCCTGCCAGTAAACTTGCCTTCGAGGGGCTTCCACTGAAAGCAAAATGTGAAAGGAGTGTAAAATCCATTAGTAGAAGTCCTTTTGATTACTCAAAATATGTTCCCACCGCCCTGGAGCTGTTCATCAGAGCAGCTTTACATACCTGCATTGTTCATTTCCTAAAACTCCCAGTATCCCGGTTAGGCAGAGAAATGTTTTTAATCCATGTAACACGGAATATAAAAGCCAAGGAGTGTGCTGTAGTTTTACTGCTGTGTGAAGGAGACTCTGTGTGTGCATGTCGCTTTTCTCACCTATGTCTGCTCCAAAGACAAAAAGTTGGAGGCTGCTACAGTGTCAGGCTGGCTGGATGTAAGAGGGTTTTTTTGATGGTACTGAGAGTGTTTGGTCTGTAAAATCCATTCTTGCAGAGAGCCCTTGCTAGGGGTTTTTATATCATGATATTTCATGTGAAATATCATGCGCTTGTTAAAGCACGACCAGAAACATGGAGAAGACAAACGATGTGTTTAATGAAGGCACAAGGTCCTTGAGAGGAATTCACATCCCACGGGTGAGAAAGAGCAATGTTGGATGGTGGAGCCCCATAGGATGAACAGAACGGTCAGTGAAACAGGATTTCTGGAGATCCAGGGGTTGATCCTGTTCCCATGAAATGGAAGGAAGCAGAGCTCTTCTCCCTCCACCCTGGGACATGGGAGCACTGCTGTTTGCTCTGAGCAGAGTGGGAATTTCAGGCTGGGTTGGGAAGCACTGATCCCGCCGTTCCCATAGGCTGTTTTTCTGGCTGTGGCATTTATCCTTGGTTCTGTGTCACAGCTAAAAACTCTTTTTCTCCTCTGATCTTTCCCCCCTCCCCTTCCTGTTTCTCCTGTTCTTTGCAGTCCTGCGGGAATGCTGCTGTTAAGTAATTGTGCTCTTAGAGATGTCCGTGCTTGTGACAGGGGTGAGCCTCAGCCCAACCTACCGTGTCCAGAATTCCCCTCCCTAGACCTCAGGACCTCTTAGTTCAGCTCTGGGATGGCTCCGAGTGTAGTTCTAGTTGGAAGAGAGACTCTGTAAAATTACATCTTGTTGTTGCATATTTATTCTCCCTCAGTGGTTTCCATGTCAAACTTGCTCAGTTTACCAGTCAAAACAAGATATTTCTACCTGCCAGCTCTGCCAGCTCAGCCTGGGATCTGGAAATCAAGCTGTGCTCTCTCTGCCCTGGACATCATCACTCGCCAAAAAGGATTCTCAAATCAGAGCTGAGCTGGATGTGATGTTGATTATACACAAATATAATTTGTTCTCGGGTGGTATTAGGGGCTCTGTGTGACAGAGAGCAGCAAGGCTCCTGTGCTGTGCAAATATTGACTAATAAATCTTCCCCACCACCTCCTTGGGGGAGGATGGGCCACCACTGGGGCCATTTTACACCTCGGGGACACCAAGAGGGGGCAGGTTTTTGGGGACGATGGTGAAAACCCACGGCAGCACCAGGAACGGCACTGGGAAGCTCTGTTTCCTGCTATTCTCTTTATTTGTGAGAACAGACCAGAGCTCTGGTCCGTGGCTTGGCCACCAAACTGTGACCTTTCCTTCAATGTGGTGTCCTGTGGAATCCCCACAGGGAACGGGCAGATGGGCCCACTTCTTGCTATGGAGGAATGTCATGGTGTAGCCCTAAGAAAGGCTCTTAAATAATGGGCATTAATCTTGTTCTCAAATAGTTCCCCTTCTGATGGGTGAAGCAGAAGGACCTTCCTCAACACCCCGTTCCAGAAAACCTGGAATTTTGTCCATTTGATCATTGGCAGAATGTTTAAAAAACCCCAGTTTGTGGCAGAAAATGTATTTACTGTGTATGATCACATCACAGAGCAGGAAAAACGGGAAGGGTGTCCTGGCTATGGCACTTTACTCTTGTGCTCCTGCAGTGAATCCCCCATGGGCTGCCAGCAAGAAGGGCCACCAGAACCTTCCCTGTCCCCACGTGAGGCTCCACTCTGAGCCTGCAGAGCCACTCCAGCCACTGAAATGGCTTTTATCTGTGACACAGCCCAGGAGCAGTGGGAGATGTGGGGTGACTGCCTTGCTTCCTGTGACACTTTGTCACCTCCCTGCTCACATTTGGGACAATCAGCTGAGCTGGGAGAGCACCAAACTGCCCCTTCCTCTTCCACAGCTCTGTGCTGCAGAGCCAGGATGGGTTTTCTGTCCAGGAGACCTTTCCAAACACATCCCCTCAGCTACCTGGGGTACTTGTTACTCTTCTCTTGCACACAGTGAGACAATTCACAGCTCTCTTTAAGGAGCTTGGTGTTGGTGAGACCACAGCAGGTGCCATCTCCAGGCTGGGGGAACCTCGTGCCAAGGGAAAAGCCACGCCCAAGGGCTGCACTGGGCAGTTCAGTGGGTGATGCATAAAAACAGGGGCTGCCCATGGCAGTGGTAAAGCTCTGAGTGTAACACCAGAAGCTGTCAGGCCAGGAGATGAGGCCACCCAGGTCACAGATGTCACCTGGAGAAGTTCTGCAGGAAATCCCACTCTCCTGGCCTCTGGAGAAGGATGTCAGCTTGGCAGGAAATTTTTGGAAGTGAGGGAGAGGGTAGGCTATGAGCTGAATTCTTCTTCTTATCCTCCTTTCACAGCAAAAATAGAACATTTATCACAAGTTCCCCTACATGTTTTTCTTCCCTATTGCACACTAGCTCCTTGCTAGTATTTGATGCTCCAGAAAAAAGGAATTGATGAGTACTCAAGTTAATAATGTGTGCTTATTGTGTTGATGAATTGCTGGAGATGAATATATATGTAAAAGCTCTGCAAGATTTGCTCATCCATGCATCCTGAGTGAAAGCAATTATTTTGGTGAGCAAATGGGGCTTAGTTTTATGTCTTAATAAAGAAGTTCTGGGCTAAGAGGCAACTTTTGTCCCGGACATTATTGTAAATCAACTCTTGCTGAAATAATGGAAACACCAGCACAGGGGACAATCTTTCAAAAGCGAACGTCTTAGAATCCTTTTTCCTACTAAACTCTTGCAATTCTTGGTCACCACTGAATTTCCTAAGATCTTCCCCGTCTTCAGACTGTGGAGAAAGGGCAGGACCACCTGAACAAAGCACATCCAAGAGCCTCAGAAACTCAAAAACTCATCATCCCATGGATAACATTTGGAAAGGGGGAGGCTCATTTTTATGTGTGTGCTTTGTTTCTTGTGATTCCTAACTCAGATATGAATTTAATGTGAATGTAATGATATTTTCAGCCCTGACTCACTCCGTTTTTTCAATACTTGCCCTGCAAATTGTCCCGACTGCCCCCGAGCATAAACCTTGGGCATTGTGCAAGTTTAGAATGTCCCAACCCGGCCATCTTGTTCCTTTTGGTTTTTTCCCCACATGCTGGGCATGTCCAACTGGATTCAATCCAGGAGTTCCATGCTGTGGTATCCTTTAAAGATGAGAGTCTGTAAACAGTGATGAGGAGGTGTGACTAACTCGTAAAAAAAAATCGAAAACAGAGAGGAAAAAAAGAGAAAACACCTTGTTGTTGTCACTTCGATAAAAATGACGAGTCCAGGTATTTTGTTGTTGTTACAAACACTTCCAAGACAGAGAAATGGATTTGAACAGAGGAGCTTGTGTTAACCCATTTAAATTAATTTGGCTCAGCTCATTTGCAGCTAAGGGGATTAGATGGCTCAGGATTTGGTAACGTGTGAGGGTGTTTTCCCAGACAGGTCACTCCCTATAGTCCAGGCCAGGTCTGAAGTTGCTTTGGGGGAGGATATTTCTGGTGCTCATCAGAGAGAGGCTCCTCCATGGAGAAAACATTTATTGCCAGAAAAGCACCAGCACTGAAAAAGCTGGGTCAGCACCTTCGTGCCCTGAGTGGGCAGGTGAGAACTGAGACATTCCAGAGGGCAGCTCGGGAGAAACTCCCACAGCTGCCAGGCAGGGAAAGCTGCTGAATGACCTCACCTGTGGGACATTCTGGCCACCCCACCTGAGCAGGTGGAGTGTCCTGGGGAGGGAGAGAGGGAGTGGCTGGATCCTGTGGGATGGGATGGGATGGGATGGAATGGAATGGAATGGAATGGAATGGAATGGAATGGAATGGAATGGAATGGAATGGAATGGAATGGGATGGAATGGGATGGGTGTCTCACATATAGCAGCACCACCCCTGCCATCGGGGGTGGCTTGGCTGTGAAGAGGAGGGTGGTGCTGTGGTTTCCCAGGTATTTTGCTGCACTCCCACCTCCTGGCTCTGCAAGGAGTGTCATGATGCTGGGGGAGGGATCTCAGCGCTTGGGATTCAGCCCTAATCCTGCTTTAAAATCTGTGTGCCCCTGTGGACCTTGTAGCACCAGAACTGGCACAGAAATCGAGCGTTTTGCATTGTAAAGAGTGTTTTTGAGGCTGTGATGAGTCCTGGGGGTTGTTCTGCTCAGGGACTGACCTGGGGAGATGGAGATGGGGCATGGGGGGAAGCTGCCTGTGGTGAGTGTGTTCTGGTACATGGTTAAATACCCTGCTTCCTTTTGCACCCAGGGCTTCAAAATATTTTGTGTCCGTGTGCAATCCTTTCTGAAGGTCTGCCCCCTTCCAAAGCAGGGTGGCAGGCAGTGGGCTGGGAAAGGAGGAGCAGGAGGGTGCCAAAGGCTTCTGAGCCTGCCCTGGCTGGCTCTAGGAGGTGGGGCAAACACAAGCTCTGAGGGGCTGAATAAAAGCAAAAGGACTGGGCTGTTCCGAAGTCCACCACAGCTTCCCAGGCAGGCAGGGCTGGAGCCCAGGGCTGCACTGGTAGGGCCCCTGGGGGGATGCAGTTGCCTGCCAGGATCCTGACAGAGGTAGGAGGGAAGTCTTCTCAGGTGGAGAGGTGTGGGGGTGGCTGATCAGCGTGGGCACAATGCTTCACGCTGCTGCTGAGAGAAGAAGCCTGGCTTGTGCTGCTTTGCTGTCAGTCTACGACAGGCACTTGCTTGGCAAGCCCCGCTGTCCTCCTGCTACTACTCCTGGTGGAGGAGAGCTGGAGGGACCTGGGATGCTCAGTGCCTCTGCTTTCCTGGGGTTTGCTCAGAGTAAACACGGGGAAATGTGGTATTTCACAGTGCCAGCTCTGCAGAGAGGAACAGGGAAACACCAAGCGTGTGCCCTGCAGGCTGCAGAGCCTCGGAGCTGCTCTGTGTGGGTGTCCCTGGGAGGGGAGGGCAGGTGACCCATCCTCCAGGAGGTTGGAGCACTGCCTTCATCTCCCAAGGGTCAGGTCTGGATCCACCTTCTGCAATCTCCCTGCTCCAACAAAGAATTCAAGGGCAGTGACATCCCTGCAAAGCAAGCTGGCTGTTGTCTCAGCTGGGCGTTGCCAAGAGGTGGGAGTGCCAGCTCCCATCCATCCCTTAAAGCTGGCAAAGTTGCTCTTAAAGGGTTGATTGCTTGGACCCACTGGTCAATGCCCAGTTGATGATGGTCAGTTCTGGTGAGGGGATGCAGTTGCGTGCCTGTAAACGAGAGCTTGGCAAACCTGGGAACTTATTTTCCTCTCACTTTGCTTTAACCTTGCCACTTGGGCCAGAGATTCATGAGCGGAGGGCCTTGGACTGTCTTCATTGTTGAGGATGAAACAGCTTTAAAAATCTATCTGCTGAATGTTGACCTAGGCCTCTTCCAAGAACAGATGATGCTCTGAGTAGTCAGTAACTTTTTTTTTAATGCTGAAAGCCCTGTGTGTGTACAGGTGCTCTGCTGGACTGGGTCCATTGGCAGTCCAGATGCTGTCAGGCTTGGTGTCTACTCTCTTGTTCCATTTTTAAGCCTCTACATTTGAGACCTTGTTTTTATTCAGCTTGGGTAGCTGTCTACCAACATCTTTTAAAATCAACCTTGATTTAGCTTCCTCTGTAATCCTTCAATCCCTCTGGGACAACCTTTACACTGTTTTTGCAGCCAGCTGATTGTTCTCTCTCACTTCCAAATTTCCATGGGATGTTTGCAATATCCCACTCTAATACCTACTAATCCATTAAAAATACCCATGAGATAGATTAGGTAATCCACTGTGCCTCACAGATTGTGCTCCTTAACTCCCTGCCTCCCCTGGAATAGTCACAGAACGGGTGCTGCATCTGCCCTGGGAAAGCACTGTTCCTCCAGAAGGATCCCTCAGCACTGGCTCAGGAGCAGGCACAGTTTGCTGGAGAAAATGTTCTGTGACTGTTGAGATCCATGGGGAGAGCTTCATGTGACAACAGGCTGGGACTGTGGCTGCTGTTCTCCAGGTTAACCTGTGCGTTTGCAAAGAGCATCCCAGGGAGCAGTGCTGGAGGAGCTGAGGTCAGCTCTGCCTGCTCTGAGGGTGCTCTGGCTCCTGGCTGAACAGGAGCCTCATTGCTTGCTTGCGCCATGTTGATGTTTGGATATTCCAAAAGTCTGCTCAAGGGCTGTGCTGTGGTTGTACCCTCCCTTAGATGTTCCATTCTACCTCTGTGCTGTCTGTGATATCACCATCCTGGTGAGAACTTGCTCCCACTCGGCATTTTCCTTGAGAAGTCCCAAGTATTCTCCTTTCTTAAATGGATATTGCAAGTTTCTTCTTCTGACTGGTTGAGGTGACAATGCCAGGATGCCAGGAGAGGAGAATGCCACGGGCTGGAAATCCTCATTTCCCTCCTTGCACAGGGTGATGCTGTGCCTGGTGTGGTATAGATGGATGGAAGCCACACCAGGGTTAGGCAAAATCTCGTTCTGTGCATGGTCTCAGTGGTGTAAAAAGGGCCAAGCACTCCCTAAAGGAGTGTGGGAAAATGCAGGAAACCTGTCATACACAAGAAACTGTTTTTTGCCAGACCTACTTGGAGAGCAGCTGCAATCTCCATGGGAACTAGTGGTGGTAGATATCCTCCCTGCCCCTGCAGAACCGTGAATCCATGGGGAAGGAGCAGGCATTGACATCCCCAGATACCCTGGAGGCCAGGGCCCTGTCTCTTAGCTCCAAAATCCCACTGACAGGTTCCTCAGCAGCAGCAAGTCCCTCATGAACCCTGCTTTTTCCCCCCAGACAAATGCCAGATTTGCTGACTTGCCTTGAGACCATCTGTCCTTGTGGTGATTTATAACAGTGCCCAAAAGTGTAAAGCCATGGTGTGCTTTGCCCTTTTAAATCCAAGGGATTCCATGGGGTGACCTGCTGGGAGCAGAGGGAGAGCTTCAATATCAGCCTCTGAACGTGTTTGATGTTTCTGGCTGTTGTGCTGAGCCTGGCAAAAGAAATGCACTGCATTGGCTGTGGGTAGGGGAGACATCATGGAAATACGAGTAAAGAAAAAAAACAAGTGGGAAAAGGATCGGAAAGTGTTAAATGGATGTTTAAACCTAGATTTTATTGGAAAAGTTTAAGTAGGTTCTTAAGGGACCCTGCTGAACTCGGTGCTTCGAGATGTCACTGTAAATCAGAGATGCTGGATGAAAGTGGTTCCCAGAACATTTCTGCTTTCATGATACATGGTCAACTCTTCTTGTTCCTCAAGCAATGTTAACACTGAACTGAGCTTGCGCTTGATGCTGTACATAAGCTAAAATAAAAGGAAAGGAACAGGAAAATCAGTGTTGGGAAACTTCTTTGTGATTTGGCTTGTGTAGCCTGCTGGGATGGCATCTTTTAGACGTTCTCTGGCTGCTGTAGCAGAGCCTGGGTCCTGAGATCTGTAAGCACAGCTATTATGCAGACAGCAATTTGTGAACTCCTCTTGCAATCTTCCTGTGTGCTGAAAAGCCAGGAGCATTTCCATTCTGCCTGCACTGGAGTGTAGTAAATTTGAGCGTCCTGACAGCAGACTGGCCTCTGAGTTATCTTTTGGGTGGTTTCAAAAAACCATGGCACAGGACTAATTAGTCCATCAGCCGAAAATGATTCAAGGCTATCTGTTTCGGGAGGGCCAGAGGGAGATTTATGAAGAGGATGAACGTTTTCATCCAGGCAGCAGCTTCTCAAGCCCAGTGCTGGATGTGCTGCCTTCTGCACCTCCAATTACCTGGGAGCTCTTGGCTCCTCGCTAACCGCGTCTGTCAGGCCTTGTGTAACCAACTCGTGGCCGCACGTAGCCGTGACGTGGGCCCTGGGTCTGAGCTGTAAACACAAAGCCAGGCTGCCCCAAGGTTCAGTGCTGGGAACAAAGCAGAGGCAGCGGCCTGGGAGAGCCATTTTCAGCAAAAGAGAGCGAGTAGATGCTGAACGCTTCTGCCTCGTTCAGGAGCGTGGAGTGGAGACTGAAGGGAAAAGTCCTGGTGGTGGAATGACAGGCTGTGTGCTGGTCGTGCCTGTGGTGAGACTGAGTGTCCCAATGCTGGTCCTGTTGGGTGGGGGGTCATTGAGAATGCAAGTGCAGTCCCATGGTCCTTTATCAGCAAACCTGGCCCTTTCCATGCCTGCCTTTATCACGCTGTGTGTGCAGAAACACTTCCACCAGACAGTGCAGGGCAGCCTTGTCTGGGACTGGCTGGTTTGGGGCTGCCCTTCAGCTTCTGGAGGGTTGGGAGTGAGGAGCAGGGTTTTGCATGGATGGATTCTCATGCTTATGGGTATTTACCATTGCAGGGTAAGGCACAGACCTGTTCTATACGTAGGTTTAGTAACTGAAGCCTCTAATTTTCTCTGGTTGCCTTTGTTTACTCAGCAGAAGACCTAAAAGCAGCTTTCCTGCTGCTGCAGGGATCTCAGAGACTGGTGATGCCACAGGCAGGGTGCAAGCAGGGAACGCTGAGGCTCATGCACAAAGCTGTCTTGAATAATTTCTCCTCTTGTCCAGAAGAGCCAGGGCTGTGCTCCCTCCTCCTGCACGCGTGATGCGCTCGAATGGCAGGAGCTCAGCTGCCCCTTTGCCATCTCTAACCTCCTACACAGAGTGAGCAGCTCCCAGGAAGGGTGCAGCGGGTTTGGAGACATTCCTGTGGTTTCAGGAGGGTTCTGTACAGGGGAGGTTGCTTTTTCTTTTGTCTGTACGAGGGTGCCGTTGCTTCGGTGGCTGGTTTGTGGATACCAGGCTTTAAAATAGAGATGTAGACAAATTGGCTGAAGGCCAGAGGAGAGCAGCACTAATTGTCAGAGCTTTAGAAAACATGACCTCTGAGGAGAGGTTGAAGAAATCAGGTGCATTTAATCTAGACAAGGCTGTATTGGTGGGGGAGGGAGGGGGATGTCATGGTTTCTCAGAACATAAAAGCTGTTGTTAAGGAAGGATGATTGATTTATTCTTTCACTGTCGTGGAGGGGGGGAATGATGAGACTAAACTACATTTAAACTGCAGAGAAGATTTGGTTTGGGTATCTAGGAAAAGCCTTCAGTGCAGGAAGGTATTGTTCAGGCAGGCTGTGAAATTTCTGACACCCTGTTAATGCCTTTGTTCCTATAGTTCAGACTAATGGGTAATTTTAAGGCTGATCCCTGTCCCTCAGCACCTGCAAAGCTTGGCTCTGCCAGCAGTGCCAAATCCACGTGGTCAGGAATGCAGGAACCAGGAACCTTGAAGCGCTGGCTGTAGTTCATAAAAATGATGTGGCTTCAGTGGATCATAAATCGAGCTCTGTTCACCTGCCCACTGGTTTGGAGTCTTTTTGGCTGTTCCTGTGTCGCAGTTGGACGTCTGAAGGCAGAGGAACCCAAGCTTGCTCTAGTGATAACTTTCTTGGGTAGAGTGACCAGAGGGCAGCTTGGACCTTAGCTCAGGGCAGTTGCCTGAGTAACCATCCCCCTGCTTCACTGAATTTTGTGCTGTTGTCTTCAGTGAGCTCTGCAGGCTCAGAACCAGGCTGAGTTCTGGGAGGGATGTCCCAGTCCAGGCTGCCATCACCTCTGGCACACACAGGCTCGGGAACACAACCTTTCCTCTAAACTTGTGCCATCCGAATTATTTCTGTAGCAACGTGCCTTCAGGTGCTGGGGTTTTATGCATTATAAAATAAAATGTGAAAGTAATAACTGGTTGCTGGGAAAATATTGCAGATTAGCACAACTTGTTCTCTACCTGTGTTTATATTTGACAAGTATCACTTGCAGAAAAAGGACAGGTTTTATTATAACTCTTTTGTCTTCTTCCCTTCCGACTTCCTGAGTGCGTTATTCACAGGCATCAAACTACTTTCAGAACAAAATGTTGGTGAACTCTCCAGTGGTGGTGAGAAACAGGGACGTGTGAGGGTGCCATTCACTGGTAAAAGTGGCAGAATTTCTCACACTCCCTCGCTCGTGATCTTGCCTACAAATCCTTTCCAGGCAGAAGCTTTAAGGGGAGAAAGTCTAGTTCTTTGCACCCACTGGCAAGGCACAGATAAAAGCATGGGCCTTTAATGTCAGGTTTACTTCTTTTGCCCTGTCTCGGATCCACAAACGCAGAGTTCTGTCTCTTCTGGACAAATTTACAGATGACGTTATCCCATATTTGAAATACCCTACTTTTGTATCCCTCTTGCCTGGAGCTATTAACATTGGCAGAATTGATGTCCTTTGTTTATTTTTCTGTACTACTTAAAGTCTGAATGTTGGGCACCAGCTGGCCTGGTTTTCCATTGGGCTGCACCGAGAGTCAGGACATATTTTTGTGTTGGCTCCTGAATAATCCCTGTCCTGAGCAGACTGGGATCCAGCCCTCGCAGCAGGGGGTGAGGTGAAATGGCCTCAAGATAAGAGTGGGTTAAAGGCAGGACTCGCCTGCCTTGATCTTTCATTGTCTGTGGGACAATCACACGCACAGGGTTGCACACCCCAGGGCTCGCAGGTGGGCAGTGGAGCCTCCCAAATTCTGTGATGGATGGGGTGTGGAGGAGTTGGCAGTGCCAGGAGGAGCCCTGCTGACTCTGCAGGGAGCTGTGGGCAGCATGGCTGATCCCTCCACCCCAGAGCTGCTCCTGGAGCTGGGAGTGGGGAGGTCTGGAGCTCGTCCCTGGCTCTGACACTGACTCACTGCATGACCTGGGGCGCTGGGATACCATGGTGATGAACACAGCACAAATGTCTGGATGGATAGAATGGGTTGGACGGGCCCTGGGTTTGACAAATATCTGTGTATCCCCGCTGTCAGTGCTCCCCTGCTCTAAACCACCCAGCCTGCTGCTTTCAGTGGGGGGCAGAACCCTGCTTTGTGCTGGGGAAGGAGGGGATGCACAGCCACAGTGACACAAGCACCGGTGGGGACAGGCTGGAAGCCAAGCAGGCAGTGGGGCACTCTTGGAGGGACCAGCACTTCGTGGCAGAAAGGCTCTGGAGTGGGAATCTGGCTTCTCCCAGGCTCTGCTGCAGCCCTGTGCATGGCCCTGACTCTCCTCCTGTAACTAATTAGCCCGCAAGATCCTCAGGGCAGCGCCGACTTCCTCCTCCTGCTATGGCTTCTATCACAAGGCCCTGATTTCAGGGGAAAAAAAAGACAAACTATCAAAGTGAGACTTCCTTGAAAGCTTTGCTGTGCCTCTGTCAGCCTCTGGCACAACGAGGCTGCAGGAGATTCCTCTCTCCCTGGTGTGACTGTTGGTTATTTTCCCACCTGGCTCCCTTCTGAAGGATGAAGGTACAAGCACAGCAAAGATGTGTCTGGGAGTGTGTCTGAGGGGATCTTCAGAGGCTCCCTTGGTCTCCTGAGCACCCCTGCCTCGGGCACCCTGTCAGCGAGCCCAGGGTGCTGGAGCCTGCACTGCCTCTTTAAGGAGATTTGCATAGCAGGGCCTAATTACAGTTGTTGATTGTGATGTTTTCAGTGTTGTTCATATTCCATTAAAGGATAATGCTGCTTAATTTGCAGCAGAGGGTCTCGGTGAACAGCACACCCAATCACAAGGCACCCCTAATGACACTGCTTCCCTACTTCTGGTAACACATAATTAAAAAATCACTTCATTTCCAGTTGTGTGGTTCTCCCCTCTCCCCCAATCTCCTAATTACTTTCTAAGCCATTTCATGATTATCTGTAAATATTTCAGCACTTAGATCTACTAATGAGTGCATGGAAGAGTTAATACCTTGAGTGGCACCACTGTTTGCCTTTCCCTTTCCAGTGATGCATTGCAAGGGATCATTTTCCACCTTGTGTGGGCGAGGAAAGGGGCTTTTCTTGGGGTGGGATTGGGTTTGTGCTCTGCCTTTGGGGCTGTGGGCCTGAGCAGGGGAGGGGCAACATGCAAAGACCCCATCTCCAGCTACAGGAGGGGTTTTGCTGGGTTTGGCAGTGGGTGTGCATCTTGCTGTAAATTGTTTTAGGTAGCCTAAACTCCACTGAAAGGACAGTCCTGTTCTCTCATCCGAGCTCTGCTCTGAAAAACCTCTGTACAAACGCTATTTTTTCACTTCGTAGATCTGTTTCCTGTACTTGTCTGGTGTCTTGGGTATTAAAACTCACTTGGGATTTTCAGACTGAGTACTCAGAGCTGACAGAGTGATGGGGGAATGAGCTGGAGCATCTTTCCTGCCTGTGGCTTGCATGGGCTTGGGCTCTGTGTCCTTCGTATGGTCAATCAGGACCACCTTATGCAAGCCCACTAGGAGCCTCCTGAGGGTCTCTGAAGCCATTATTTGGAATAACCTGACATAATTGTGTTTCTAGGGGGTAATTAACTTCCAGGAATTAAAAAAAAAGAATCAGTCTTAGCCTGTACTACTCCTTGGGGTGAGTCTGTAAGTCTGGGAGTCAGAGAAATCTCATCATTTGAGCCCATTCGACTCCACGATACTCAGGGAATGTGGGGCTGCTTAAAATCAAACCCCATGCATTTCTAGGCAAGTCTTGTATTGCAGATAAGAGAGGAGGGCTTGAATGTGGTCCTAACCCAGCCTGTTTGTGTTTCAGGTAACCCTGTCACAGTGGGAATGAGCATCCACATCTCCAGCATTGACCAGATCTCTGAAGTCAACATGGTAAGTTTGGAAAGAAAAGGGAAAAAAAAAAAGCAAAACAAAAAAAGCCTGATGAACTGTCATTCCGTTTTCTGGTTGAGATTTACTCCCAAGGCAATGGCTCCTTGGAGGCATCTGGATCTCTGCTGGCACCTCTGGAGCTTGTGGCAACTCATCCAGAGTGGATTCTTATCCCTTCCATGCTGGTTGCACAGCCACCTCCCCAAGTCAGTAAAGCTTGTGCCTTAAAGGAGTGGATGTGAATTGTATTTTTTGGTTGATACAAGGGTGGCTTTATGATCAGCCTGTCCCTGCCAAGTTAAAAACTGTGAGCTTTCATTTGCTGGTGGTAATTCAACATTTCCTTGGAGCTCTGTGCTGGAAAGAGAGGCATCTAATGGAGATCTGGTTTTGGGTGACATTGATAGGCTGGAGCTTTTCATACCTCTATGAACAACAACAAAAGAATTATCTGCTCAGGTAGCAATGATTTGGGGTGAAATCTGTGAAATTTGTTGATTGTTTTGGTCGTGGTTTGGGTTCACACCCAGGACTGTGCCTCAGAAGCCCTCAGCACCCAGCAGAGGACATGGATTGTGTTGTCACTGCCTAAATTTGCCTTTCTCCCTCCTGTCCAGAGGCTTTTCCTCCAGACTCTTCTCCTTCCCCAGAGGCTGAGTGGAGTGGGAGGCTGGTGGGAACCTCCTGACAGTTCCTGTCCCATTCCTCACTTCCTGACCCATGCAGGAGAATCCTGGGCCAGTTTAGAGCTCTTGCAGCTCAAGCCAATTAAAACCTTGGTCTCCCACTGCTCCTGTCCCATTTCTCTGTCTCTGGCCTCTCCTGCCCTGTTTTCCTGGCCCACCAGCTCTCCTGCTGCTGAGTGCAGGCCAGGAGGGGAGGTGACACAACCTGACCAGTTGATTTTGTTCCCAAACTGCCTGAAAAGCCTGAATACATGTTGGAATGGCCCAGGGGGAAGAGCCAGCCATGAACCTTCAGGTTCCTATGTGGAAGTTTCTGTTGCTGACTCTCTGCTACCATCCCACCATCACCCTAATTCTCTGCATGACCTGTGACACCTCAGTCCAGTGACAGTGACACTGGGCAGTGGGTGTGGCCCTAGATTCGGGTGCAGAGCTGTCTCCATGGCACTGGGTAGCTGTTCTTGAGGTTAGGCTCAGCTTAGAAGGGCCAGGTGGCTTAACCTAGCTCCATCCATCTTGCCTGTCAGGCCACAACTCAACTTTGAGTCATCTCCTCCCCCAGTCTCAGCTTGGACCTGGATGTTCTGAGGTGCTGGACCAGATGTCACCCTCCTGCTAGAGCCAGCATGGACAGTTTGGGGTCTGGTCTGGACAGTTTGGGGTCTGGCTTAAGACTCCAGCTTGCACAAACACAACGGAGAGGGGGTAAAGGGGTTGGTCCTCAGCTTACCTGTAACAACTGCCCCTGTGAGCCTGAGCAGGTCTGTCCCCAGCACAGGAAGGACAGGGACCTGCTGGAGAGAGTCCAGAGGAGGTACCAGGATGATCAGAGGGATGGAGCAGCTCTGCTGGGAGGAAAGGCTGAGAGAATTGGAGTTGTTCAGCCTGGAAAAAAGCCATCTTAGGGCTGGCCTTCCAGTACCTGAAGAGAGCCTACAAGAAAGGTAGAGAGAGACTTTTTACAAGGGCTTGGAGTGATGGAGCAGGGGGGAATGGATTCAGACTAAGAGAGTAGGTTCACATTGGATCTTCAGAGAAAATTCTTCCCTGTGAGGGTGGGGAGGCCCTGGCACAGGGTGCCCAGAGAAGCTGTGGCTGCCCCATCCCTGGAAGTGCCCAAGGCCAGGCTGGATGGAGCTCGGAGCAACCTGGGATAGTGTCAAGTGTCCCCACCTGTGGCAGGGGGTTGGAGCAAGATGGTCTTTAAGGTCCTTTGCAACCCAAACCATTCTATGAAGGCAGCTGAGCCCTGCAGAGGCTGATGCAGGATGAATCCCCTGCTGGAGATGTGTCCATGGACTGAAGGGGCTGATCAAGTGCTTTGTCCAGCAGGTGTGAGCAGCTGTGGCCAGGAACGCTGTAGCCATTCTCCCAGCAGCACTTCCCAGCCCTTGCCATGTAACTGTGGTGCTCTCCCCTCTCCAGCGAGCCCCTGCATCCCTCTGCCACAGAACTGTGGGAGAAACAGCAACAATAATCCCTCTGTGATGCACAGATTTCCTGGCATAGACCTTCATCCATGTGCTGCTCTGGATCCTGCAGAATTTGAGCAGCACAATGATGGACACTGAGCATTTTGGTGGAGGTGGCAGGGCTGTGGTCAAGCTGGGCACCACTGTCCATGCCACGCTCCTGTGGATGTGAAGGAATGTCACTTCTGGGCTTTTGATTATCCCTCCTGGCTCTCTGTTTGACAAGAATAATCTCCAGACCATCTTTCCTACATATATTGGGGCAGTGGGAGAGAGTGTGGAAAGGTTTGGGGATGGGAAATGAGGTGGCTGCAGGTGAGAATTTATTCAGGATCAAGATCTCTGAGCACCATGGTGAGGCAGCTTCAAAAAGGGGTTAAAAATCAGAATCATCTTAAAGAACAAACATTTAGGGAGCAGAAGAGTTCTCATGTGATGTAAGTTTCCAGGCTGAAGGGATTTTATGTGCATCAGTCTTCTGTGTGACAGATGCCCCGGGGAAAGGGCTGTGTTTTACCCCTGCTCTGGACATGGATACTGGCAAGAAAAACAAGGCTTTTTTTTTTTTTGGCATCGTGTGTGCTTGGGAAAGGAACTGTGCAATGAATAAATTAAAGGCACACAAGTGAAGCTGGGTTGTCATGGCGACCAAATAGCTTCTATTGTTCCACAAGGAGTGTTATTACTTACTGCCCCTTGTAGGATAATTAATTAATCCTCAGACATCCTTTTGGGAACAATGGCCCTGGTGCTGGGACTGGGCAGGCTGAGGAGAGCCCCCGGCTCTCCCAGGCCTTTCCCTGGGACTCCTGGCGCCTGCTGGCTACGTGGTGGTGGGGAACAAGTGCTGTCACTGACCAGACATTGCATGCTTCCAAAAGTTGTTTTCCATAGGAGTACAGCTGGTTGTGGTGCTGTGGAGCGATCCAGCTCCAGCCATGAGCACTCCTTGCCCTCACTCCCATGGGAACCGTGTTCCCAAAATGAAGACGTGGTGACATTTCAGTCCTGGAGGACACAGGGCTCTCTGAAAAGGCATCAGAGTAATGTCTTTATGCTGGGTGTTCCCAGACACTCCGACACACAGGATGCTTTGCAGCTACCATGTGTGTTCTGACACCCAAAACTGATGCACCTCCACCTCCCTGAGGGCCATGCCCAGATCCTGTGCCACGGCAGAGTCATGCCAAGCTGCAGGGTGTTCATGGGTACAGTGGTAACCATCTCCCAGTGATGAGAGACCAAAACTGCAGCCCTTATTTTAAAAAGCGTCATCTCCTGGTTCATGGCAGCTGCTGCCTGTGTGTGGTCAGCCATATTTTCAAGCTCACTTTCTGGAGTGATGCTTTATTGCTGTGTACTCCCCTTAGCAAGGCTGAGCAACGCTGAGCTGCAGCCTCTGTTCTTGTCAGTGATTAGAAGGATTATTTGCTGAGCCAAGATCAGTGACATCAATTGAAATGTCTGGGGTAGGGTGCCAGGGGCCAGGCTGAATAGGTGTTGGGGAGGGCACATCTGAGTGGCAGACCCTCTGGGAGGTGCTGGTGCAGGAAGATGAAAGGCCTCGCTGCCGTCTTTTCGTCTCCTGTACAAATTTGCAAGTTGGGGATTTGAAGGCAGGCTGAAGGGAGGAATGTCTCCATCCTGCTGTTGAGCAGCTCAGATGACCCATAAAGGACAGAAGGATGGCATCTCCCGGATCACTCACCCAGCCAATCTCCTTTGAGGTGACCTGAGAAATGCCTTTTGGCTACGGGTGGTTGAGTTGCAGTGAGCAGGGAACAACCTGCAGGTGTTTGTGGACTCTTGTTGGTGTGCAGGGGCACTGGGGCGGTGACATGGTCAGATCTCTCGGTGTGGTACCGGGTTACTGAGGAGTCCAGCAGCGTTTCTGAGCTGGGGAATGAAGAGCTCTGGCAGCGTGGAGCTCATGTCACACTCGGCTGGGGCAGCCTGTGGGTGTCTGTCCTTGTGCTACGTGGCCTGAACGCTGCCCTGAGTCACTCACCTGAAGGGTCTGGTTCAGCCAGGTTGCCCTGGTGGTGCAGTTCTGATGGCGCCCAGTACCCAGGGCTTCAGAAAGAGCTGCAAGTCTTCCCCCACTCCTGGATGTCCTTTCAGCAGCCAGCTGAGGACTGGCCTGTTCAGGGTGTGCTGTAGGTTCCTGCACGGTGGGACTAGAGAAGGACTAATCCTTCCAATGTCGCCTTTTCCCTCTCTAGGCAATCTCTGGGGACGTATTTTTCTAGCACCAGACAGTTCAGACTCCCTTGAAGCATTAATGAACTATTTCAATAAGGAAAACTACCAGAAGTTTTGTATGCATTTGAAATAAGAGGTGGTTACCCTTCATAACGCTTCAATTTTCCTGCCCATGATCTGTGCAGTCCTAAACCTGCTCCCTCCTGTGTCTGCACACCGTAGACAGCTCGGAGCATCCAGCCATTATAGTCATGATTTCTTTGTGGCTCCTATAATTTATTCATCCCAGGATGCTCTCCTACATCTGCAATAACATCATTTCAGTTTGTTATAGCACCGGCTTTAAAGTTTTATAAACCCGGTGACAAGTTGAAAAGTTACAAGAGGATTGTTGCAGAGGGCTAGTGCAAGAAACAAGGCTTGCAGATAGAAATGTTTGCGGGAATCGGGGTGTGACAGGAAGGATGCCTGTGGGATTGCCAATTCCTTTTGCTGGGGGGCAGTCTGCCGTGGGCATGGGTGAGGGGTCAGGGCAGGATGCTTGGCACAGCTTTGCTTGATGCTTTGCTTCAGAGAATCACAGAATGGTTTGGGTTGGAAGGGACCTTAAAGCCCATCCCATCCCACCCATCCCACACCTTCCACTATCCCAGGTTGCTCCAAGCCCTGTCCAACCTGGCCTTGGACACTTCCCGGGATCCAGGGGCAGCCACGGATTCTCTGGGCAACCTCTTCCAACACCTCATCTCTCTCCAGCCCTGTGCCCTGCTGCCAGGCTGTGCCTTGTTGGAGTGACTGCTCTGGCGCTGGCACGCTGCACTGGATCTCTTGGAGGTTATGGCAGGAAGCATCGTGTCTGTTATTTCCCAACTTCTCGAAGCTTGCTTGAAAAACAAGCTGTCTGGTTTGGCAGATTTCCCTGTTCAAGAGAGATGTAAAGCGTGTCTCAAGGCAACCATGAGCTGCAAGGGTTTTAAACTGGCTTTTAACCCAAGATGAAATGGACCAGGTTTTGTGTAAGGGTGTTCTTGACCAGGACAGTTGATGGCACAACAGGTTGTAGGATGATCAGTGGGGCATCGCTCTTCTCACTACATCAAATTTTCCATCTTTTGGGTGTGTTTGAAACAGACTTTGTGGTGGAATCTGTCCTGAGCAGGCTTTGCAGTTCTGTTTTCACTGGAATATAGGTACACCTGCAATACTGGACAAACCTGACTTTGCTGCAATGTGCCCTTGAAAAGGATTTTCCATTGGTGGAGATGTCTTGAGCTTTAAAAAACAAGACTTTTAAGAAGAAAATTCTACTATTATGCTGTGCCTTTTAGCACCATCTATTCTCTTCAAACGTATCAATGTTTTCCTTATTCTTAATTGAAAATGTTCTGTTTTGTTGCTGTCTCTTTTCAATGGAGAAATGACATACAGACACTTCTTCTCAGTCTCTATGTCCTTGGGTATCCAAATGTTTTTAAAAAGCAAATGTTAAAGCATTTAAATCCCACATCCAGAGTTTTCTGGAGTTATATGCTGTGAGATACAAGCGTGACGTGACACTCCAGCGCTGCAAATGTTTCTCTGTAGCCTTGGGTATCCCCAGCCCTGTGACACTGTGGTATCTAAACTCTGTGTGTGTGTATACATTACATCTTGCTATTCAAGGCTGCTGAATATTTAGGGCTGCCAAAATATGGGAAAACTAGGAGGCAGCTTTGGTGCTGAGCTGCAGATGGTGCCCTGTCATGGTGCTGCAGGGGATATAGTCCTGATGGATTGCTGGAGGCTCCTGGGATGGAAGTGTTGGAGGTAACAGAGGGTGCTGTGAGGCCTTGATGGTGGAGAAGGATTCAAGGGGGGGATTCATGTTGGATATCAGGAAAAATTTCTTGACTGAATAAGTGGTTAAGAATTTGAACAGGCTCCTCAGGGAAGTGGTAAAGTCACCATCCCTGGAAGTGCTCAAAAACCGAGCAGATGTGGCATTTTGTGATATGATTTAGTGGCCATGGGGGTATTTGGTCAAAGGTTGGGCTTGGTGACCTTGGAGGTCTTTTCCAACCCTGAGGGTTCTATGGGTCTTGATTTGCTCATGGTGAGGATGGTAGAGCTCTGACTTGGGGTGAGATATCCCCACAGGCATGGGCAGGAGGGGGCTATGTGCTTTTTTAAGACACGAGGGGTTTCTGTGTGCTGTGATCTGAGCCAGGGCATTGCAACAGGCAGCTGGGATGAGAGGTTTCTTCAGGGCTGGCAGGTGCCTGTGCCTTCCTCTGCTGCTGGTGCCTCAGCACAGCTGGGGTCATGCAGCTCTTGTCACTTCAGCTCCTGGGGTGTGGGGCTGCAGTGCATGGGATGCCTGGAAATCAAACAGTGCTGGTTCTGCACACGTGAAACAGCGTTTTCCTGAAGGGGAGAGTCACCAGGGAGGCAAAAGTCCATGTGCATGCTGCCATCAGTCACACAGCCACCCTGGGACCTGCTCACTTTGCTTCTCCAGCAGCAGGAAGCAGGACACACACGACCACTTGGCTGGCTGAGGGAAAGCAGCAGCACATTAATGCTTTTTCCTGCTGCTAGAGGGGTGTTTGGAGGAATAAAAGATGGCTGTGGCAGCGTGGAGAGCAACCTCCAAACCACTCTGGACTCGGCAGCTTTGAGATGCTCTTGTTCACATGCAGGAGGCACAGCTGCCTGCTCTGTGGCTCGTCTGGAGAGAGGGCAGGAGTAGGAATCCACTGAGCTCCAGAAACACCTCTGCAAAGCTGATGTCAGGGACCCACCTCACCTGCCATCATTAGATTTGTGGTTAGGATTTTTTTTATCCTTGCAGCAGCAATATCCTGTGAGTGCTGAGGCTTAGGGTGACTTTCACAGGCACTGATACTGCCTAAAAAGTCAAGGATCAGATGTGGATCACATCACACGATGCCTTTCTTTAACAGCATTCCCACTGGTTGTGCTGAAAGATCCCTTGGACTGAGGTAGTGTGTGAGGACAAGGAAAGCATCTGGCCTCAGGGTGGTGGTGGGGGGATTGGGTGCTCAAGTTTAAACAAGTAATGGTCCCCTGTCTTCCTGAAAGACGGGGATGGTTATTCCACAAGGGGTTGCATAAAACAGTCAAGAATAAAGCGAACTCGTGAAGGGGCCTGAAGTGCTCCCCATTCATTGCTTCCGAAATCAGTTGCAAAGAGATTGTCCCGGCTTAAAAGCTAGAAAATAGGTCAGTGTGACTCATATGTCAATATTTACTGCATTTATGGCAACTTGTAGAAGGGAAAAATCTTGCCTGCCTTCCATAACGCTTCGCAAGTTATCCCGTTCCCATGACAAAACCCTCCCCGTGCCCTTGGTCCTGGTGCTGCTCCGACTGCAGTGACAGCCCAGTAAATTCACCACTACTTAGAGTCCAGTTGCTAAGTAACAAACCAAAGATCACCACGCAGTCTCTCCAAATGCCGTGGCCGGCTGGAAGCTGGATCTGCACAAAGCCCCAGGAATTCCTTTGGAGACAGAGGTCTCAAGGACTCAGTGCCTGTGGAGCAGGGAGCAGCCTGAGGCTCTCCTCATGTGAGGGGACAGCTCCATTGCTTCCCCAAAAAGGGGTCCCCTGTGCTTTTGTTGATGGGCTCTGACTCTTTCAACATTAATGATGACCTCAAATGAGTATTTTTGTTGGCCAAATGGCATCATTTGGCCACAAGTAGGAGGTGAACTGTGAGAACCTTGCTGGAGCAAGCTCTCAGTTGAGGGAACACTGAACTGCTGGACAAGGGAATGATTCTCTCTTGCACTGAAGCTTCTTATTCTAGTCTGCTTGTTTCTTCCTGGGGATCTTTCAGCATTCACCTGCTATCTTAATGGGAGAGTTTGCAGAATGTTCTTTGTCTGCATAGTGGGAAATTCTGTGTCATGGGGAAGCTGTGGGGTGAACTGGCCGATTCCCAGCGCAGACCTTGGGGTTTGCAGCATGAATAAAACCTGGTGGCAACGCTCATTGCAAGTGATGCCCCACTGTGCATCTTTCCACGTTGCTGCTCTCCCCGAGGAGCAGCTCTGCGAGTCCTCCAGCACAAGTTCAAGCCTCAGGAGGGCTGAGTCAACCCTGCTCCAGTGCTCAAAACCAGAGTTCACATATTCTGCTCGCTAGGCAGTTTCCCAAACGGGGCCGTTTGGGTGCACTCCCAGAAAAAGGCCAAGCTCACTGTGCACTTGGGAGGTGACTCCACCCCACGCCGGGAGAGGAGTCGTGTTGGGGAGGAGGAGAGGCAGTGGCTGGATGGTTTGCAGCGTGCTTTCAGCTGAACAGGGCTATGCATTGCAGTGCTCCATCTGTTCCTGTATCAGCCGAGTTATCTTTAGCTCTGAACATGTCAGTGTTGTATGGTGCTGGTATGAACCACTTCAGCTTGCACCCCAGCATTCCTGTAGTAGTTAGAATTCCTACTGCAGAAAACTGCCCGGGATAATTCCCCCCCAGCTCCCCCCCTCGCTTAAATTTTTATTCATGTTTTTACATGGGCAAAACTCCCACAGCCTATATTTTTATATATATATATATGTATTAAAAAGCTGGCTGCGTTTGAGAGCAATGTTCCAAACTGCCACCTGTTTCAATAGCAATGTTGCAGCATTGGAGAGGATTACTGCAGAATGCTAAAGTAGCTTTCCCCCCAAGTGAAAGCTTCATCTGATTTGATTGAAAACCAAATTAGACCTTGAGAATCTGACCTTCTGACATCCTGTCATATATACATTTAAAGCACCCAGCAACAGAGAACGTGTTTTGTGCAAGAGTGCCAGTACCTCAATATAGAACCTAAATCCAAATACAAGTGCTTGCGTGTCGTGCTGCTATTTGAATATGTAAATAAATGGGGCTATAAATAGCTCTGTATGTTATGTACATGTTAAGTGAAGGTGGCAGATCCGACAGCTGAATGGCTCTGCTGTTTCTGAATGCTGGGAGAGGCTCTCTGCACGCTCCCCACATCTCTCGTGTTTGCTCCTACCCCTCTCAGCCTCTCTGCTATCACATTTTTCGGGCCTCTGGAGAAGATCGTGTGTGGGGACAGGAGATGTTAATATTCTGAGTCTGTGCTGAGTTGCTAGGCTACAGGGAAAAAGGAACATTCAAGGAAAAGGGATGGTAGAAGGAAGAGGATCTGCTGAGCTGTTTGGAGATCCAGAAAGGTCCTCTAGTCAGATGAAGGGATCATTTTGGGGAAGGAGGGTGTGCATGCATGTGGGATGAGCTGTGGGCAGTCCCTGCTGCCCTGGCACAGACAGAATTTTAGGCCAGCCCCAGCCAGAAAAAAAAGGCAGAGGAGGGAGTAAAAGGCAAGATCCACTGGCCCCTTCCACGTCACTGCCTGCCAGGTGTGCACAGCTGCTCTCCTGCTGCCTGTGCCAGGCTGTGCTGGGTCACCAGGCTGAGCGTGGCATCTCATACATCCTTGCCTGCATTTTCCAGGGTGTGCTGAGCTCCCATCTGAGGCTCTGGTGAAGAGGGAAGCAAACCCATAACGTGGTCACTACTGACAGGTTGGATCTCACCTCCTTTTCCCTCTGCAGCACCCTGCTGCCCCAGTGTCTCCTGTGACTTCAGTGGGACTGTAGGGGAAGGCAGCCTGTGGCTTGTATGGCCCTGACCACGTCCTTTGATGCTTTCCTGGGTCACTGCTACACAAAGCATTGACCTTTTTATCCACCAAGGGTTTGTAGCTAGGATTGCAGGGGACTTGGGGCTTTACAACACAGAAGCTCCTGTCTGAGCCTTGTTATCCCAAGTCCCAGCTGTTACCCCCCCAAAAAAGAGTGTCAGGTATTTAGCTGTACCATCTGTGAGCCATCAGACCTTTCAGGCTCTGTGTTCCACTCTTCTGGAGGGATGGGTTTGCCCTACGCTTCCCTCTGTATCAGATCCCTCAGAAAAAAAAAATTAAACAGTGCTTTTGGGTATTTTTATTATCTGGATACTTTATTTACTGAGCTCACATGGGCTCCCTGCCAGCTCTGCAAACAGAGCTCCTTGGCTCCAGGACTGTTGGTCCTGGTGCTGCAGCGAGCACTCGCTCAGTGTGGACAGGGACTGCAGCTTGTTCTCCCCATCCAGTTGGCTGTGAAGGCAAAGTCTGCTCTGCTTGTGGACCTCCACAGCCTGCTGAAACCTCTCTTTTTTTTTTTTTTTTTTTTTT
>VZRV01000330.1:324236-358856 GCA_013398115.1 Falcunculus frontatus
CTTCCTTCATGCATCCTGTAATAAGCTTGACTTGTTCAGCAGAATCAGGAGTGTTTGGTACAGCTGCAGTGTGAATGCTGTTTTCAGGGTTATCAGCACCCACCCATCAGGTCTGTGATCCCGCAGTCAGGATTTGGATGGGTGCAGTGGGAGAGGGGCAGCGGGGTCCTTATGGTGGGCACTGCTGCTGCTGCCCTCAGCCTGGGCTGGTTCCCTTGGCTTGAGCCTGGAATAATCAGGGGCAGACCAACCCATGGGTGGAGGTGGAGGTATCCATCATCAACCCATCCCTCTTGCTGCTTTCAGTCAGCTTGACAGTAGCAATCCTTTCCTAGAACAGATCCATTGATACCCCTGCCCTGTGTTGCTGTCCCAGCATGGCTGGGTGTGAATGCTAAAAGCCTGGCTGCAGAGAGATTTCTCAGTTTTCTGACAGTGTCTGGGTGAAAGCCTTGCTTTCTTATGGACACTAAAAGAAAACAGTTGGAAGAATATGTAAACTTTGTATTGTTTTCATACCAAAAAGAAAAATATCTGAAGTAGGTGGTGTTGGGTTCAGCCAATCCATCTGGGGGGCGGCTGCTCAGGGAACCAATAACCTTAATGTCAGTCCAGGTCCTAAGGTATATATGAGCGAGTTTGTAAAATAGTAAAGGTCGGTTTATTCTCATACTAAATCATCCATGTTGCTTTATTACTCGGTCTCTGCTTGTTAGCAACAGCTGGGCAGTCCTCTGTCCACTCTACAGCTGATAGGGTTGATTGCTGGCCCTTTTCTCTAACAACACTCCTTCTCCCTGAGCTTGCCACCTGAGTGGCCACAGATACAGAATATTCACGTGCAGAAAGTCACCCCAGATACAGAACTGGGTCTCTGGGTGCAGGAGTCTCGGAGTTTGCAAGTGAAGTTGTTTGAATCCACTTTGCTTGGGCCTTGTTTTTCCATCCCCTGTGCTGAGGAGACCATGCCTGGCCTAACTGAGCCCCCCCTGCCAGAAATACGTTCTGCTCTTCACCATCCACTCTGCTCACTCCCTGTCACCCTTCCCGTGTGATCAAACTTTGCTTTCTACAGGAAACAAACACCATTCTAAGCTTTTGGTCAAGCCAATCTGTGACAGCCTAGCTGAGGTGATAGTTTCACCCAGGAGGTGCTAGTTGTCTTAAATGATTTAAAGGATTTGTTTGCCTCTGGCTAACTCCTGGGAAATGACATCTTTCTGACAATTTTCAGAACCCGAAGCAGGAAACCTTCCTTCCCTAAGTTAAAAGAATGTCTTGAAAGCACCGTGTGCCTTGATATTGTTGCAGAGTCTCATGGTTTCAATGCTCAGAGCTGGATATAAAGCATTTTATTTTGCCATGTAAAGTAATAATAATGCTTTATTTATAACATTAATCCCTACCTCTGCAGCCCCAATCTGCACTGGTGGTCTTGACTGCACAGGGAATTATAAGCTCTAATTTTTTCCTCAGGGAGGAAAAAATAAATTCTGTGTTTACACACTTAGCACTTGCCCAGAGATGTGGGGGAAAAGGTTTAGGAAGCATCACTCATCTTCCAGCATCAACTTTCCCTTGACATAATCCAGTTTTCTTCCTCCTTCTGAGAGCTTTAGAAACTGATATCTTCTCTAGTCACCGCTCAAACGTCTCACTCAGATTTAATTTACTCTAATAGGCTGGTTGTTGCATGTTTAATTAAATACAAAGTGATTATTAAAAGCATTTTTGAGCTTTCATGGCTGTATATTAGATATGCCAATATGTGTGTACAGGAGGGCACTGGCAGCACAGGCTGTAAGGCAGGAAGGGAAGTGCCAGGAAGGTGAGGAAAGGGGAGAAGCTTGGTGGGAAAGGAGAGGAGAGAGGTAGGATGCAGCAGCAGCAGCACTGTGGGAGGCAATGGGGTGAAGATGGCCAACAGTGGAAAGTGAAAATGGCCTTGGAAAGCACCAAGGTTTTCTGTGGTGGGTCAGCACAATCTGTTTTAAATCACCAAGCGCTTCACACCAAAAAGTGTCTTGTAATAGAAGCAAGTCCTTGGACTCCCTTTCCCAGCTGTGCAATGCCTGGTCATAATTCTTCTCTGAGACCCCCACAGAGACAGGGCATTGATGCTCGTGTCCCCCACACTGTGGGAATGGGGGGGCCTTGTGCACACCTAGGGAGAGGTTGAGTTAACAAAAGGGGCTGGGTTAGGATTTTGCCTTAAGTAAATATGGCAAGGGAGAGAAGGGATTTGGGAAGGCTTGGGGCAGCCATTTGGAGACATCTGATGCTCTAGCAAAACATAAATGTGAGTTCCCTATCAGTTCCCAGCCCATCTAGGACTAGAAGATCCTGTAACAGCATCCCTTTCTGCCCCAAAAATGGTCAAATTCATTTACTGTCTTTCCTGAACTTTATGTATGGCCTTGCTTCTCTGCCCTTAGGTGGGTGCCTGGCCAGGGCTTGGCCCTGCTGTGCTGGTTTGCCATGGGAAGCTACAGGAAACAAGAATGTGTTTGACCCTTTCTCATTAAGTGGCTACTCTCTGGAAGGGACCATTTCTCAAATTGTGGTGGGTTTTGAGAGCAAGCTAGCTGGCTGTGCAGAAACAGGACAATTGGGGGTAGAAAGGGCTCTGGGTTTTGCCTGGCTGCTGGCACAGGGGGGTCAGAGTGAGGAGAGCAGCCCAGCAGGAATGGTGTGTACCAGCTCACAGATTTCATGGCTCAAGGGTAGAAAGTGCTTGGCGCTGTTTTCAAAGCCTGAGGAAGAAGATGTTGTGCTGCAGGTGGTGATTTTGGGATTGCTGCCTGTAACTCTGAGCAAGGCCTGTGCTCACAGAGCAGGTGATACTCGTCCCTGTGCCCACCAGTTCTGGCTCTTTGCTCTCGACCTCTGCTTCCAGCAGGACTGGGGCTGTTCAGCAGGTGACACGTGGTGCTGCCTCCTGCTCACACAGGGCACTGAGCTACAGGCTCAGGACTCTGAAGGCGTTGTCACAGCAGATCCCTTTGGCTCAGGACCCAGCTATGTCCTCCAGCTGACACCTGCAGGGCCAGCACCATTCCAGGTGCTGCAGGGATAGGGCCAGGCAGGAGAGAAATAGGGCAACCAAGCCACACTTTCCCCGCACGCCCTGACTTGTTGAGGATATTGCAGACACCTGTCCCAGTTTCTGGTCATGCATTCAGCAATTAAACACATGCAAATTACTACAAAAGTAGATCAGATTAGTGAGGGGAACGTATCCATGAAAAATACTTCTCAGGTCCTGAAGAAAATGAGTTCAAGAGCACACAGACCTGCAGCACAGAAGAGCATAAGAGTATATCCTAGAAGCCAACCCTTCCTTGCACTGCTGGAAGAGTGCTCTTCCCGATTCCCGAGTCAGTGCTGACATCTGGCTATTCAAAAAGAAGGAAAGTGAAAAAAGATTGTGTCTTTCCTACCTGCTAAGCTGAAGTGTAGGGAGAAGGGCAGTATCTGAAGTTATTTGTCACTTTATGTATAACAGCTGTCATGCAGAACTTCAGACTTGTAAGCTGGGCACTGGCACTTGCACCAAAACAGAAATTAAAAGCAGCATTTTGGCAGGATGCTCTCCCCATGGAAAGTACAGTAAGTACAAAAGCTGCTGCCTCCTGCCTCAAGCAAAGGTGAGAGTCTGAACAGACTCTGTGCTGTCTCAGGGCTGCAAAGGCTGCTGGCAGGTATTTACTTGTGGCACTTAAATGGTGCACGTTGAGGTCTGGGATGCCTTGATTTATGTGTTTGGAGATGGACAATCCCCTGTGAGGGCAAAGTAGTTTTCTCTGACAAGCTCGCTGAGGAAGGACTGTGGCCACTGCGCTCCGTCCTTCTTGTATATTCCTGAACATTTTACACTGTTCCAATTCCTTGCAACTGACTGCAGGCAGATCCTGTCTTCTCGCCTTCAAAACAATTCCTCTTATTTCTCCTATCCCCTCCTTCAAATGAAACATACTTGAGGACTACTTTGTCCTTTAATTCCTTTCCCAGGAATGACGGGAACAGGAGCTGGTGTTTAATCATCAAAGAAGTTGAAGCCAGCAAACTGTTCATTAGTCTCTGGCAGTGGCAGCTTGGTTTTTACTAAGTCAGATGTTCCATTTTTCTCCCTCTTTCTGGAGCATCTTGGCTTTCCTAATGTTCTTTTGTGATCTTGGACAAGGAGACCATATGTCATTTGCTTATATAGGGAAGGACTTTTATTTGGTTGTTTCTCGAAAAGGAGGTTCTTTATCAAAGTCAGGGGGGAAAAAAAGTCAAGTGGTACAGCCAGAGCTTGAGGTGAGTTGCAAAATCTCCTTTATCCCTCATGCCCAGAGCCCTGCAGCAGCAGAAGAGCAGTGCATTCTCTCCCCTGCAGAAAAGTTATTGTTCCCAGTACCTTACAAGTACTTGGTGGAACAGCCTCCAGGAGCAGCCTGGAATAATCACCTTCGCTTTCAAAGCCCCACTGAAAGGTATCCAACTCATTTGTCATCCACAGAAATGGACCAGGCACAGGCGACGTCTGGGTTGCCAGAAGTGCTGTATTCTGAGCAAATATTTGACCTTTTCACACACATTATTCTTTTCGATTTCTGATCCTGGTGCCTGAGTCTCGTGGAGCCCCTAATGAGCCTGCACACTTCTGCCTCTGGACTAGTTCAGTGCTGAGGGTTCTCTAGGTCACAGCACGAAGGAAAATGATCTGACCCACTCTGCCCATGACCCGTGTCTCCTGGGAGCTGTGCTGGGGGTTTAGGGAGCAGCAGCCTGGGAGTTCTGTTCAAATATGGAAGCAGTTGTCAGATGGAGCCTTGCAGCAGCAGGCTCAGCATCCTTGAGCTGCTCTTTCCTGAGAGTTCCTTTCCTCAACAACTTCAATTTCTTTTCCATATTAATGCTTAGACCTTCCAAAATACTCTTATGCTCCTGACTTCATGCTTTTGTAACATCTAATTGCACCAGATCTGTGCAAAGTTATTTCCATTACCTTGCCTGCAGTCTATTCTTGTGCAACAACCCATTGCTGAACGTCAGACACTGCCATCCTACAGCTCTGCTCTGTGCTTAACCCGTGCAACAGTTCTCCCTGCCTTGCTGCCTCCTGCCTCCATCAGAGCCTCTCATCTGCTTCTGAGAGTGTTTGTTGTTATTTGTGCCCTGATGAGTAGCCCTGAAGTGTCTAAAGGAGGTGGGACCCCGTGAGCTTGCGAGCACAGGGTTGTGGTTGTTTACTGGCTCAACACAAGCACTACAGGGAGCTGGGAAAGAGCAAACCTGATTTGTACCTGGTTTAAGGTGACATGTGTATAGAGAAGAACTCAGCTGTGGAACTCACGGCCACAAGATTGCAGATGCCTGAGGCTGAATATTCTGAGAAATAAGATAAGCTCTTGTAAGGGAAACTGAGTATCTTCAATTAAGAAGGTACCAGCTCTGAGTGAGGAGATCCTTATGTCTCAAACAGCTGCAGATTCAAGTATCACAACAAAGACCCTATTTTGCTTCTATTCCTCCCTGCCATTCTCTCTCCTGTAACTGAAGACAGGCTATGACTGTACAAAGCCTTTTGGTCTGACACAGCACACCTGCGTCTCCAAAACCAGCACAAACACATCAAGATCTCCACTTGGGGTGACACAGACCACGTTTGTGTCCTGCATGCTGACCAAGGCTGCAGGAGAAGGGGAGCTCCTTAATTTTGCATCCCTCCTCTCACTGCAGTGACAGAAAGGGACACGGGATGCCCTATGGTGCCTTAACTGCTCCTGCTCCACCCCTTGCTGTTCTTTGATCAGTAGACAAGGGAGTTCAGGCTCCCACCCTGAGCTGAGTCCCTGAAATGCTGTGTCCCTTGGTGGTCTGGGCACGTCCCTTCCCACCATTCAATGGCCATGGCTGGCCCACAGTCAACTGTTCTGTGTCCTCACTGAGTTGTGGTGGGTTCAGATAATATCTGCTGCCTCCAAGCTTCAGCTTCCTCCTGCTCTCCAGTCTGTTCCTGCTTCAGCAGCAGCCAGCCCGTGCTCCCCACAGGACAAGTGGCTCCTCTCCTGTGTTAGTCCCCTCTCCTGAATTCACAGGTCCTCTCACTGCCTTGGCCCCCCCAAACTTTGCCTTCCTCTGCACAAGTGTGTTTGTTCCTATGCTCACATCTGGCATCTTAACCTGGGACACTTCTCCAAGAGGCAGCTTTGGTCCCAGGGGACAGTGGGTTCATTTCTGCTCCCAGGCTGCACAGAGCCAGCACAAGTGGGGAGGGGTCCAGGGCCAGTCCAGGTTTGCTTCCTAAGGAGCATTGCACACCCAAAAGGGGCTCTCTGAGGTGGAGGAGGAGAAGCAGCTTATAGGATAGATGTTAATAAAAGTGTTTGGAATATGAGCCGGTGGAAATTCATTCTTGAATTCCTACCAGTAGTGCCAGCTTATTTCCCTTCTTGCTGTGCCTCAGCTGCTGTTCCTTTAGACTTCTCTGCCCTGTCCTCTGAGAGTCTGGGGAATCCCTGTGCATGCTTGGCTGAGTTTGTTGCCTCTGGGGTTCTGCAGGAAATACCTTCCTCCATTCATGCCCCTGCCGTGTCAACATTCCAGCCGTTCACAGCGTACACCATCTTTGGTTTTGGGGTCCCAGCTGAGCCTCAGGAAATGCTGTAATTATCAGTATCCTCTCATCTGGAGATGGATTTTAGCATCCCTATCCTCAGCAGCTGGTAGGACACCCCATCATTCCAACACGTGGGGCAATGCAAGTGATCTCCTCTTCCTTTCGCAGCATTTCTGCGTCCCTTTGGATGAACTCTGCACCGTGAGTGTCTGTCAGCTCTCACCTCTGCCTTGTGCGCCTCACGCAGCAGGAAGGAGGAGAGAGGAAGGGAGCAAAGCCTTCGGAAAACCTTTGGAAAACCTGGGAGCGGGGGCATCGGCGGGGGGGCTGGCGCTGGCAGCTTGCACGGAGCCAGGCATGGGCAGGGGTCCCCCAGGGACAGCCAGGCTCAGCAGCTTCCCAGCTTTCCAGCAGGCTCAGGTGCCATTCGAGCTCCGGGAGGGGCAGGAGGGGAGCTGTGATGCCCAGAGCCATCCCACACACAGCTGGGACAGGAGGGCAGCTCAGGGATGCTGCTGCAGGCAGTTAAAGGGCTGGGAGCATTGCTGGAGACGTTCAGGTTATGAACCACTGGGTGCCAGGTTTCGGGGACAAACCGAGGGGGTCTGGCCACTGCTGGGCTGGCAGAGATGGAGAAGAGGCTTGTTTGGAAACACACAAGCCCTTTTAGCATAGGGCACGTTGTTTGTAGGTCAGGGAGCCCCAGCAGGGCTGAAACAGCTTCCCCCTTGCCAAAGCTGTTGATTGTGGGATTTCAGCCTCCCACAGTGGGATGCTGGTCAGGGCAGGGACAGCCTGACACGGCCAGTTGAGCTCTGGTAGCAAAGCCCAGCTGGAGAGAGTTTGCAGGTATCTTTGCAAAGCTTTTTTTTCCTTGGGATGGAAAAAGGGAGAACAAGTGGAAACATGCAATTTCTGGTCATATCCACCCCCCAAAAATCTCTCCTTGCCTTGTCCCAGCCTTTGTTATTTTTAAAAACTGAATTCCAGGCTCACGCTGAATGGTTTCCAAAGTGCAGTGCAACCTGCATGGAGTTTCTGGTGAGGAGTGGTATTTCCCTTCTTCCAGCCTCGTCTCTCCTCCCCCAGCAGCCACCAGATGAAGCAGGAGGTTGCAGAGCGTGTCCTGCCTTCTATCCCAGTGCAGCAGGTGAATTTGGCAGGGCGGACTGGGAGCCCCCCACAAAGCTCTGCCATCCTTGCCCCAGCTGTGATGGCCGTGGCCAGACTCTGGCCCTGCCTGAGCACTTTACGGTCTTCCACAATGACCCAGTGGGATCCATCATTTGGAAGCATTCTTGTGGCTGCTGGAGCTGCACTGGTGCAGGGTGGAGAGAATCAAGGCTGCAAGTTTAGAGGCAAGTGGAAAATCAGATTTGGCTGCACCTCTTTCTGGCTCCTCCAGCAGAAGCCGTGGAGAACGCTGCTTACTGGGTGTGTGTGCAGAGGGAAAACCCCTCACTTATCCCTTGCACAGGCAGCAGGGAAATCCAGCTGTGTTGTCCCATCAGAGTGCCTCAGTGGCGAGGTGGAAGGAAGAGCTGGAGGGGCACGTGGGCACCAGGTGTGTTTGAATTCAAAGTTCTTCACTGAACCCGGTAAATTGGCCAACCTTCTGTCAGCTGGTGGTTCTGGGAAGCCCAGCTTGTGTAATATCTGTGGCATCAGCAGGCTTGTGAGTGTCATGGATTAGTGGGAGGTTTGGGAAAGCCTCATATTAGCCCAATGACAGATAAAACCCCACAACAAAGGCGTCGTCATCCAAGACTTGGAGGAGAATCAGGCTCATGACTCCTGATTCCTGAACCTATGAACCGCTGCACGCCTTGGCTCCATCTGGCCATTCTGCTGCTGCAGAACGCTGTCACCCTTGGCCATTATTGCGTGTGCCTCTGAAAGGAAGGCTGTGATTAAGATCTCAGCAGCTCTGGAGCCTGGCCAGGGTGTGATGTTAGGGTGGCACACGGGTGCTTCATAACTGCCTGACCGGGAAATGGGGTATGAAGGGGAAGGCAAGCTCACAGCTTGTTCTCCCGGTTCCTGGCCCCTCTCACTTGCTGTAGGGGCTGTATCAGTGCTGCCTCCAGCCTCTGGTCTGTGCCTGCCTTATCTCTCTTCCCCATAGCTTGGTTCTGTGCCCATCCTATGTCAGTGGCACTTGTCCTCCCAAGGAGGGCTGACCTCTGTGGGGTGGACACCTGCCCTGCTCTTCCTTCTGCCCAGAAATCCTCCCTGCTGTTCAACAACGCCATGAGAGCAGCAGAACAAGAAGTGGAGCACAGGAATCAGCAGAGAGAGAGGCTGAGGGAAACCTGAGGCACTGCATGAACCACGATTATCAAGTGCTCAACACCTCCATGATGCTGCCCAAAGAAATCTGCTGTGCCAAGAAACTCAGGAAGGTTGGAGAACAGAGCTCAGCCCTGGGCTGGGCTGGCTGCTCTTCCCCTCTGCACCTGAAGAACATCATCTATCTGATGGCTAGGGTGTAGGCTTTTCTTTCTGCACCCCTCTGAGTTTGTTCCCATCGGTCCTGGGAATACAGAGGATGCGTTTAGAAGGTGCATTGTTCACTTTTTAAGCAGCTTGCCCTTTTTTGTCTTCTGGAGATCAGTGGCACCTCTTGCCTGCTGCTGCTTGAAGGCTGGCAGGAGCCTGCAGTGACAGCAGGGTGACCTGGTTAGGGGTGAGGTGTTGCAGGGCTCTGTCAAGGATCAGGAAAATGCAGGTCAGTGAAGCAGCTTGCCAAGATGTGAGGGTGGAGATCTCAAAGGGGGGAATGGAAATGATGCCTCTGTAGCCAAGTGTCCCACAGGCAGGGGATGAATCTGTTACCAACAGGGGTAAGAGGCTTCAGGAATCTGGGTAATCTGCTCCTCTGTGCTCTCCCTGCAGTGCAGCCCCAAGCACCCTGGGAGGGATTCTGGGGACAGCATCTTCCTTTGCAGGGTCCTGACCAAAATGAGGGTGTCTGTGCCTCTGAGAGATGGACTGTGAGGCTTCAGAGGCAGGAGTTGACAGTCCTTTCAAAAGCAAAGCAAAACAGTTCCTTGACCAGAACACTGTCTCTGTGTTTTTGTTCTTTTCAAGACAGCCCAGAAAGTGACAGATACAGCTCCGTTTCTGGTGTACACCACGGAGTTACTCCGTGACCTTTTCGGATGTGCATGTGGGTCTGGATTTCTGAATCATAGTTAGATACCCAAAAGCTGGCATTATCCATGATGTGGGATTATTTGAGCTTGTTTTCAGAGGTGTTAATCAAACCTGGCTTTGAATGAAGTCTGTGGGAGAAGACAGGCAGGCAGATGCCTCAGTGCTCAGCCCAGATGTTGGTGCATGAGCAAGCTCCTCACCAGCCTCTCGCACAGAGCTGGGATTTGCAGAGCAGAAACTCTCATCCTGCAAATCCGTGGAGTCAGGAGGGTTCCTGTGGCACTGTAGGTACTGCTTGGGAAGTGACAATGTGTCTGTGATGCCACCTGTTCTAGAACATTTGCAAAAATGCTTTTTATTTAAGGACTTGGGGAAAAATCTCTGACTTCTGTTAGGTCACTGTCAACAGGACTTGTGCCCACTACCTAATCAACATACTCTTATTTTAATGCTATCTGGTTTACCCCAAAAATCTTGTCTCCCAGCCTATTTAAGACCTGTTGTGATAATGTTTCCTGAAAATGTTTCCTGTCATTGGTGCGTACAAGACTCCTTCCTGTACTGCCTGTTTACCTGAGAAGAAGAAACTGTTCTTCTATTATGTGGCACCACACTGTGCCTCTGAACAGGCTGATCCAAGGCCTCTGGATGTCCCCTGGATGTGCCCAGCAATGAGGGTGGTTTCTGCAGAGCTGCAGCCACCAAGCAGCTCAAGCTCCCTTCTATAAAATTCTTATATTAGCGACAGTTTTAAGTGTCAGCTTATCACTACTGGACAGGAGGGGAGCAGGAGAGATGCATGGTGTTGTGCTAGCTGAGGACAGTTTGGGAATCACAGGATTATTTAGGCTGGAAAAGACCTCCAAAGACTGAGTTCCACCTGTGACTGACCCCTGCTTTGTCAGCCAGACCATGGCACAGAGTGCCACATCCAGTTGTTCCTTGGACACCTCCGGGCATGGTGACCCCACCACCTCCCTAGGCACTCCATCCCTATGTTTAACAGCCCTTTCCATGAAGAAATTCCTCCTGATGTCCAAATTTACGGGGAATTTTTTCAGGGAACTGCCCCTTTACCAGTGGATCATGCTCCACTGACAACAGATTTTCTCCCCATATGTCCCTTCCTGAGAACCACGATGAACTCCCAACTTAGCTCCTATAACGAGGCGAGTGCTGAGAGCTTGTCACGGCTGGCCCAGCTCAACCTTGAAACCTTGGCCTCGAGGTGAGGTTCTCCCTGTGCCCTTTGGAACAGCTTCAGCTTCTGCTGAAAACTAAATTGGCTTTTACCAACTGCGTGGTAACGAGCAGTGCCTGGACATGGGTGGATGGTGTTTATGTCACATTTATGTGACTTAAGTGGGAGAACAACCCTGGAAGTCTTTGCTGAGTAGCTGCTGTTGGGTGACACCCTTCCGCCTGAACTGCTGCTGGTTGTGCAGACAAGCTCTCAGCAGGCTGGGACAGCAGGAGTGGGATGCAGTTTTGCTTGGTTGGAGCCGTGTAATGGCATTTTCTCCCCCGTAAATCTTGGGCTTGCTCCCATTTTCCCAGAACGAATCAAGGCACACACCCCTCGAAACAAAACAAAAAACCAAAAAAACAAAAGAAGTTAAAATAAATAAAAACCAAGCATTGGAGGTGTGGACACAAACATTTGGGTGCCAAGGACTTCGGAGAGGTGTCGGCAGTGGCCCCAGGCTGACGTGTGCCCGTTTCTCTCCCAGGATTACACCATCACCATGTACTTCCAGCAGAGCTGGCGGGACAAACGCCTGGCCTACAACGACCTTCCTCTCAACCTGACCCTGGACAACCGGGTGGCTGACCAGCTGTGGCTGCCTGACACCTACTTCCTGAACGACAAGAAGTCCTTTCTGCACGGGGTGACGGTGAAGAACCGCATGATTCGGCTCCATCCTGACGGGACCGTCCTGTATGGCCTGAGGTGAGTCCAAGGGTTTGCTTTTATGGGCTGCTGTCGAAAATGGCACCTCATTTAAACTTCTCCCGTTTCCAAAAATATCCCGGTGAGGCAAGGACCCAAAAGATACTCAAGTGCTACAGGGTTTTGTGTCTCTGTTCTTTCTCCAAGCTGGAAATGGCTGTTTCTTTCAGGCCTCCAACATTTCCTGTGCTGCTATAGATGGATGTTGGAGAGGGGAATAGTCTGCTCTGGGCGTTTCAGGTCGCTGTCATTCATGTTGCATAACACTTCCATTTGAAACACTCATTTTCAGTTGCTTATAATTTTCTGCAAGTTTGGGCTATGGAGATGAGCCTTTGTTACTTTGGTATCTAAGGCTGAATTTCTGTAGCCTTTGAGTCAAACCACTCCAGTCATTTTTTTTGCGTTCAAGATGGGTTTTTGTACGGCTATAAAAATGTCTGTTTACTAGAACAATTCTGAAGATTGAGGCTTGAAAATTGATATCTGGCAGGAGAATGGTCCTCAGTGAGGACACTTTTTGTGGTGGTTGGAACAAATTGACATAGGCAAGTCCAAGGCCTTTGAAATTGCTGTGCTTGTGTGAAGTGGAGGGAGGAAAGGTTGGTCTTGCTGTGTTATCTGGGTATGTGAAGGGGCCAGGGGAGGTGATGAAGTTGAATGGAGAAGCAGAGGGCTAAAAGGCAAATTCACAGCTGCAGGATGCTGTAGCTGAAATCCAGGCAACGATTTTTCCAACCCTGTATTTGTTCACTTTATTCTTAGTATTTTTTTGTTTGGGTTTGTTTTTTTTTTTTGTTGGGTTTGTTTGGTGAGGGGTTTTTTACTTTTGTTGCGGGTTTTTTTCTCTTTCCAATTACCAAAATTCACAGCTAGCTCTTTTGACCTGCCTCCACAAATATTTGTGATAACATCTCTGGGCTTATGTCCCAGTGCAGCAAAGGGGGAGGAAAGACCTTTACCCTTCCCATTTGCAGTATCAGCTCTTGTGCTGTGTCGTGTTTTGTGGCACAGTGTGAATTGTAGGATTCTTTTACACCTCTCTGAGCAGCAGGGCTGTTTTGGGGAGGGTAGGGCTTGGCTGTAGGCATGGCAAAGAAGGAGGCTGCCCACAACATCATCCTGCCAGGGCAGCAAGGTGGCTGTGCCCTGTGCCCTCCCTACAGCAGAGCCCTGGGGTCCCTGGGGTCGTGTCTGTGCTGGTTTTTCCTTTCAGTTAATGAATGCCTCCTGCTCCAGGCCCGGAGACAGCAAAAGTTGCAACAAACCCAGCTTTGTGACCTTGTCCCTGTTGTGCCTCTCCCTTCCCAGGACAGGTACATCCATCTCTCTCCCTTGGGCCAGTGATGTTGTTTGGCTGAAACTATCAGAGACCCACCAGAAAGACTGCAGCAGTCCCACAGCCGACTCCCCCAGATTTGCTGGTTGTATTAAAACAGGAGTGAAGGCCAGGCAAGAAGATGTTTTGACTCTGGGGCAGGTGGGAGTAAAAATTCAGGAAGGAGGGGGCAAAGAGTGCTGCTGAGCTCAGGCTGCTCGTTGCTGCTGAGCCAGCCCACCTGAGCGTAGAGCTGCCTCCCCCAGGCTGGTGGGCAATCTCTGCGCACACCTGCACAGCACAAGTGCAAGTGTATTTTTATCAGCTGCCATTTAGCTCAAAGAAGGAGCAGCGTGAACCCAGCAGCACTGGAAGTCCTTGGAGGACTTGCACTTGAGCGAGCTGGGGCTGGGACACTGTGCCAGCTCCCCGTGCACTGTCCCTTCCCTTCCCCTCCCACGGGGAAGGGAGCCCAGCTCCCTGGAATGACCCGTGCAAACAGGAGAGAGGAGGAAAATTGCACCCAGGCCAAATGAAAGAAAATGACAGCTGTCTGCCCGCTATTTCCAGCACCTCAGTGAGAGCTGCCTGCGTTGGTTTAACTTTTGGCTGGTTTTCCTGGAAGCTGCTCCTTTGCCCCTGGAGAAAATGGCAATTGCGAAAGCGAAGCTCTGAGCCACGGCAGCTCCTGCTCCCCAGCTGTACCTCAGGGCAGGATGGCTGGCTCAAAGCACTGGAGGGTACAAGCCAGGTGCCCTGAATGCTTGAAGTCCCTCTGGCTTTGCTCACGCTGGTTTGGAAAAGGATTTCTTTAGGGCTGCTTTTTATACTGACTCCTGCACCTGCAGTTTTGCTGAAAACAGGAGTACTAGGTCCAGTTTTCCAGGTGCAAATAATGGTGATGCTACTCAGAAACACACAGCAGGTGTAAGCAAGCGAGAAAATAACCCCTGAATATTCACGTGTGTTCCCCTCCTCTCTGTAAATGTGCAGCCAGGCTTGCCCTGCCAAGAGGAAGAGAAGTGCAAGTCCACCCTGTGCTTTGAAGCCTGTTCTTGTCTTGCTTTTTGTGGGAGAATTTGTGAAATGGAGTCGCCCTGATGGCAGAAGGCCGAAGGAGGCAATACCTGCTTCATTTTCCTTTGTTTTCCTGTTCTCCCCCGAGCGAGATCCCACGTCCCCACTCCTCTCCTGCCACCTTCTCGCCAGTCGCTTCCCCCTCCTCTGAGCTGATCCTGTAGCAAAGTGACTCAATCGTGCTATTTGTGGCACAACAGTCATTTTTTTTCCAGCAGGCTCTGATGTCAGAGAGCAGGGAAGGATGACATCCTGGCAGGCCTCTGTCTTTAGCAAGTGCTCCAGCAACCAGCAGGACCCGGCTCCATCCCCAGACCAGACCCCAGGGTCCAGGTTAAGGCACACCCAAGTCATGAGTCGTTTCTGACTGGAGTGAGAACAAGACCAGGCTCCAGATAACTTGTTTGCACGAGTAAACGAAGCCCTGTAATCCGCTGTGAAAGCTGGGTGTCAGAAAAGCACATTCTTCTTGGTTTTGGTGGAATTAGCAAATTAACGGATGAAGGGAGTGCGATGCAGCTCCATCTCAGGGAAGCGTTCGATACAAAAGCTTACTCCGAAATTAATTCCCACCGGGCTCAGATTAAAAGCTGGTTGCCAGGTCTCCAACAAAAGGAATGAATAAACAGCAGCAGCGATGCTGGGATGCAGGACTGGTGTTCCCTACCCCCTTCCCCAACCAGTTACCAGATGGCACAAATCCCAGAAGGCCGAATAGAGCTCTGAGCCAGCCCAGAGGGCACTCTCAGCTCTGCAAACACCCAGCGGGATGGGAGGACACAGGAGATGTAACCTGGTACCACTGTGCCTGGACTCACCTGGCTCCTGAACACCTTCCTGGAGTGAAAAGTGCCTGTGAAGCACAGGAGGGATGTTCACCCACGGCATGAAACGGGAGTGCTAAAATGGTGTGGGAATTCTGCAACAGAAAGGGAGGTTTGAAGGTGCTACCCACAAAGACAAAGCTGCTGGGTGGTGGAGGGAGGTGGATAAAGCAGTGAGTAAAAGCTGGATAGCACTGGCTGAATTTAATATATTTTTCAACCTAATGGCTTTTTGTTGTTGTTGTTGTTCAGAAATCGCATTAGTTTCATCAAATTTCAAACAAAAAATTTGGGAGAAATTTTTTCGCTTAAGAAAAACCATTTCAGAGAATGTTGATGTTTCACTTAGGTCGATATTGCTCTCACTCTTTCAAGCTGCTTTACAACCACTATTGATGTTTGAGTAACAGAATTACCAAGGCTTTCTCTGGACCTCCAGACACTTGTCTGGAGCCCTGCCCCAACATTCAGTAAGCTGTACATTATCACACATTCAAGCTCTACGTTGGTCTGAGATTTTTACTTCCTTTCCCAGCCCATGCAGCATCCATTTGGTAGTGAAACAAGTCGACACTTGTCAAGTGCTGATGTCACCAACATTTTGCTGTCTGTTTTCAGAGACCTAAAAATAGCAACCACTGTAACAATGCTGAAATTCTCTGGTGGTAATTGGGGAATCGTATTTGAAACCAGCTTTAAAACATCCTTCAGGGAAATCTTGAAGCCGTTTCGTTTCGTTCTAATTGGAGACAAAACTGGATTTTGGTAAAAACAGGTGATTTGGGGAGGACAGGCTGCATCCCTGGGCTTGAGGGGAATCTGGGGTGTTGGGAAGCAGGCAGGGAGCAGCGTGGATGGACGCGATGCCTGGCTGGCGAGGAGCCCAGGCAGTGTAAACTGAGCAACTGGAAAACTGCAGAGGAATTTGGTGGTGGAGGCTAAATCCTGTGTGGAGGGAACGAGGGATCTCCTCCTGCGAAGGTGGGAGTGGTGGTGGGGAACGTGTGCATGTGTGAGGTGGGGGGTTTTTATTCCTGGCTGTGGTGATGCAATGAGGTGTGTTTGAGGGATGAGTCAGTTCGGGAGCACGAAGAGGTGCCAAGGCATAGAGGGGCTCCAAGCCCAGGGAATGCTCTCCTGGGGAGGCAGAACCCTCTTATCAGTGTGAAAAATCCCTTAAAGCAAGAGGGAGAGAATTGCCATGCTTCAAATGTCTCGAAACGTACGGGTTTAAGCTGAGAGATGCTGAGTGTATCTGCTTTGGCAGCATTTCATTTCTGCTGTCCGTGGTGAGTTCTCACTGGTCAGCTGCTCCTGGGGGACACCAGCCCTCTCATTGCTGACCCACTTGTGGACCAAACCTCGCTGCTGGGCGAGGCAGCAGCCAGGACACCCCTCCTGGCTCGCCTGGTATTGTGGAGCAGTGCAGGTGATGTCCAACATGCCACCTGATGGCCCAGCCAGCCCTGGGGACACTGTCAGAGCCCCCCATGCCACCCCAGAGCCCACCCTGCCTGCTCCCCACAGCTGGGGCTCCTCCTGGGGGCTTCTCCATAGCCTCCATCCCCAAACCTGCCCCTTGATCAGGATCCAGCCCTGTCAGTGTTACATTCCCATGCCTGGGATTATTCAGCTCTCCAGCTGATAGAAAGGTTTCTTCTGCTCCTGTCTCACTTGGAGCTGCTGTCTGCAGCCATGCCCTTGTTTTCTCCATGGGTATTCTTTGATTTTCTGCAGAGAATCTGGCCTGATGGGTTAAGACAGGAGTTTTTAACACTGAGGAGTTTTTTTTCTGTACAGAGACCACTGAGCAATTTTCTTCTCCCATCTCACAGGCCCGAAGGGAAGAAATCCACTATTTTTGCTTCCCTTTCCCTCCCTGAGAGAGGTTTCTCTGGAAATGTGAGAGATGATTCAGGCTCTACCCGGTCTCTGGGAGCTCTTCCTGCTCCCTCCACAGGTTAGGCAAAGGCAACAGAAATCTCTCCTGTGGCAGCTCCTGGGTGCAATAATCTGGACTCATGTTCATCCATCCACCCCCTTGGAGCTGATCCTGAAGCCTTGTCCTGCTCCCACCCCCGGGCTCTGCCTTGGGCCAGCTCTTTAGCACAAAGATGTGGGGGTTGAAGAAGAGTTCATTAGGTGGGTGAGGGGAAATTGGGGTTTAATGAAGAGCTCAGCTCCCCAGGGGAGGTTAAGGAGGGATCCTCTCCTGCATTTTTGCCTCCTAGGGTTGGGATGATGGATTTAACAGGAAACATTTGAAGAAAGCTTAATAATATGAAATTTTTCAATAATCTTAGAAGCCATGGAAGAAATTGGAGCTCACTCAAACAGGACAAGGCGGCAAAGCCAGAGCTGCTCCTCCATCCTTAATGTTCCAAGAACAAAGGCAAGCACCATCCTGGCTGGAATTGCTGCCTGTGCTACATCTCCTATGAGTCTGACTTGTTTATGAGCAGAAGCAGAGCTCAAGGAGCATCCACTGTCTCTGACAGATCCCTGACACAGCTGGTGTGCCCTGAACCCCCAGCTCACCCTGGCAGCACCTCTTTGTCTTCCTGCTTCTCAGCCACCACTCTTCAGCCTATCCCTGGCCTTTGCCTACTCTTTGCCACCTCCCACAGGTTTAACTTTTGCTGTTTTATTAATGCAACTCGTGCCAGCCTGATGCTCTTGAAGGGAGATATCTCTGTTGAGTGCAGGTCACTGAAATCTGAACCAGCTGTAACAAAAGAACCTTTCTAAAGGTGTTCCACCACTCCCTTGTCCCCCCCGTTCAGCTGGCAGCTGGCCAAATGCACGGTGCATTTGGGATAGAATAAAGGGGCGGAAAAACCAAACCTTTTAGTCAAGACAGCTCAGCTTTGTACTCTCCCAGGGTGGAAAAATGGTTGGTTGAGATGAGTGGTACCCTGAGTACTAGTTTATAAGAGCTTCCTTTTCCTCTCCCATCTGAGTGCAGTGCACACTGTTATTTATCAAAGGATGCCTGTGCAAGCACAGATGCTTTTGGAAACAGAGTGACCTTAGCAGGATTGTGCCAAGGCTTGTGGAGTCACTTTTGGGCAAACAGACACAAGGGGAAAATATTCCATATCCTTGCCTAGCTCTTGGTTCAATCATGACCTCCAGGAGTTTGAGAAGATCAGACTGTGTTAAAAGAATGGCAAAATTCACCACGGGTTTATAAATCCCTCCAGGCCCTTGGAAGTTTGTGCTTACTGCCAGGCAGAAGGTGACATTTGCCAGCATGTTTTTATGACTGACTTTGAGAATGTACAGAACAAGAACTCAGTTTTGGTTTTATTCCCATGTTTAGCAAAACAGTAATTTTGCCTCTCTTTCTACTCTTAGTCACCAGAATTCCCGTAGGAGTCTCACTTGCCCCATGGGGCGAGCCTGAATAAGTCCTGCAGAACCTGAGCTTCCATCCCTTCTCCTTATTGCTGCAAACTGTCGTGAGCTTTGGGAGTCTGCATCCCGAGGGGACGGGAGCATCTTTAGCTTCTCGGGAGATCTGGAATCCAAAAAGTTGCAACCAGCAACTTAAATGTTTGTCTTTGGCTGTGAGAGTGTTTGTGTTAGTCCCTGCATAATGGCACTTCATCCATAGCTGGGGAATTGGGTGAGGGGCTTGCTGGCTGTGTCTCCCCTGGGATTAGAAAGGCTTTGGTGGGGGGATTTGTGCTGTTCCCCTCCTGTTCTCAGCCACGCTGAGCTTTAGTCAGTGTCCTTTCCAAGCCAAAGGTGGCAGGGAATATTCCTGGACACTGAACATTGGTGTTCTCCACAGTCAGTTTGTTTCCTGGCTTTGTTCTGTGTCCATAAACAGTCCCTTGGGCATTCCCCAGCTAGAGCCCAGCAGAGGCTGGTGCCCGTTCCCAACAGGCTTTCTCCATGCAGCCAGACCCTTTCCTGGGGGGTAAGAATTGAAGTTTAGACCAGGGCTGTTCCATGCCAGTTGACACCGGCCTCAGAATCCATGTTTAATTTGCTGGGATAGACACAGTCATGATGCAGAAGTTTATTTTGTGAGGATGAGCTTTAAGGGGAAAGGCCCCCCACTCACTTTAGGAATGTCTCAAAGGTAAGAGTCTTCTCCTCTCTCCCACTCAATCCTCCTTAGAAAGCCTGGACTTGCTCCTTTCCTTCTGAAATCAGACCGTGTTTTGGGAAAGTAATCTTTTACCCCTCACACTTGTGGCTGGTGAGTTTGGCTCTCCCAACACGCTGGAGATGATGCAGAGGATGAGTGGGTGGCTGAGGGCTTTCAGAGGGAGGGAGATCTGGCTGGGGCAGGAGCTGAATGGGCAGATATCCTGAAGGTGGCCAGCACCAGGGTAAGGAGGAGGTGGAAAGGAGACGCTGGACCGCAGCAGGGTTCAATTCCAGGTTGGAGCTCTGTGCTGCTCTATGCCTGTGCACTTATATAATCATTCTAAATAAGACAGAAGAAGCCATTAATAAGTAAACAGTGATGAGGAGGATCAGAGGGGGAATGAAATGGCTGGTGGTGTTCATGTCAGAGAGCTGAAATATTTGTGGAGAACTGATGGTTTGCAGCAACCTGAGCGTTCCCTTTTGAGCTGCAGCTGTGGTGGGACCATGCTCTGCTGCTGCTGGACTTGGTGCAGAGCAGGCAGCGGTGCAGGGGCAGCAGTCGAAGCTGCACCACCCTGCCCATGCCCTGCACCACCCTGCCCATGCCCTGCACCACCCTGCCCATGCCAGCACCTGCTTTGGCCATACAAGCTTCAAGTGGGCAGAGCTTTCCTCATTGTAGCAAACAGGCACCCAGCACTAACCCTGTGTGACTTAGAGCTCCATGGATGTTTTTCTAGAGGTGGTCTCTACCTCTCCTGGAGAGGTACCCATGTTGCTTTGGCTTCTGCTTGATGCACTCGATGCTGGCAGAGAAGGGGATCTCCATCAGCCCACAGCCTGCCCGAGCTGCTCAACATCTCATCCATGTCCTTTTTTCCCTTTCTTTCCTTTTTTTTTTTTGTGAGATGCATGGTGCTTTCTCCACAGCACAGGCTCCCCCCAGATGAACTGTGTTTGCCTGCCAGCTGTGCAGTGGAGTAGCAGGGCAGTGAGGCCCTGGCTACTTGGATCGCACAACTGCCTACAGACCTCAGGAGAAACAATTAAGGGCAAGGGCATGAATGTCCTTTTTTTTTGGGGGGAAGGAGCTGTAAAGGTTGTGAATGTGAGGGGCTGACCCAGAGGCCTGTGAGGTGGGCAGGGGTTGAGGGAGGAAAGGGGAGCTGGAGGGTGGTGGTGGTGGTGGCCGGGCTCGGCGTGGAAGGCGCTGGACGCTTCATTGAGCGCGCGGCGCGGGAGAGCCGCTCCCCTCCACGGGCAGTGTCTCTGTGAATCGCCGTCAAAGCAGATGAAATTTCACACCACACAAATTTCTGAATTTAAAAGGGGAGGGAGGTGGGTAGAGAAGCGGGAGAGGAGGAGGGGGAGGGAGAAGATGCAGGCTGGCCGGGCGCCAGCGCCTCATGCTAACGCCACGGGGAAGGTGGCATCCTTCCCTGGCGTTCCCTCTGGTCCCCGCGCTCCCTGCTCCCTTTCACTGTGCTTGCGTCTTCTGGAGGCAGTGTGCTCTGTCTAGAGCTGTTTACAGGATGATGGTTTGTTCCCTGTCTCCTCATCTCCCTGCTCACAGAGTGAGTATCCGCTCCTCTGCTTCCCCTCTTTTAACCTCTCGTTCTCCTCCGGCTCTTCCTCCCCAGGCTGCTTTGCCCCTTGCATCCCCTGATCCCCTTCCTCTCTTTCCTTACCCTGCTGGTCTGTCCTGTGCTCTCTGCTCTCCTTTCTGTCAGCTCCACTCCTGCCTTCCCTATTTGTGCTCATGCCATCATCTCTCCTCATTTTTCCACCTCTTACTTCCCTTCCACCTTGATTTTCTCTCAACCCTGTTGAGACAGGAGCTCCTGAGTGTCCATCCCCCCATCCATCCCCCCATCCAGTCCTCCCCATGCAGTCTCCCACGTGCCAAGCAAACCCATCTCTTCACACAGCAGCTCAGAGTGTATCAAGGTAATACATTTATACCCATGAAAGAATGAGGCAAAGGTTGGTGCTGTGGCCTTCTGGACCAGAGGTGACATGTGCCGTGACCCCAAAAGGTCATTGGGGTGACTGAGCCTTGCTTATGTTCCCCTTAAACTGCGAGAGGTGCATGAAGCCTGGCCGTGAGTCCCCCCTGCACACAGCACACAGCCACCAAAGGAGCTGGAGAAAGCTCTCCTTGGGCCCCTCAGGGTGTATCAAAGGCAAGTTGGTGTCCAGGATACTTCTTAAGATCTGAAGTCTAAAGTATTAAACACCCCCATCCTCTCTGGGATACATCACTTGCTTTATCCCAAGCTGGGTTGGTTTATCAGGGTTTAGGAAGCCCAGAGGCAGGACCTGAGCTGGACCTGGTGCCCCAGACCAGCTGCCTCTTGAATCTTGTCCCACTTCAGGCTCTCACATCTGGGTGGTCCTGCAGCGCTGGTGTCCCTGGGCTGGCCAGGCACTGCAGATGCAATGCTCTGGATGAGCAAGAGGCTACAGCCTGGCACAGCTGTGGATGGCTGTGCCACCTCTGCTCAGAAACCACACCAAAACCTGACATGGTTCCAATTTTACCTGCCCAAACATCATTACATGGGCAGATCACCTGGAATTTGGGATCTGCATCTAACTGGGGTGTCTCTGGAGGATGCTGAGCTACACAGTGTGGATATACCTGCCCTTTGATTGGAGGGAAAGAGAAATTATCTGGCTTTTTGAGGACAAATGTCCTCTTAATCTTGTTTTTCTCCTTTCTGTCCTACCTGTCCCCTCCTTTCGAATCAACGGGGCTAAATTCTGCCCTGATGTAAATCTCTGCTGATACAAACTGGTGTGATCTTGCAAAAATCATTGGAGTGGCTGTGGATTTACGCCAGCTGCCAGCGTGAGCAGGGTTTGGTGCATGGAGTGTGGTAGCCATATCTCACTGTGTCACGCTCTGCATTCCCAACCAGCACTGCAGGTGATAAGCAAATCCTGGCGAGAGGGTCCCTCTCAGAGCAGAGCAGGCGGGAGCCTGGATGTCCTTTGCGCAGCCAGCTCAGCCAGCCAGGCAGCGATTTTGGGATGGAGACCCTGTGCAAAGGTTTGAGCCCGCGGGGCTCCGCAAATGGGGTGGAAAATTTTCATTTAATACATTTTTTTGGCATCTCACACTTTAGGGAAAACAGGAAAGCGCGTTTGTAGCCGCGATTTCCCAGGGGTGCAGTATAATCCGGAGAGTGGATGCTGTGTGCAGGGGGATGAGTCATCCCCGTGCACGACTCTTTGGTCCCAGCGCCCGGCCACGATGGACTCTGCACCTCCCACCTTGGCCTTTCCTGCCGAGGTTGCAGCTCCCCTTTTTATTTGCCCCCACCACCACCAGCAGCACAGTGCCCAGTTACCCCAGTGCAGGAGGATTAGGGTGGGACAGGCGTTGTGTCTCCAGCTGCCCTCCCAGACCTGCTGAGCTGGGAGGATGTAAAAGCAATCCAGGCAATGGCAAAGCCGTGGTGGTAATTTTTTAAGTGGTTCCTGTCCTGTTGTCCTTCTCCCCCCTCTGAGCTTTCTCCTCCACCCCAAGTGCATTACAGATAAAAGGGTTAAGAGCTCGCCTGGGCCCCCTGCTCGGAGAGAGGGCAGTTGCAGTGTTGTATCTAGACCCAGTGAGGATATATATAAATTCCCTTCGTCTCTTCGGATCTATTTATAGCACGGCAGGCAGTGGCAAAGGCTCTCCTCAAGGCTTCATCTCCTACAAACAGACTTCACAGACAGCAGAGAAGATAAATTTAGCACACGAGATTTCTTAAAGAGCCAGCAGCTCTGCAGGGCTGCCAGCCTGCCCTGCCACAGCCCCTGCCCCGATACCCCCACTGGGGCAGCCCTCTTCCATGGATGCTTATCCCCCCACCTTCTTCCCCCCTCCTCCCCATTTCCAATTTTAAATCCAGCTTCACCCATAATGTCCCCCTTTCTGGTCTCTTTTTCTACCATTGATGTTTTTTACTTTTTTTTTTTCCTTCTCTTTCACTGGTTCGCCATCTCATCCTCTCAGATTTCTTGTTTTTCTTTTTTTTCCTCTCTTTTCTCTCTCTCCCAGGCCACAGGGCTCAGAAGAGAAAGCTTTCTAGTTAACAGTTCACTGGTTATGCCTACATAGTAAAAAAAAAAAAAAAAAAAAGTGTAGCTTGATTAATGCCTTCCAGATGGTTAATTGAAAAAATAGGGGGAGAATGCAGCAATCTTCCCCCCCTCTCCAGCACTCTGCACACATCCATGGCACAGGAGGAAGACTGCATTAAAGGGTGAGGGGAGCAATATATTTGAGAAATAGGGGCAGCGGTGTTGCCATGCTGGGGAGTTAACTCAATCCCTGCCTCATCCCTCATCTATCCCACCCCAAAAATCCCCCATCCCAGAGATGTGAAAGGTTCCTTACGACGTGTCACACACACACAGACCCTCCTGGCATCCTCAGCTGAACCTCAGCACGGGCACCGCGCTGCTCCGTGTCCTCCCCGTGCTCCGACACCCCCAAAGCAACACCCACCCTCATCCTCTCCCCGTGTTTATTTTTTGGGGATGCACACACACCCACACACACCCGCCGTGTGTCTTTGATGACCACGCAATCATTTGCGCACGAGTGACTCCGTTACCGGGGCTGTGGAGCTGGAGGGCTCTGCCAGAGGGCTCTGGGTTTTTGGGTTTGGCAAAAGTGGGTAAGATGGAGGGGCATGGGGATGGAGGGGCTGAATTAGGGGGTTTGGGGCAGCTCGTGAGGGAAGGGGAGTGATAACGTGGTCAGCAGTAGGTCGCTGCTGGGTGATGGAATGGATCCATCCTCAGCCTCACGGACACGTGCTGCCTGTCCCCTGTTCCATGCTGGCTCCTCTCCTCTTCCCCCCCAAAGCCGGAGCTGTGCCCACTCCCGGGTTCTTTGTCTCTCTCTCTCTCTCTCGGGAGAGACAGAGGAGGAACACAGCTCGCTCCCCACCCCGTTGATAGAGATGCTGCCTTGCTGACGTGAGTCACGGAGGGTTTGTGCCGTGCCATTGGGGGTGAGCCGCATCAGCCCCCCGCCCTGCACACCTCCCACCCCGGATCTCCCTGGTTTCCAGGGAAACAGCGGCCCCAAATGCTGCCTGACTTTCACTTCTGCCTTTCATTTCTCCTTTTTTTTTTTTTTTTTTTTTTTTTTTTTTTTTTTTTTTTGTTAAAAAAAAAAGCAAACCCAACTGAATTTTTTTTTTAATTTTTTTTTTTTGTCTCTCTTCCCCTTCCAGGATCACCACCACGGCCGCCTGCATGATGGACCTGCGGAGGTACCCCCTGGACCAGCAGAACTGCACGCTGGAGATCGAGAGCTGTGCGTATGCCTCGGGCACATCCCCTGCCACGCGGTGCCACCTGATGCCACCCTCCCTGGCCACAGCTTCCCCCTCCTGGGATGCCTCCTGGGATGCCTCCTGGGATGCCTCCCAGGGCTGGTACAGCACCCGGCTCCATCACCCTGAGGGCACCTCATGGGGGAAATTCCCAGGAAAACGGAGCTTTGGCAGCGGGCTGGGCATTAAAATCAGTCTCAGGAGGGTGGTGGAAGCCTCCCTCAGCCTTGAGGAAGCCCTAGGAAGCTGTCCTCACTCGTGGCTGGCTCCACTCCGTGTGGGAGGTGACACCCGCCGTCCTTCCCCGCCTGGATGTTCCCTGGACTCCCATGGAAATCCTCTTCCAGCTGTGCTGGCAGAGGAGGTCCGGCTCTCCCTGATAAAAATGCACTGCAGTGTCTCTCCAGGGCCGGGCCGGAGCAGCAGAGCTCCCGGCAGCGCTGATGCAGCCTCGCTGGTGATTATCCGGGAATTGTTCTTTCCATCAGGGAGGTCCCACAGCCCCCATGGTCGAGGAGCTGCCGTCCCCATCCCGCCCGGGTCCTGGGATGTGCGGGGTAATGGGATGGAAATGAGGTGCTGCTGGAGGCACGAGTGCCAGAATGTCATTTTTCTGCCACTCCTCAGCAGTTTGAGAGTAGTTTACAGTAGAAGCAGGAAAACAGAAGGCAGGGAATTACCCACAGTTCCCCGTGTTGCGATTTTGTTCTTAATGGGTCATGTCAAGCCAATTTGTTCATCAAAGCTATGTTTCCTCACAATATTCCTAAGACCCTGGCAGAGATGAAGAGATCCAATTGTTTCCTTCCTTTTGTCTCTTACACACTCGCACGGTCGAAATCTGCAGGGCTCCATTTTCTTTGCTTCCACACGACTCTGGAATATCCTTTAAGGGCTGGATTATAAAACCAAAGTATTTTAAAAAACAAAACCAAGCCAAACCTCAGAGGAAAAGCCCTTTTCTGACACAGGGGTGCTGGGTTTGGGAAGCAGCAGAAGGCAGATGGGGTCCCCTGCCCCACAGCAGCGTGGGGCTCTCACCTGTAGGAGATAAGCACTGCCTGTTGATCCCATCCCTCCACCCCAAAAAGAACCCTCACCACGTATTCTCCTGCCTATCTGTGCCAGGATCCAACAAAAACCTGATGAGGCAGGCTACAAACAGGCTGCTAATCTGACATTTTAAGACATCACATCAATACTTTTCAATATTTCAGACAGAAATGACTTGTCTTTGTGAAAGTTCGTTTACTTTTTAGAAGTAAAATGGAAATTTGGTTTTCTCTTTAAAGCTAAAAATCAAAGTGAAGCATTTATTTTTAGAGCGAGCAACCTTTCTCTTTAGAAACACTTTTAAAAAATGGCTTCATGAGAAACATGCTCGATCTCGTATTGCATAATGCCATAATAAAAAAAAATAAAAATACGAAAAATTGGTACCCAACACCAGCAGGTCATAGAATAAATGGAATAGAGCTAGTTAACTGTGAGATCTCCTAAAATTAGTTACCGTAATTTGACATTTTCATTGCTGATCAGGAAGTAAATTTGAAGTCACTGCTGTTAAATTTGTGGATGATGAAGATAGCAGCGTGCGGGGCTTTGCTCGCTGCGCATTCGAATCCTTCCCAATCTGAATCCATCCGGAAGGGGTTTGAGCACAGCCAAATGCAGAGCTCTGTGCCTGTGTGCAGGATGGCAGGGCCATCCCGAGGGGCCTGGACCCACACGGGGAGGTGAGCAAGGGGTGGCAGCCCCGGGCACCACGGCTGGAGGTTCTGTGGCTCTGACAGAAAGGGCTGGAGCGAGCCCTGTTATATAAACCAGGGGAGCCGTGAGTCAGAGCTCAGAACTGATTGGCCTCCGAACATGGCACTGAGATGGGGAAAAGGAGCTCTGTCTATGTTTGGGTTGTAAAATTTAGGGAGGAAGCTGAGGAATCAGAAGAGGTTGAGGAAAGATGCTAAAAAGCGGTTCAAGGGCTGGGGCAGATGTTGTGCAGTGAGAAGCCTCAATAGCTCAATCTGGTTTGTTTACTGCAAAGGAGGTGGAGAGGTGAATTGTTTACAGGCTGGGTGCACCTCTGCAGAGGGGGAGAGCTGGGGGGAAAGGGCTCGGGAACCTCCTGGAGAAATTCGGAACGACCACGGGAGCCTGGGGAGTCTGAGCCAGATGAATTCAGATGTGAAATCGTACGCAATGTTTCTGAGCTGTGAGGGTGTTGGAGCTGCTGGAAGCAGCCACCGGCAGGAGTAGGGGGAACTTGGATGTTTCTTACTGGTTCCAGCCCTGGGGCTGAGTGATGCAAACACCAGGCCCTGTGCACAAAGCTGTGAGGAGGATAACCCAAGGGTCCTGAAACCCTGTGGGCTCAAAGGTGTGAGGGCTTTTGCACTCTGGGAGCAGGAACATGCCAGCTGGGGGAGGAGGTGGAGCCCTGGCTTAGCTGATTTCCATCAGAAGCAGATGTGGCATGGCATTTGGAAGACTGGGTTTATATTTTAGCACCCATGAATAAGCGCAGTAATGACTGAGAGAGCAGGATGTGGGCTCGGAGACTGCACAGTCATCAAATAATTCCGTTTGGGAAGAGACCTCGAGGTGTCTCTAGTCCAGCCTACAGCTCAAAGCAGGGTCAGCTGTGAGATCAGACCAGACTGCTGAGCCCTTTGTCCACTCAGCAGCTTCAGGATGACGCTGTCCTCAAAGGTTCAGCTCTGATCTGGGGTAACCCTTAACTCCCAAAGCAGGAGGAGAAGAATTTCTCCTTCGTGGTGCATTTGACAGCTCTCCATTGCCCTGATCACACTGAGCCCCTGGTGCAGGGTTTGGCAGCACTCTCCTGAGTGGCTGTGAGCCCTGTGTGGCCAGCCAGCTGCCTGTGCTGCGAGGGTGGGTGGCTAAGGCAGGCTGCTGTGCTGCAGTGCAGGTGCTGAGCACGAGCTGGCTGTGGGCACAGGTGAGGCTCATGCTGCCAAGGCAGCCTTGCCCAGAGCTGTACCAAAGCCTGGCTTGATTTTACTGCTCTTGTGAAGCTTTACCTAAAATCGGAGGCCACCCTTGTGCAGCAACAGCCGAAGGGCTTCAAAACACACAAGCACTGTTAATTTTCAAGTTGTGATGAGTCCTTGCCACAAGGGCAGGGCAGGGCTGTGAACATTGCACTGGTGGGTGAGGGATTTTGTGGTTTCATCCCCTGGGCCTCGTTCCCCAGGAGTCCAGAGCACTTGGGGGTCTCATTTCCAGCCCATGCAGCCCTGCCTGGCATGTACAGTTTGGGGTTAAAGCAAGAAGCTGCACCCTTGGCTGAGTTAACAAACCCTTCACCCTGAAATGTAAGGGATGAATATTTGTTATTCCTTTTCCTCTAGTCTCTCATTACTGCTCTTCTCAGCCAGCACTTGGTAAAAGCAGCCCCCAGCCCCAGAGACTCTGTTCACTTCTTGGATCTGAATTTTGACTGAGAGGACTTAGAAAAGGGAGGTGCTCTGATCTTCAAACTTCTTTTCAACTGCTGCTGTAGATCTTTTCCTCTCTGGGAATTTTTAATACCGAGCTGCCCTGTTTACCCAGTCCCACCAGCCTGTACTGTGTGGTCTCCCCCTCCTGGCAAAAGGAGGCAGCTTTTAAAAAGCAAAATGCTGTGTTTGGTGCATTTGACAGAGGCTTCTGGTGCACAAGTCCCTGTCATGTCAGCCATGGAGATTACGTAGTGCAAGTCAAGGCTAGATGGGCCACGCCTCACCTTTTTCTCCTGAATTCTAGCCAGAGGTAGGAGTTATGGCCAATTTTTCCTCTTCTCCTGGAGGCAGCACTGCCAAGCTCAGCGGAAGAAGGGAAGTACATCAGCAGAGAAAGGCTAGGCTTGGTGTGGGATTTCTTTTGGATCCTTTTCCAGATCACCTTAGTGCAAAAGGAGGTGTCATCTGGTCCAGCTCGTCAGCTCAGTTCTCCCTGTGTGCTCCTTCCTCCCTGCAGATGGTTACACGGTGGACGACATTGTCTTCTTCTGGCAAGGGAACGACTCCGCTGTCACGGGGATGGAGGTGCTGGAGCTGCCCCAGTTCACCATCATCGAGCAGAGGCTGGTCAGCAGGGAAGTGGTCTTCACCACTGGTGAGTCTCTGGTGAAGGGCTGCATGGAACAGGCAAACCTGCTGCTGGTCCATTGGTTGTGCCTCTGATTCAGATGCTGGGGCACTAACTTAGGATCTAGGCTTCAACTTGGGGTTCCTCTAAAAAAAAAGGGCGTCTACTGCACCCACCAGCTCTGCTTTTTTCTCTTTTTTTTTGTCTGCTTCTCTTCAAAAACTTTCAGGATCATTTTCTTTGCTGCAATTGTTTCCATTTCTTAGTGAAAATAATGACAGAGCTCAGAACCTCTTTAGAAGGTTCTCAGCCTTCATCTAATTTTTATGTCTCAAAGCTAATGTAGGTGCAATAGTAAGGAGAAAATATATCCATTGAGAAGCAAGTGGGCTATGAAATGATGCAAACTGCACATGGCAATAAAAGGATTTGGAGACAATACCTGGGACGATTCAGATGCTGCCGGTTGGAGAGTTGAAGGGGGTTGGATTTTGGTTGCTGATGTGAGGTGGAGTTCACTGCCAAAACAGCCCAGCACACCCCTGTCAAAAAAAGACTGGTGAAATATTGTGTTCAAGCCATAAGAGTGGCACACAGTGGTGAGAGAACAATACCTCCTGTATCTCAGTCTACATCCTTGATGGTTTAAAACTGTTCTTTCCTTATTACTCATCTGCCAACCAGGACTACACCCGTGTTTCAGGCTCCTGTGTTGCCTAAGGGACAGAGGTGGGAAGGAGGAATGACTTGGACTTTGTCTCACAGCAATGAAAGGGGCACTGCTTTGTCCCTGTAAAAATTAGCCTGCCCCAGTGGAAGGACTGTAAAAGTACTTATTGTCCTCACTGTCCTCATTAGGCTTGCTAAAAGATTAGGAGGAAGTTGCAATAACTTGAAAATAATGAAAAAGAGACCTTCAGATTAACTAACAGTACTCTATTTGCATATGAATTTGCCCAATCTGACCATAACCCATTTTTAGAACAGCATGGGAAAAATATGATTCAGATCTTCATTGCTGTTTGGAGGCAGAGCTGGCACATGAAACATTGGAAAATCATCTCGTGGCACCCAGATATAGGGTTAAAGTCTCCTGTGTAAGCCTCCATCATATTGGCTGGCACCATAATAGCAATTCCAGCCCTGAACAGCCATTCTCCTGTGATGGCTGATATAATAATGTGACTTATGTAGAGTTCCCTTTCTTCTTAATACTCTGGGAGGACCGAGCAGATTCTGAAGAGACCCCTTTCAAAAACTGATGAGTCTGCAAAACCAGCTGCGTAAAACAGGAGATTTCTCATTATTCCTGCCTCTTGAGAACATTTTCCGAGTAAAATTTCAATTCCTAACCTAAGCTCTTGGCACAAATACAGCCTTGCCCTCCTCTCGAACCACATCCTCCTGTAATGTCTCATTGGCAGGTTCGTATCTGCGCTTATCCCTGAGTTTCCGGATTAAGAGGAATATTGGCTACTTCATCCTGCAGACCTACATGCCATCCATCCTCATCACCATCCTGTCCTGGGTCTCCTTCTGGATCAATTATGACGCTTCTGCTGCACGAGTGGCACTGGGTATGGATTTTTCATTATATTTTGGAGGTGTTTTCTTGAGGGAGATCCGCTCTAACAAAGAAAACCCCTTTTCTTTATGAGGTAGCAATTAAGCAAGCGTGTCAAAGTTGTCATCTTAAATGGACATTACTTTTTTCTGAGGACAAACTTTAAATTTTCAGTCAGAAGAGTTACTTTTTTCGTTTGCTTGTTTGTTTGTTTGTTTTTTAATACTTCCCAAACTCGAGTTTGTTCTATTTGAACCAGTAAAAGTCCTACCAAAAATTTTCTGGGTAACCCTCTAAACAAAAATGTAAATATTCTCAGGTATGTGAGACCCTGACATGCCATGAGTTCCTTCACTCTGGTTTGCACTGGTTTCCTTAAGAAGAGAAATCTGGGCACTTCTTTGTCAACAGGTCTGCCAGGAGTGGTCAGTTGGGTGATTAATGCTGAGGGTGGATGGCCAAAGAGTTGTATGGGAATGGTTAAAGGATGAAAGAAATAAAGGAAGGGGCATTGCACATTTTCCTGACAGTTCAGGTGCCATACAGACACTCTCTGCAGCTGAAGGCCTTCATGGCCAAGGCAAACGTGGGACAGCAGTTGTAGTCCAAGTTCTTCTTAGGCACATGCTCCCTTAAATAGGAATGTTTTCCTATAAGAGGGGAAAAAATGAGGCCTTTTAAGCAACAGAAGGGAAGTGGGGGTGGATGGCAGATGTGGGTTTTGAAGGAGGAACAGGAGAAAGGGGGGTGTATGAGAATGGGGCTGTGCAACATGAGGGGAAGTTCAGAGGCAACAGGAGAGGTAAGGAGGGAGCGGGGTTGGATCTGTGAGTGGGACAAGGCTCACAGAGGCAGTGAAGCTCAGGTAGAGGCTGGGTCTGACAGCGAAGGTTGGGGGCTTCAAGCAGCTCTAGGAGAAAGAGTTTGAGAAGACTCAAGAGGCGGGGTGAGTTGAACAAAGATATGAAACGGGTGATTTGGCTGTGCCTGCTTGGAGAGGCTGGAGCGGAGAGATGGGGAGGGAAGAAGAAGAACTTGGTAAATTAAGTTGCATTGACAGGAGTATAATTAGAGAGAGGAGAAAAAGAGACCGTGGCAGACATTGTGAAAGCCCAAGCAAAAGGGTGGAGGTGAGATGCATAGCTGTTGAATTTCTGCTGACATCTGGACTCAAAGGAGAAGATAGAAGAAAAACACTGTCGATCAGAACTGCAACAGCTCTCCCTAAACTATTCCTGACAGTTCTCTAACTTATCCTTTAAAAGCTCCAAAAAAAGAAACTCCACAGCCTCCTCTGGTCACTTTATCTCCAGATTTACCTGCTCACACAGTCAAAAAGCTCCTCTTTGCCTCTGCCCTGTGTCTCCATTGCAATTTGTGCAGTTCTTAACAGACACATGGAGAACATTCTATTCTCCCTTTCTTTGCCTCAGATTTCTGTATATTTAGACCACTGCCTAAATATAGACCATATTGTGTGTATATAAATATATCTCCCTTCTGTTTACCCAACTGAAGGCTAATAGCTCTTTCAGTCTTTTATCAGGGATAACACTAAAGACACAGCGAGGGTGAAGGGGAAGCAGGACAAGCAGAGGCCCAGGGTGCACAGAGAGCTTTGAGAGCCATCACTGTAGAGGTGGGGCTGAAACCACAGGAGCAAATTAAGATTGTGGAGACTATTAGAGCTGCCAACAGAGAGATGAGGAGGAAAAAGGAGAAAAGAAGATCAGCAAGGTAGTAAGAACAGCTAGAGAAGCAGAGGAAGACTAGGTTGAAGAGGAAGAGTTACCACCCCCAAAAGAAGTTTGAAGGCTCGTTGCCATCTGTTTGGAGCTGACAGAAGACTGTCAAAAAGGCAGGTCTGAGGCCACTCTGACAGTCCCGAGAAGGGAAGAGTCTGAGAAGAAGCTGAAGAAGAGGACTGAAGCTATGAGAGTAATCATAGTGAATCAGGCTTTTGGAACTGAGTAGATGGGGACAAAAGTGTTCACAAAATGCTTATTTAAGATGCAAGAAATGTGAGGAGGCCTAAAAAGGAGAGTGTGAGAACCATGGGAGGAATGTGTACAAGTGATAATTGATGTAATGAATGGTAAAGCTGGTGAGAGGAAGGTGGGAACTGATGGGGTCAAGGACAGAAGCCTATGAGGCAGGCAAAAAAAAGAGAGTGCCATGAAGAGGAAATCTCTTCACTCTTTCTCCAATTCATGGCATTGGAAATACACGGCAGGTTATAAACTCATGCCAAGGATGCTGAGGCATTCAGTAGCACACTGGTGAGTTCATGAAGGAGAAAAAGGGAGGAGAAGAGGGTAAAAAAGAGCAAAACGGAGTATTTCCTACCACAATGAGAGAAAGAGGGAAGATCAGGGGGAATTAAAGAAATAAGGTCCAGAGGGTGCTGATCCTCATCATGCTGATGGTACTTAGACAATTTCTCCCACTCTTTGCTGCTGGTTCATTTTCTGCAGCAATTTGTACTGGGCGTGTGGGCTTAGAATAATGACAATTTCCTTCCCAGCTGCACTACTCCCATCCCTCCTGAGGCTGTCCAGCTGGAAGGAGGGATGTGGGAGCTGAGAATGGCATCTCAGGAAACCATCCCACGTTGGTAACAGAGCACCTGCCCTCTCCTCACAGGGGTCACCACGGTGCTTACCATGACAACCATCAACACCCACCTGCGGGAGACTCTGCCCAAGATCCCCTACGTCAAGGCTATCGATGTTTATCTCATGGGCTGCTTCGTCTTCGTGTTCCTGGCACTCCTGGAATATGCTTTTGTCAACTACATCTTCTTCGGGCGAGGGCCCCGGCAGCAGAAGAAGCAGAGTGAGCGCATCAGCAAGGCCAACAATGAGCGCCACCGCTACGAGGAGAAGAGGGTGAGAGAGCAGGTTTGTCCTCTCCTTTCATTGTGGCAGGAGGATTCACTGGGTGAGCTGTGGAGCAGCCTTCGTGCTCATCGCGAGAGATGAACCCCAGTTTCTCTTGTCTGTCCCTTTTCCTCCTCGATCATTTTGTCATCGTCCTCAAACCAATCTCATCAGAAACCTCCTCTTGTGTGGAGCAGGTGTACCCAAAAGTCCCTCTGTGGCTTTTGGTCCTCCTGTGTTGTCAGAATCACACTTCCCCCACTCAAATTTTGCTGCAAGCACAGGTGGCTGCTCCTTCTACCCCAGCAGCAGTGGGCAACCCTCAAATGCAGCATGTTCAGAGATCACAAATGACCCCATCAGGGAGATTGTCATCAAACTCTGGGGAAGAAAAGAAACTCTCCAACACCATCTTTTAAGTATTAACGATTCAGGCATTACTTTATTCTGGCCAGGATGTGCAGTGGAAATAATTTCAACCACACGTGATTCTTTACCAGAATTTTCACACATTTGTATGTTAAAAAAATCCCCCAAAGAAATTCTCGTTCATTGGTTCTGCATTACACAATTCTTAGTATTTGGTCTCCTATTGGTTCTTGATCCCTTCACCTTCAATGCTATTTTTGGTCCTCATTCTTTGGCTCTCTTATCAATCTTTTCCCAGACTGGGTGTCTCCAACCCTGCCAGGGGGTTAATATTTGTTGATGTCTGTTTATCTCCTCTATATCTTCTGTCTAAACCCAACCGGTAGACGGTAAACTCTCAGAGTCTAGCAATCTTCTTTTTGTTGACTTCACCCAGTGAAGCTCAAACCCTCGGTGAACAGAGTCTTTTGAAGAGAAACCTCAATTTCCCTCCCCTTTGGCAAAGGCAAACCAACCCACGACTAAAGTTACTTAAAAAATTTTAGAAGTTTATATAATTTCCAACAGTACTGTTACCCAGAAGCCCGTTCAGAATCACCCCTAATGCTGCGTGCATCCTGCCCAGGACACCCCCACTACCTCTGTGTCTGTGTTCCCTGTTCCAGGTTGACCCTTACGGTAACATCCTCCTCAGCACTCTGGAGATGAACAACGAGCTGCTGGCCACGGACATGATGAGCAGCGTGGGCGACTCTCGAAACTCTGTCATGTCCTTCGAAGGCTCAGGAATCCAGTTCCGCAAGCCGCTGGCCTCTCGGGATGGCTTTGGCCACCACCCGACCCTGGACCGCCACGTCCCGCTGACCCACCACGCCGCCGCCCGCAACCGCGCCAACTGCCGCCTGCGCCGGCGGTCGTCCAAGCTGAAGCTCAAAATCCCAGACCTGACAGACGTCAGCACCATTGACAAGTGGTCACGGATCATTTTTCCAATCACTTTTGGATTCTTCAACCTTGTTTACTGGTTGTACTATGTAAATTGATGCCTGCGGCCTCTGAGAGAGATAATAGGGACAGACACTCAGACAATGACAACACAGGAGTGTTGTGGTCTTTTGGGTTTGGGTTTTACTCTTTACTATCATTGTCATTTATTCCTATGGTTCATTAGATTTATTCTAAGCTTACTCTTCTCTTTTCAGCACATGTAGAACCACCGAGTGTGGGGTGGGGTAAAGGGAGAGAAAGGTACGGGAGGGGGTTTGGTTTCAGGGAGGGATGTGTTCGTCTTGATTTTGGTTTCCTGCTGAAGGACTTAAACCATTGTAAAAAAAAAAAAAAAA
>VZRV01000330.1:358928-378991 GCA_013398115.1 Falcunculus frontatus
AAAAAAAAAAGAAAAAAAAAAGACAGAAAAAAAAGAAAACACACACAAAAAAACCCCAAAACCAAGAAAAGTTTTTAAAAAAAAAAGAGGGGGGAGATTTAAAGAAATTGAGTCAAAAACTGGTGGAGGCGATAGGTTATCTTTGGCTGTGCTCACTAATGCTCTATCCTCACTTCCATTTCACTACTGAATTTCATCTTTCACTTTTCAGTCTTATTATATATTTTTTAATCTTTCTCCTGTCACTGCTCTTAACCCCTTCATGTTTATTCTTTCATGGATTCATGAGATGATGGGGTTTCATTCTCACGCTATGAGATTTTTCTTTTCTTTTTCTCTCTCTCCCTCTCTCTTGCTTACAAGCCTAAAAGAATCTTTTAAACCAACAAATAAAAAGAATATTTATTTTGGAAGAGCTGGGAAGGGGGGGAGGACGAGGCAATTATTTGGGAGGGAAGGGACAACGTGGGGTTATGGGAGGGGGGTAGGAGGGAACTTATCAAAACCAAGGCACATTTGCAAGATGCCTTTTTCCACCTTCAGGAGTTTGCAAGCTGTTTTTCCTGTGTGAATGTGCGTGTGTGGAGCATCTGTGTGCGTGTGTGTGGGCACGTGTGTCCATGGATGTGTGTGTGCAAGCATGTTTTCTGGGGAGGGGGGCCGGGGAGGGGGGTTTTGTAATATCTTTTGTAGAAAGAGAACACAGATGACATTTAACTGGCAGTGTGTTTTGGGGGGGTGGGAATAGCAGGGGTTTGTTTGCTCATTGCAGCTTCACCAGGTTGGAGGTCGGGGTCCCAGCTCCAGAGGCAGAGCTGGGGAGGCAGAATGTGCAAATTGGCACTTGCTGAGGGAAGAGAGGGATTTGGGGATCAGCAATAGGGCAGTGCTGCTCTTCGCTGCGGGCTTCTGATCTCGAGGAGACTGAGCTGATTCAGTCCTCAAAGGAGGGGTTGTTCCTAGTTATTCCCACCCTGCATCTTCCTTACGGAGTCTGGAGAGAAAAGCAGTTGCAGGACTCTAAAAGCTTAACCCTTCCCCCCTCTCCCTGTTCCTTGTGCCAGACAATGGATCCTCACTCCAGCCCTCTGAGTGACCATAGCCTTCATCAAGGCACGGGAAAGGCTGGATGCCATTTAACTTTGTTATGTTTCAGGATGAAAAAAATAGGGAAATGATAATGGTCCCCTTTCCTAAGAAGTTCAGAAGTGAATGGTGGGCTGGCAGCCTCTGATCTGTTCTGCTTCTACCAGGCCTTGCTCTATGTCTGTTAAGATGTTCAGAGTGTAGAGGAAAGCACCCTGTGCCCTTCCTTGCAGATGATGAAGCTGAGGATGAGGTAGAGTTCCATGGAGCATCATCCTGCTGGAAGGTGATGGTCTCCAAAGGCCTGGCAGGGTGAAGGTTGCAGTGAAAATGCTGAGCTTGGTGCTTGTGGAAGCCCCTGAGTCTCCAGCAGCTTCCATCCACAGGCATTCCTTAGGAAGGTACAGGGGGGGAACTTGGCCTTGGACGGCAAGGTCAGCTTTTTCCAAAGGAGCCAGTGACTTTCAGGAAAATCACTGAATTATCGGCCACTTTGGCAATCACTGATGATTGATAAACTCCCTTATAATATTAATAAAAGCCATGAAAATGTTAAATTCACAAGTGCAAAACTTTAACCCTAGGGTCATTCTGCCATCCCTGCAGTAATGATGAGAACCTTGTTCTTACCTGACAGAGTTTTTTCCTGTCAGACCCACAGACACCCACACTGCCCTTTATCCAACCATCCTTTTATTTTCCTACTAGCATTCTCCTCCCTTTTCCTCGATTCCCATTGCTTGGGAGAGCAGAGTGATCCTCTGAGGCCAGGGAAACTCCTGGTTTTCAGATGGCAGATGAACCTGATGCACATCTTTCATTCCCTAATTTATGTCTGTACGGTACTATGAAAATGTGAATCACTACACACCTGACCCAGTAACCCTGAAGTCAGGGAAAGTTTTGCCTGGACTTGGCCAAAGCAAGATCAGGCCTCATCAGAGTAATTATTGTTATTTTTATATCAGTCATGTGTCTTATGCAGAATCTGAGGCATAAGAGTGGAGTATCCCCCTTCCCCATCACCCCGTGTCTGTTTCTCTCTCTCTCATGTTCATGCATGCACACATTTGGTCCAGGCCTCCCTGGACTCACCAAGGTTTTAGCACAATTGTTAAATCAGACTTAGATTCTCCCCTGCCCTGCAGAACAGTCTCTTACTGGTTTCCCCATCCCAGAGCAATGCTGATGGGGATGGGTTTTCCCCAAATTGCTGCAGTTCATGGTCTATATGGGTCTGTAGAGGAATGAGAGTCTGGATAGTGGCTGGAGGACCAGGTAGTTCTGTCTACCTGATAGGCAGGAAGTTAAAGCTTGGCCAGTGGAGAAAGTTACACTTTGTAGTGTGATTCTATTCAGAAATATCTTCTAAATGCTTTAATGGAAGTCATAAAATTGTGTTTTACGACAGCAGCAGTATAATGTCGGTGGATTTCAGCAAGCCATGGCTGCAGTTCCCACATGGAGACTGCCTAGCAGCAGGTCCAGGTTTCAAGGGGAGCCTAACCAGATGATTGATGATTAAATAAAATATCTGAACACTTACCCTTTATCTATGTGATTGCAAAGTAAAGGGTGATCAGAACGATAAAAGTGGGGAGAAAAAGAGGCAGTTAAAAGAAGCCTATTAAGACTGGAGGGAAAACAAATGGCTGGGTGGTAAGAAATTCTGAAGCTGAGCGAGATGACTCAGGAACTCCAGTAATCTGATAGTTGTAGTAAAAGCCTGGCAAACGTGTGGCACCTGAGTCAGGCACCTGAGAGCTCTCCAGGCTGGCCCCAAAGGCTGGCAGGGGCAGCAGCACACAGATGGTGCAAACCCCACCGATGCTCTTTGCTTCTCTGGGTGCTGAGCCCCACACGGGGTGGGGTCCTGAGTGACCAGTGCCCTGCAGATACAGCCTCCAGAAACTGCAGATCAGGCATGGGGAGGCTGTGTTTAATATTTGAGGCTTCAATCCCAGATTGAGCCCAGTGACAATCCAAAAGCTTTCCAGGGAAAAAAGCACTGCTTAGCTGATTTCTTTGCCTGCTGGGACTGGGAGCCAGACTCCTTTGCTGTGGCCTCGGTTCTCTGATGGCTGGGTTCTCTTTCTTATCAGGAGTCATCCTGGTTTCTCTCTTTGAATGTTTCTAACTTGGTATTACCAGGTCGGTGTTACTTCACGGAGTCAGTACATCCAGACTTCTGGACTTTTGGGTCCGACACAATAATCTTTGCCAAAGAGTGTGGGGTCAGGACTTGGCACAGTTCAGGAGCTGCCTTACACTTGCTGATGATGGGGCAGAGTGCTGGAGAACAACAGAGTGTCCTGGGAGTGGGATGAGCGATAGGAAATGTGAGGGAAGGATGCTGAAGGCCTTTAGAAATGTTCTCCTCCCAAAGCGAGGTGGCACCTCCATGTCCCTGTCTGCATCCACCCCTAAGGAAGGCAACAAACCCCTGTCTTGTTTCGAGCTCCAGCGATCCAGAAAGGAGATAGTGAAGGAAAAACAAGGCATTTTAATGATACTCAAGGCTCAGAGGTTTCAAGCCATCACAAGCATGAGTGTTACCAGAAAGATGGAGGGGTTTTCCATGGTGCATCTTGCGTGCCCACTGCTGCCCTCCTCTTCTTCACAAAGGGGAAAGGAGGAGGGAAGGGTTTGGGAGTGCTTTTCCAAAGGGGAGCTGCTTCTGACTCCTGCTGCAGTGGTGCAGAAGGCGATGCTCAGGGCTGGGTTTGTCGGCAGCTTGGGGCAGGATTGCTGCTTGCTGGGTCGTGGTTTTTAGCATTTGCACATGAGGGATGTTCCAGGCTGCCTGAGGGAGCCGGGCTGGGGGAGAATGTTTTGCACCTTTTCCATGTGTAACAGCCTAAGGAAGGCATGTGGAAGAGGAGAAGGAAGAGCAGGAATAGAAATGAAATCTCTCTCAGGACATACATGGCCAACACAACTCTATTGCTTCATTTTCTGATACTGTATAGTGCTGTCACTCAGGGACCTTTAGTGACTGGGACCTTGGGACTGTAATTCTACCTGTCCCCTTCCTATCCCCCCTTCGCCTTGAGTATTGAGAAATGAAAAGACAGTGAGAGAAAGTGCAGAAGAGGGAAACGAGAGCCCTGCTAGCAAACCCCTGCTATTCCATGGGGGAAAGGAAAGCTTTGGTTACTAGGGTAAAAGGAAAATGTAAACCTTTATATTCATGTCTTCGAGCATAAACCAGCCAGTAGTGTATATAGGATAAGTTCACAGTGCATGAAACAAACAGGACTGTAGGTTTTAACTGGCATCCAACTTTCTTGCATGCACATCTGACACCACGCCAGCAGCTTATGTCTTGCAAATAAGTAGGGAACCTGCCAAGGCTTGGCACTTCCTCTGTCCAATGGACAGCACATCCACTTCCCAGAAGCAGAGCCAGGAAGAGGACTGATCTGGCCAGTCTGTTTGACCAGATCTGCTCCAGAGGCTCTGGCAGGAGGAGATAAGGGGTGGGGAAGAGAGCTGGTTTTGTTTTCTTTATTGCGGGGAGGAGGAAGGGCTTTAAATCTCTGAGCTGTGTTCAGACAGAAGAGAAGCCTCTGGAGCTGCAGACCCAAGGACAGTGGCTTTAGGGAAGGTGGTAACTGGAATCCTGATGGAGAGGATGGGTTGAGGTAAAGGTGGTTGGTGGCAGAGAGCTGTAACTTCAGAAGCAGAGCAAATAGGAGAGAGCTTTTGAAAAATGTATGTGCAATACAACAGGTTTGCAGGGACTGGGGCACTGGGCACATCCCTGAGTCAGACAGGCTGGGTACAGCTGCAGGCAGCACTCCAGGAAGCCCAGCCATGGCAGCAGTCCCTGGTGGGCAGAGCCTGTGCTCTCTGGGGGACAGGGAGTCAGGAACAGGGAAAAGAGGGAGACTCAGGGTGTGTGGCCATCAGCAGAGCTCAGTCCCTGGGGGCAGGGACAATCAGTTGCATCCAGACAAAGCTGCAGGAGCTGGGCTGAGATGTGCAGGGGAGTGACCGCTGTGCCAGGCTGGGGCACGGCTGAGCCCTACCCTGGTGTCAAACCAGAGACAATGAGGCAAGAAACGTCCTGCTGGTTACCAAATGCTTTCTTGGAGAGGAGACTGGGCTTACCAAGCAGGGTGGGATGTCTTTACAGTAGATGTGAAAGCTGGGTTGGGGGCATGGGTTGGGTGAGAGATGTGAAACCAATGTGTTGGAAGCAGGACCTAACGCAGATGCTGGGAGGGAGGGAGGGANTCTAATGTCTTGATGTAAACCAAATAAAAACGGTTCTGTACATTCGGAAGTAAAGAACAGCTGAAAGGTGACAAGTATAATAAAGAAGCACTAACCTTCAGGCTACTATAACCATTTCCCCAGACTTTTCCCACAGGACTGGAGGGCAGACCTGTGCCTGCACAGAGGTGCTGGGATGGTGACCTTGGGGCTGGCTGCCTGATCCACCTCCGAGCGCAGGACAGAAGAGGTGGGCAGTAGAGGTGGAAGTGATGGTATGTAAGTAACTTTTCAGTGTTTGATCCCACCACCCCTGAGGCCAGCGGGAGCAGGCTGTGTGTTAAATAAACCCCAATCTCTTGTGCACAGGGGCTCTTCCCAGCCTGCATCATGCCTTACTGTAGCTTGAGATGTAGTGAGGAGGGGAGGATGATATCAGCTTTCGCTCGGATAAATGAAGTAATGCAGATGGAGTGAAGGCAGTGGGAGCCTGAACTGTCTTTGAGAAGCTTTGATAATGCTGTGGCTTCCTCCCTGTGTCTTAGTCTGCGGTGACAAGTGCCACGATGTGCCCAGGTGCTCAGAAGATGTACAAAGCAAGGGCTCCACGTGAAAAGACTTATCTTAAGGCCCTTTGCGATTCAGTATAACCTTACCTGTGGGTTCATGACTGTCTGTGAAGGATGAATAAGGAAGAGAATGCAAACAGGGACCTTGTGTTAAGCTCATCTGTTAGAGTGGCCATTGTCCTTGCAGAGACAAGTCCTTCAGCAGAAGTACAGAAGGTCAGAAGTACAAATGAGTGGGCTCAAGTGTAGGGCAGTGTTTGAATGTGAACTGAGGCTCACGTGGTTTCCATGTTGGCAGAAATGAGTGATGGGGAGTGCCAAGGATGATGGTGCTGGTGGGTCTGAGACACATGGGTAACCCTCTGTGTTACAATCCTGGGTGAAAAGCAGGGTGAGAAATTGCCTGTCTTGTGTTCAGTGCTTTGGAAAAGCAGAGGACAGTCTTGCCTCTGTGGGGCAGAAGTGTGGCTTCTCTGCAGCTGGGCCAATAAATGTCCTGTTGTTTGTGTTACTGCAGCAAGACTGAAAGGAAAAAAACAAAGCAAACCAACACTCTGCGTGGAAGGCAGACCTGAGGGGAGTCTCAATCCTCTTAGGAAAGGCCATTCTTCAGCAGAAAGGCTGGAGTGCCTCAGTGTGGGGCAGCCCCAGAGCCCCCCCTCAGCCCTTTCTGCTGATGTCCAGGCTACCAGGACGGGTGGGGAGCCAAGGGCAGGTGCTTTGCTGAGACAAAACAATGGGGAGCTGTGTGAGCACGAGCTCCTGCACTGCTCTGCCACAGAGTGCAGTCCCTTGCTCCCAGAATGTGGGAGGGTCACCTCTGGAGACCATGGACCCACAGCATCCCAAAGTTCCCCTCCTCAGCTCCGTGCCATGAGCTGTCTGCTCCCATCTGAGACAGCCAGGACTTGCCAGTGCAAGGGGCAGCAAGCACACACTGAATAATACTGAGCATGTGTATAACAAAGTGAGGAGAGGAGACGTGATAGACCCATTTATGATCCAGGGATGCACATTTTATCATTTGCACAGGCTGAGCTTGGCATTTATGCTGGCAGACTTTTCCCCCAGAAAGGATGAAACAGTATAGCGGTGAGTAACGTTATTTTTTTGCAGGGGATGGTAATTTCTCTTCCAGTATGTGTTTTAAACAGCAGATCAGTGTTGGTTCGCCTTCTGTGAATCCTAACGCCTCCCAGCTCTCAGTGCTCTGATGTGGGGAAGCACCAGAGTTAATTGTTTTACTTAATTAAATGCTGGGTCCATGTTTTCTTGGGAACCTTGCTGATGTCTGATGGACAGCGTCCAGGCACAAAGGCCAAAGATCTTTTCCTTGGCTTTCCCAGCCCTCTGGACACGCCTTGACCACCGTGTGCTTTGCTGGATGTGCCATCATGTGGCTCGTGGTGCCCAGCAGCACAGACAGCCCTGGTGCTGCTGAGCCTGGCAGGGAGGGTTTGGGGATCCACGGGCTGGGAGAAGCCAGGCCAGCAAGGAAGGAAACTGTGATTACCTTTGTTGTGATGCTGATGCCCCTCGGGGACCCGGACAAGGGCAGTGGCCGGGTTTGCAGCACCAGGAACAGCGTGTCTCAGGTCAGCAGAGGCTTTTCTCTCTGTGCCTGATCTCTTGCCTGCAGAGAAGGGAGCTGGCACTGCCTCTGCACTGACAGATGCTCTGCTCCACGCTGGGATGAACTCGCTCGTCTTGACTCTGGCCTTGAGGGAGTCCTCTCATTTCACCTGTAGGGGATGGTGCATTTGGCTGGGCTTTTCTCTCTCACCACCATCCCCTGGCTGTGGCCAGGGCTGTGCTGGAGCAGCACCAAGGCAATGGCCACTCCCAGAGGGTCTCAGTGCTGAGTGCAGGGGCAAACAGGGAACTCCTGCTGCACAATATCATGGCATGTCAGGTGGGAGCCCAAAGAGGAGCTGCACCTCGTGGGAGAGCTGGTGCTGGCAGAACTGGTGATGCTTTAACCTCTTTTCTCCAGAGACAGTGTCCCACAGAACCTGAAAGTCTGGGGACCACTGTGCTACCTGCCTCAGGGACATCTGGGGACCCAGGGGGGCTGTTTTGAGCAGGAATTGGTCTTCTGCTAGTGCAGCTTTCAGGTGTTTGTTAGAAATCTCATCACCCTCGTGCCACCTGACTTTTGAGGCAGAGAGAAGGAAGGCGTGTCCCAGAGCCTCTTACAAGCAGAGACTGGGCACAATTCCTTGAGTTTCAGCCCCTGCCAAGGCTAGGAAGGTCAGCAAGAGAACTGGCAACCTTTCCCTCTCCCATTTCAATTGCACTGAAGCAAGAAAGGGATGGGCAAAGCAGAGATTAAACGCACACAGTCCCAGCCCAGCAAAGCCCCACGTCTTGCTCAGGTCTGAGCACAGGAGCAGACCCAACAACTCCACATCTCCTTAAAATCCTGCCTGGGTCTGACAGCTTCTCTGGGCTGGAGCAATGTGCTTGGCAGGCCAAAAGGGAAGATTCTGAGCGAGCAAACCCCTAGAAAGATTCAGCAGTTCTCACAGAGATGGATTTCTAATATCTGGGAGGATGAGTAGAGGAGAAAATGGAAAAAAATGAGGATAAAGGAAAGCCTCAGGAGTTACCCAGAAATATCCCAACCTCTGTCAAGTACACACGACCCTGGTGGCAGGACTGTGGTCGGGTCTGTGGGGTGGATTGTTTTGTTTTTCATTCTCTTTCCTATCGCCTGGCATGTCATAATATCGTGTGTTTGTGTGAAATCACATCCCCTTCCAAAAGAGAACCCGGCTCCTGGAGGGCAAACGCCCTTCCACGGAGTGCTCACCACAGGGATGTTGCACCAAAAAAATCCGAGAGCAAGGCTGGGGCTTTCCTTCCCAGGAAAATCTATTCCATTTGTGGCTCATCCTCCCAAGCTGCACCCATCCATCTCCCTCCCGAAGACGAAGAAGCCGCAGCGTCTTCTCTAACTGGGGACACTTGATGCGGCCTGAAATCCAAAACAGCTGAACAACAGTGACAAGAGGACAGGAAGATCAATGTCAGTGTCAATGTGTGCTATCAAAGGGACTGCCGTGAACCATCTTAACGTGCTCTGAGTGGCTGCGTTGCATCCTGTACAGCGTTATCAAAAAAAAAAAAAAGGAGAAAAAAAAAAGAAAGAAAGAAAAAAAAACCAACAAAAAAACCAACCCAGAACAAACCACCCATTTTTACGATCTTTAATTTGCATTTTCTGCATGAAATAAGACCTTGATCCTTGTCTTTTTTCACAAAAGCAGATTCTGCTTTAACTAATGTAAAAAAAAAAGGAACAAAAAAAAAAGGAAAGAAAAATAATGTTTCTAGCAAAGTGATTTAGATGTAGAAATTTTTGTAAGAAAACAACAAAAAAAAAAAAAGGGAAAAAACCAACAAAGAAATAAAATAAAATGACCTAAAGAGCCATCTTTGTCTACTCTAGAGGTGGGAAGGTGTGACTGGTGGGTGGCACTTTCTGCTGTGTCCGTGGGAGCGGTGCCAGAGCCCACGGCAGCCACGAGGGCTCTGGGAAGGACGTGGTCACCAATTGCTGCCAGGTGCTTTCAAAAACTGTCTCCTTCACCTTCTTTTAGGGACAGTGGGCAGGAGGGCAGGGGGAAGGGTGCAGAGGGGCAAAGAGAGCTGCCTTGATTTTCTTTTGGGGTTTTGTTTGGGGTGTTTCTGTTCCTGTAGTGACAGTTTTTGAAAGGTGACGATGAACAAACGTGGAAAAAAACCAACAAACTTGAAAATAGTTTACAATTTTGTACAGACATTATAAATACTAACAGCAAATGTTTTTAAAAATGGTCCATACCAGTGCCAAAATAATGTAATGTGTACATTAATTTATTCTCTTCTTTTTTTCTTTTTTTTTTTGAAAAAAGGGGTTAAAACACAAAAAAAAAAAAATATTTCTTTTTTAACAAATGCTGTATGTGGACATAAATGTACTTGAACACTGTTGGTTATTAACTGGTTAGGAATATTTCTTGGGCTTTTGGGTTTGCGCTTTTTTTTTCCTACCCAGAACAAAAGTTAACACTTATAAAATACAGCCTTTGAAGGTGAAACAATCAACTCCTTCTCTGCTGGTTTGAATGTTCTATGTGTTTCCTTTTTCAAGGCACTGTCTTTAGGCCAAGTCTGTCCTTTGCCATAGAGAGGACTCAAACTTGTCCTGGACTTTAGCCACAGCTGTGTTAATGCCATCTGAAATGTGGGTCCAAAGGACTTTGCTAAGACCTAAGCAAAGTTTTCTGCGTGTCCAAGCATTCTGCTGATTTGAACCAAGAGCTGGAATATGCTCATGACACTGCCTAGAGCAGAGGGGGAAATCAGAATAAATTCCCAGTCTTGTTTTTCCTCCACAAGGTGAGTGACTTACCCTAACTCTGAGGAACAAACATCAGAAATTCATCATTTTTGAGGGCTCTTCTGTCCTATTTCCAAAAGCAAGTGAAATACTCAAGCCCTTGTAGCCTTTGCCATGCTGAACAGAAGTGAATCAGACAGGACCGTTTTCAGAAATGACTGATGCACTTCCAGCAAGGTGTGCAGGTATTTAATGATCAGACTTAAGCTCTCAGGTTTATTTTCCAAAGTTTAAAAGGCCATCTAGAGGTCTTTGGAGGTGCAAATCAGGCTGCCTCTCCAGCCAGGGGAGTGGGGGACTCTGTTGAGCTGAGGTGTCACCCACTGAGGGACTGTGGGGACATGGGGGATGCTGCAGGGGTGGGACTGTGGTCAGGGATGATGGCAGCAAAAGGAGGGAGCTGGCCCTGAATCCCCACTTCCCAGGGGTGCAAAGTGATGTTACCAGCCCAAAGTCCATTCCCCACCCAGGCTGCGTTCTCCAGCTTGGTGTGCTCCACTCCTCCCTGGCTCTGCACTGTGAGCAGAAATGGGAGGATTAGAAATAGAGGACAAACGAGTACAGGGATGCTGGTGGGATGCTGGGAGTGTGCCTGCTGCTGGTGGGGCCATCCTTGCAGCCCTGAAGCAGAAAGGTGCTTTCTCCCCCGCCCTCAGGCAGGAAAACAGGAATATTTACAGTTCCTGACATGATCTAGCTGGGCATTCCGGTGTCTAGAGCTCTTCTCAGCTGGGACCTGCTGCCAGGGGGATCAGTGTGGCTGCTAGGGTGAAAAGTCAGGGATGAAAATTGTGCTAGGAGCTGCATTCGACACCCAACATGTGAAATCCAGTCCTTGTTCCCCTCCCCAGCACTGGCTGAAGTCTCCACCCGCTCAGCAAGCCAGCCACCAAACCAGCCTGGTATTTGGCAGGTAATGGTGATGCCTCCTGCAGCCACCTAGAAACAGAGACTAGACAAGAGTAAGGGAATAAAGACAGGTATTTATTTGAAGGGCCTTCAAGGTACACCCTGGGGGAGCCAGAGGCTGCTTCCAAAAATTGGACCCCAAGATGGACAACAGGTCACGAGTTCTTCACACTTTTATAGGTTTGGATCATTTGCATATCAGGGTTAATTCTCCAATTAAAGCCCCAGTTTTAGCGATGTAACTCCCCTCAGCTTGCCCCCCTTAGAATCTTTAGTTTACACATTTTGGGCCTAAAAACAGCCTGGCTGTCCTTGAAGGCCAAGCCTGGAGAGGCTTTGTTATGTCTACCCAGTACGAGAGAGCAGGAATTACAGGCTACAAGGAACTTCAGAGTTACACTCTAAGCAGTACAGAATTTGAAAATATAAAAGTTAAAACCTAAGGCATCAATGGGGAGGAAAGTTTCTTTTTTTTGTCTTTAATTTTTTTTCCCCCACTGAAGTCTATATATAACACAAAACCATTTTCTTCCTTTCTTCAAATATGCCAGTTGAACTTTTCTCTCTCCTCACCAGCCATTAGGACAGCTCTTGTCTCTAAAAGCCTCGAAGCCCTGCTGTGCTCAGAGGCTGCAGCTGCAGCCCCAGCAGTGGGGAAGCCCTGGGAGCATCACTGCCTTCTCTCCTTGCCTCTTTCTTCCCTGTAAAACTTCAGCTTTAAGCAAATTTGGCATCAGTGGGAAGCACTGACTCTGTGTTTGCTTAAAGGGGAAGTTTTTTGAAATCTGACATGGGAGTTGGACATCTCGTCCTCAGCCTTGCATATCCAAACTCTTCAGGGTCTCATCCTCCCCAAAACCATAGATGAAGGCTAAAGAGACTTTGCTCCCCAACAGAAACAGCAAAAGGCAATTATTAATTATCATTAATGGTGCTAGGAAACTTATTGAATATCCAAACAGTGATAGAGCATTTTCACAAGTCCTTAAGTGATTGAAGCATCCAGGTTCCTCTGACTTTTCAATGGTTTGGGCATTTAAGTTGCACAGTAATAATATCCAAAGTGACATGAAAAGGTTGTAAAAACATTAAAGCATATTCAGACTGGTTTATCCTGGAAATTCTCTTGAGGCTGGAAAGAAGAAATCCTCGAGGTCACTTTGCATACAACAGCATGGAAGAATGTCAGTACAAACTCTCCTAACTCCATTTGCAGGAAATGCCACTGCAGATCAACCTCCAAAAGTTTGGAAGGGAGCAACAAGGCAGAGTTTAGTGCCTTGCTCTGCCAGCTGTCATGCATTAAAGCAAATATAAGGCCTCTTCAATATGGGAGAGAGTAGAGATTCTAAAAAGAAAGGAAAAGTTATTTGGAAATTTCAAAGTGATATCTTTAATGCATGTGAAATCTTCAATGTCAAAAAGATTTCATTTTTTGTTGGTATGTCTTCAGAGCATTTTGTCTTCAAGAATAAATTATGTTTTTATCTGTACCAACAACATTTTCATTGTCTAATTTCAGGCAAGCAAAGTCAGAAGGATGGAAATTCAGAAAGAGAAAAACTGAGAGCAGAGTTGATACTAAAATGAAATAAAATCTGTTATTTCAATGCAGCTAAAGAGCATTTCCTTTGAATCATCACAACCTGACTTTTTTTACAGTTTTTTTACGAAATGCAGATTTTTGAAGGGGAAAGAAAAAAAAAAGGACAGCAAACGTTATCCAGCCAGTTGTCTTGTGAAGTGTCATCCAGCAGACTCTGTGCTGCAAAGTCCTTGCAAGCCACTGTCACCCTGGAGAGCAGAAGTCACCAACTCGACCCAGCTGCAGCCCCAGCACCTGGTTTGGGGGAGCCTCGGCATTCCGTGCTGGCACTTTGGTTTGGATCCTGCAGCTTTCCCCCAGAAAATAGATTTCTCCAAAGCAGGGTGGTGCTGGAGCAGCTGCCTCCATCGGGCACTGGGTCAACAGTTTAAATATTAACAGTTCTGTGTGTTCTCACCAGCCCCTGGGAAATGCAGGATCAGCCAGAGGATTTCACCTCCAGTCCCACTCATGGATTTTTCTCCCCAGACAGAGCTGTGCAGTCATGAACAGCCTGGAGAGACAGAGCCCACATTGCTTTCCAAAAGCCAGTTCTGATACCCGTTTCTCACACCAAAAGGCTGTGTAGGCAGACAGGGCTTTTCCACAGCTCCAGGGTCTGCTCTGAACACACTCAGCATCCCAGGGTGTGTCTGCTGAAGGGAGAAAGGCTCCTTCTCCATCAAACTGAAGAACCAATACCTCCAAAACAGGGGCTATTTGGCCGAAAAGACTCCAAAATCCTGCTTCATACAAAGTTAATGTGCTCAGGAGCAAACAACCCAGCAACAGATATTGCTGACAATCATCCTGTCAGGGTCTGCAGCAGCCTGGGTAAATGGGGTTGCTGAAGTCTTGACACCACACTGAGCACAGTGAAGGAGTCTGCCTTTGCAACAACGAAGGCACAAATTATAATAGCAAGGTCTGTAGCTGGAAAAAAAAACTCTCTAGAGAAGTTCATGGTTCAAAAACATGATTTATGTCCGCAGTTTTGTATGATCATCTCAGCTCTAGGATCAGAACTTCACCTCTGTAGCCTATATGTGAACCATCACTCTCACTTGTGTGTTGTCTATTTACAGGGCAGGCCCTAGACCAGGAATTAGAAGAGCTCCCTAAAGCTCATTTTACCTTGTCAAGGAAGGGTCTGACTTCAGCCAGGATCCTAAACTCTATGGAAAAAAGATCCACCCATCCCTTTCCCCTGTCCTCGCACTTGTGGGACAAGGGAAGAGTTCATCTCCAGCAGTCTCTGAGGTGAGAGGGGTCAGGTAAACGTGCAAGAACAATCAGAAAGTGCAGGCCACTGAAATAAGAAGCAGTACTGATACCATGATGTTTTTTGCTTTTTATATATACCCCTTCTATATACTCTTTTATATAACTTTTATGTATTCTTAAGGGCCTTTTAGCCCACATACTTCTAATTCTTCAGGTTTGATAACCAGCATAGGCCCAGTATTCCGTTAAGCGAGGAAACCAAACATCCTGGAAGACTCAGACACCAAGGCCTTCTCTGGAACACATTTTGTAAACTGAAATAGGCCTGTCCATGGGGAGAAGGTTCCTCGGGGAGGGGGGTTCACTCAGCCTCCCATTGGGGAATCTTTGATAGATATGCTCATTGGTAAAGCCTATAATTTTATACTCAAACTATTATGTGTATGCATTTCAGGGGTACCCACGGGGGAACATTTTGGTGTGCATTTAGATGTGCATTCCAGCGAGCTCCACCTGGACGGAGTGCACCAAGGATCCTTAAAATAAATACCAAGATAAAATCCCTTTTTCCCTTCTAACCGTGTTTGGCTCTTAATTTTAAGACCAAGAAAAGGCATCAGTACCAGCAGACGAGGCAGACTGTTCTTCATCCAGCACGTCCAAAACCCGTGCTGCACAAGCCCTGAGGGAAGAGCTCTGTGCATGCAGAAAATCCAGCATTTCGGTGGTGCGATCCAGAGCTCGGAGCCTTGGAAAAGGCCCAGGTACCAATCCCCGATCCCACTGGGCAGATCCATCCTCACCCACCCACAGCCTGACGCCGTGCATGCTCTCACTCCGTGGGTTTGCTGCGGAATGATGAGCACATTTTCAGCTGGATTCCTCTCCTCGTTGCCATGGGGAGACAGACGAACCCTCCCCGGGGCGCTGCGAGCGGCACAGCGGGAGCTGCTGCTGGGCTTGGCCAAATTCTGAGTTTAAAGGTGTGTGCTGCAGGTGGAGCTTGTTTTTAGGGCAGGGCAGGAGGTCAGCGCTGTGCTGAGCAGCACTGACCACGCTCCTGCTGGGGCAGGAACTGCTGTGGCATTTCAGATCTGCACCTGGACACCGCCGTTGGCTGGCAAAGACATCCCTCACCTGCTGTGCACCTGCTGGCAAGGTGGTTCTTCTGCTTAACACTGGAGGATACACAAATACTAGTATTATTTCGTATTTTTATTCCTAGTCGCTGTTCTTTTTCCCAAAACAAATTTTTTTTTCTTTTATTCTAAACTTCGAGCAAAATCCGTTCTGCCATTTTGAAGTCAGATGGGTGAAAATGAGCCAACTTTAAATCAGAGTTGCCAACTGGTTTAATTTAATTTGGTGAATTAATCATGAGCCTAGTTCTAAGTCCTTCTTCAAAAAAAAAAAAAAAAAAAAAAAACCAAAACAACATGTTCTTAGATTCATGGGAATATATCCAGGGCTGTGTTTGCATTTAAAAACAAAAAGTTTCTGTCATGGAGACAAACTCTCATAGATGTGACTGCTGGAGCTTGCTACCAGAAGATAAATTAAAGGCATCTGTCATTAAATGATTATTACTGAGGTAATAGGTTTCAAGTCAAAAACAAGATTTTGGAGAAGCAGAAAGGCAAATAACTCATGATTACTGAATATTTGTGTCTAAGTTCTCTGTACCCAGTCCAAAACCTCCTGAGGTCCCTTTCTCTGCGACATAAATATAAGTGTCTGCCCCCAAATCCCCACAGGAGAACAGAACTGTCTCCTCTTGGACTCTCTCACTGCAGTGTTTCTGACCAGCTTTGCTGGACAAAGGAAAAAGTGTAATTAATGCAGGATAAGCAAGGGTGGCACAGAAGTACGGGGCTGCTCATTTTTACATTTTTATTGGGTAAAGTTTCCACCTGGCTTCATGTTACGAAACAGCGACGATGATTCACACTCCTGCAGCATGTGAATGCCCCAGGACAGGCATGAGCAGAGCAAGAGTGACCACCTAAGGATGGTATAAACAGGACAAACAGAAATGTGGAGTTCAGGTCTGCAGATCCCCTGGTGCAGGTCCAATTCCACTGGAGCACGGCAGAATCATTTGTGGTCTTGGTGGGGAATGTACCAGGACTCCTGCTGGAAGGAAGAGTTTGCTCCTGCTCTGGCAATGGTTTGGAAAGAGGAGATAGGATGGTCATCGCAGTGAGACAACATTATTTACTGTTCAGATGGAGCAAGCATTGGAATCCTTGGAGGCAGGAGAAGGAATCTGCTGTGCAAATTAGGGAGAAACTCCCACAACCCATTATGGCAATGTGAGGGCTGCAGTAGCAGAAGCTGTTGTGCACCTCAGGTCACCCCAATTGTATGAAAAGGATGTCCACAGGAGGGTATCAGGAAGGATAATGGATTTAAACTTTAAACTTTTAGGAGGGTGGGGAGGCCCTGGCACAGGGTGCCCAGAGAAGCTGTGGCTGCCCCATCCCCGGAAGTGGCCAAGGCCAGGTTGGATGGGGCTTGGAGCAACCTGGGATAGAGGAAGGTGTCCCTGCCCATGGCAAGGGGTGGAACTGGATGGTCCCTTCCAACACGAACCATTCTGGGATTCTATGATCAAACAGAAGAGGATGTTTCACCATCACCTCAGCACCCTGCATATTCACACACACATTGTCCTACTCACCACTGCACAAAGTTCCCAGTTCACGTTGAGGTGCTGGGGTAGTGAAAATCATCTTCACAGACCTTAGAGGTGAGTGGATAGTGTCTTACAGAAGAGGATCCTTTCCCTGAAAATGTCTTCAGACCAGCACTTCATTCCTTATGTCAAGGAAGGGACTGATGTGTAGACAGGCAAAAGGAAGATGAAATTCTCACCACTAAGGGAGTCTTTTGCAATTTCCCCTCAAACCTGTGCCTGGTACCTTTTCTTAAAGAAGGTCATTCACAAGAAAATCCCCTTCCATATGCAGCTCCCTCCAGAGTTAACTAGATGTTCTTGTAAGGCTTATAAATCATAGAGGCAGCTGTTCCCATCAGCATTTTCCTTCTCCCTTGAAGTACTAACAGCCCCAGCAGCTGCTGAGTCTGAAGGTAATTTCACAAATTAACCTGAGAGCAGCCCACAGTCCCAGGACAGCAACCCCACCTGCTCCATGCATCTTCCTGGGAGCTTGCAGCCTCAGCACTTCTGTAAGCTTTCCAGGAGGAGGGGAAAGTCTTAGGAGGGGGAAACCTCAGCTGGATGAGTGTTTCAGCCAGAAGGCAAACAGAGAAGACAGGATGGATGATGCATTGTACAAAGGCAAAGTACAGAGCAGAAATAAAAATGAGAGGGGGAAAAAAGGCTCCTGAGAGCAGGGATGGAATGAAGGACATGCACAGTTATCAGCTAAACTGAGAAAATAAATAAATAGGAGTAAGTGTGGAGCTGGAAGAACTTGGTACCAGTGGCAGCCAAGCAGGTCACGGGAGCCAGAGTCCTTGGTAGGTTGAACACCTTTGTTTTGTTTAATGTTCTGCCAATTTTTTCAATACCACGGTGTACTCACACCCTACATCTGTCCATGGAGATTTGTCTTTGCTCTTTTGTGCCTCTGGGGTGTGAAAGCTTCTTGTGAACTGAGCCCCAGCTCTCCCCATTTCAGCTGCCAGGGGCTGAGCCGTGAGTTCATTCCTGTGCTGCTCAGGTGAGGTGAATGTGCTCCGTGGTACCCAGAACTTCAGAGTTCGGGTTTGCACAGGGTAATATGGAAACTGGTGAGCTCTGTTGCCTTCTTGCTCAGGAGGTGGTGGAAAATGGGGCTTTGTTAAATGCCCTGCATGACTCCTGCAGGCACTGCAGCTGGGGGCCAGGGCCTGGAATGGCAGGCAAAGGCGTTTGCTAATGGAGATGAATGAATGGTGAGCTCCTGTAATGGATTTGGGTTTCTGTCCCTGGAAATCCATTGCCTACATTGGGGTTTCTATTTCCCCTTTCAGGCTGATTAATGAAATGATTTATTGCTGTAAATACAGAGCAAGAGAGAAGGAAGGTGACTGAAAGAAGCAGAGAGGGCTCCCTTCACTGGCCAGAGGAGCCTTGATTTCCTCACCTCAGCTGTGCCCAGGTGAGTCCTGTCCTCCTGCCTGATCAGCAGCTGAGGGATCAATACTGCCAAGTGTCTGGGTTATTCCTCTGCCCTTTTTAGATAAGAGCTCTTCTTGGGGACCTTGGCAGAGAGGCCTGAGGAGTTGTCCCCTGGATGTGGAGACTTTGTGGTGGTGAAAGCGTGTGTGACTGCATGAGCTGTGCTGGTCTGGCTCCAGCTGGTCTGGGGAGGGAGAAACCTGAGCAGGAAATGGAGCCTTTTCCTGAGCACCCAGGTCCCTCACTGCACTCAGCAGGGAGAAGGGGAGAGCTGTGCAGGTGCTCTCCTGTCCTCCTTGATCAGCAAATTCCTTTGGCCAGGACCTTTTTTCCGTACGGTGCACGGGGCTATCTCATGATGTTGCCACAGGTGAGGAACGTCCCTGAACACAGCCAAAAAGGCCCTAAGGGCAGCCAGTGGAATAGCAGAGGGGGTATGGAGCCTGTCTGCCTCCTACCCTTTCCCAATCCTTTCCTAGGCACAGGGTCAAGCCCACTCCCTACCTGCTGCTAGAGAACGTGCTCTGGGGACACAGCCCCTGCCTCCTGGGACCATTCTGTCACTCACAGAAACTGGAGAGCCATGGAAATGGGAGGGGTGGAGCAGCCTGCTGTGCCCTGCCCACCCCAGAGATGTGGGATCTGCTGCTTCCAACCCCTTTGGGCAGAGGAAGGAGCTGGGTGTGACTGACTGCAGAGCCTGTGTTGGGATCAGGATTTTTCCTTCCGCCCCAGTTCTGTGAGACTACTGAGTTTCTTCGTTTCTTTCCTGCCTATGGGGCTAAAAAAAGAATTAAGCCTTCTGTACGAAATATCTGATTCAGTGTAAAGCCATACACTCCTCATCTCCCACCCTTCTGCGAGAATTGCTTCTTCACTTTGACTAACAAAAAATAGTGTGTTTGCGTGAGCACAGCCCTACTTACAGGAGGAAATGAAAAGTCGAGCACTGCCCACAGTTTGGGGCTTTGATATCCTCGAACATGTCGTCCTGAACAAAAAGAGTTCCAGCTATCCCACATCCAGAAGGGGGATGTGTTTGAGGTGTGTTTGACTATGCCAGGCCTGTTCCTGAGGGTGCTGAGCACCTGTAGGATGGGAGGTGGCAGACCTGAGGTGACATTGGGCATCCCTTGTCCTCCTGAGGAGCAAGGATCAGGAACGTGCTTCTCTCTCAGCTGCAGCCCCAGACAGGGATGTGTGCCAGGGGAGAGCACAGCCCTTGCATCCACTTGTACCTTTGCTTCCAAGAATTGTTCTTTGGTAAAGGAGCACTTTGATTAAAGGAACTAATTTACAAAGCAACAATAAGCAAAGAAAATCCTTGTGCGAGCTCTCTACAACACTCACAGCACCTCGTTGCTTCTAAGCTCTAAAGACCAACTTGACATTTCGTGGCAGCTCCTGTGCGGAAGCAACAGGGACAATGGGCACCGGAGAGATCCTCAAACCCTCAGTCCTCCAGCTCCTGCAACAACCAGCTCCTCCTGTGCAGGGTTGTGATTACCCCAAAGCAACATTTTGTCAGGAAGCAGTGGGGTCTCAGGCATTCTGCCCCCCAGACTCCACTTCAGGATGAGTTTCCTGTGTAGTGTCACGTTAGACTTACACCTCCTGCCTGCTTCTCTGCTGCTTCACTCAATAAACCTCTTCCAGGGCTCTGTACTGGCCTCGCACAGTTTTCACAGCTCTTTTTCTTCCCAGTGCCTGTCCCAGCTTTCTCAGTCAGGACCTTCAAAAAGAGCTGCCAGTTTCACAATTAGAGGTTCACACCTTGTTCCTGCTCTTACATGTGATGTCCCTCGACAGCTTGTTGGCCAGGGAATTGTGGATGCCACATCCCTGGAAGTGTTCAAGGCCAGGTTGTGTGGGAGTTCAGCACTCCACACAAGTGTTGGCTCTTATCTTCACCTCTGGGAAGTTTTACCTCGAGTCCGGATAGATGAGAGACGCCTGCAGATG
>VZRV01000330.1:379337-439630 GCA_013398115.1 Falcunculus frontatus
GTTATTCTGAGCTTTTTACCAGGGTCTGGGACCCCCCTTGCCAGGGCTCCTGACCACCCAGGACAGCCCGAGGCATATCCTGACCTCCCAAGGCAGCCAGAGGCATGCCTTGGACTCCAACAAGGTTGGATGGGGCTCTGAGCAATCTGACCTGGTGAAAGAGTTGCTGTTTTTACAGGGGTTTAAAGGTGGCATTGTATTGTGTAGGGGGTGGGATGAGTGGACTGACCATCTCAGGAGATCCAACACTGTCCACACTGAATACTGGAAAGAAAAGCCTCTTTTGGGGACAGCTGCTTCTTGAGAATCTTCTCTCTTGGTGTGTGTAGCTCCATACATCTGGATCTGGAACTCAATCCCCAGGAAGTTTGGTTTTGTGGTTTGGTTTGGGTCTGTTGTGCTCCAAGCTGAGGCTCTGCAGCATGTCCTGCTTTTCAGAAAGGATTGAGAGCTCTTCTTGGGTCTGTGTACTTCTTTTCTCATTTAATTTGGTCCTAATTAATTTTCACAGTAAGAGGATGGGAGGCAGAATTGCAACAGAAGAAGTTCTATTAGAGAAAAGGAAAAAATTTCCATAGTGAAGGCAGTTAGCCAGCAAATCACAGGCCCAGGTCAGCAGTGGGATCTCTCTAATTGGAGATACTCATTATTTGACAAAACAGACCTGAAGACCCAAGTTAACTTCAAAGATGGTCAGAGATTCAGTGTTGGGGATGCCTCTGGCACCACAGGACCCCCAAGGACGTGGTCCAGACCAGGGGAAAGAGCTCAGATGCGCAGGCATGGCTCTGGAATAGGATTCAGTGAAGCAAACTGATTTGGGTGGAGGAGAGTAAAAATAAAGCACTGCCTTTATCAGTGGGGCTGTGTCCAGAGGCCAAGAACTAAACCAGAAACACACACAAGCGTTGGGATGGGGAGTTATTTAATCAGCTGGAATTAGCTGTGGGGTTTGTCACTTCAGCTTTTCGTGTTTGGACTGATTACAATTAAAATGCAAAGTTCTGACTGTTTAAGTGCTCCGTGCTAATTGGGGGATCAGTGGGCTGTCTTTTCCCTTTCCCTTCCAATTTCTTTTATGGCTTTGTTTCCAGCACAGAAGGTGTGGCAATCCCAAGGATTTGAAATGAGGGAGAGAGGTGGGAAATGCCAAATAAAACCTGTGTGGGTAATTCCTCCAAAGCTGGAGAGGGAGGGAAGCAGGGATCTTTCCTGCATAGGGGACAAACCTTTGCAAAGGGATATGAAAATCCTGCTTTCCTCTCCCCTGGTTGCTTTTGGTCCAACAGCTGTGGAGATCGATTAAATGAGATGGTTGGTCAAGAGTTGGCTTGTTTTTGCAAGTTGTTTTCATGTGATGAAAGGATTGCCACTCAGAGCAGCCCTTTTCTTCACCAGTGGGTGCTTTCTTAGGGAGAGGCCTCGTTTTTGGAGAGGGCAGCTGAAGGACTGTCACAGCAGCCTTTTCCAAACCCCCATCCAAGCAACTGCATGGTTTGCAGTCCTGAGGCAGATGTGGGCAGCAATTATCACACCCACCTAGCTGCCCCCAGCAGCAAGATGCTTCTTGTGCCTGGAAAAGGGAAAATCCCACTTGGATGACTTCAGTGAACAGTGAAAGGGAACAATCTAAGGCCTCCAACATGCGAAACATCAGAATGGAGATTTCTTCATGCACAAGGGGTGTCTGGGGAAGGCTTGACCATGGTGTCACCGCAGCTGGTGGCGAGGCCAGGCTGCAATTCCTGCCAGAGGATTCCTGCTCCTGGTGCCAGCTCTACTTTGGGCCATGCTTCAGCACCCAGCAGGGAGCAGCTCAGTGGTGGGGTCAGCATTCAGGGGCACAGAGGCACCAGCGCCACAAAAAGAAAAGCATCAACTGCCACGATGAGCAAACGTTGCTGTTCCCACCCAAAATTTACACTGTCAGCTCTGCTTCACGGAGAGCTGTGGTCAGCAGTGATGGGCAGCTGGGCAGAATCACTTCCATCTGCTGAAATCATCTTTTAAGCAGCTGAATGTTCCTTATGCTTGTGCCTACCCCAGGCTGTTGACAAGGTGATGTGTTACCCCTTCCTTTTTGATGGAGAGCTGAGGCCCAGAGCGCAGCTGAAATCCATCCAGGGGATGCCAGCAGGGAGCAGAGCTGGCAAAAAGCTGCATCATCGTGTCACAGGGGTTTGCAGAGCCCAGGGAGGAGCAGCCAAGTGAGAGCCAGGGGTGCAGCGAGTCACGGGAGGGCAAAAGGACCTGGAAAGCCCCTCCTGAGGGAAGTGTTACAGCAATTCCCCACGAACTCCATGGAGCACAGGCATTCCACAGCTCCTCACCAGGAAGCAGCTGCAGCACTTAAATTGAATAAAAACTCGGGCTCTGCATCCTCAATCCCCCTTCCCAGGACAGGCTGCCAGGGTGCTGCAGGGCTGGGGTGGGTGACAGGGAAGTGCCCACCTCCATGTGGGGACCAGGGATGGCTCTGGAAGGGGTGAGAGGAGGTGAACTCCTCCTCAGAGACACAGAGAAGAGTGAGTGAAGGCTGAGCTACCTCCACCATGGCCAGGGCCTGCAGGAGGCCTCTAATGAACCTTCTCATGCCCAGCCAAGCACGTCAGCAGAGCAGCCCAAATCCCCGGGGAAGGGGAGGAGGGGTCCCAGGGGCTCTGCCACGGAGCACCCCGTGATGCAGCTCCTGCTCTCGCTCCAGTGGGCTCCAGAGATGGGCAGCTGTGTGTGAAATGCGTTCAACTTCTGTGGGGTTTTTTTAATGAACTCAGCAAGATTTACCACCAGAAAGAGGGGAAAGAGAAAGGAAAATGTCTTCTGATTCTAGAGGTGGAGTTGAGGAGGGAGAGGGGAGAGGGGAGTGGTTGAGGAAGGCTGTAGGTGGGGGAGCAGAGGTACACTGTGAATGCACTGCCCATTGTTGGGATGGTTTATCCTCACCCATGCTTCTCCCAGTTCCCCCACAGGCAGAGCTTCCCTCCCACCTGGGATACAGGAGCTCATCCCCCCCAAATCCTGAGCCCAGAGGGAGCTGTGGCAGGGGGTGGCTCGGTGTTTGAGGCTCCCCTGGCTGAGCACAAGGACCATTTCCAGAACCAGGTCCAGGTGTGTCTCTCCCTATTCCCCCTCCCTGGCTGTGTTCTGTCTGTCAGCACAGCCCATGTGAGCTGGGGACAGGACTTGCTGTCCCTGTACCCCATACTGAACCCAGTCCCAGCTTCCCCCTTGCTGCAGACCCTAATTCAGGCTTGGGGCCAGGCTGGGTGAGGCCAGAGCTCCCCAAAGAGCTGGGAATTTGTCTTGAAACAAGAGCCAAAGTTTGAGATCCAAGTCCCTGAAGCAGGTTGCCCTCACTGAGAAGCCCACAAGCCATCTCCTGTGCTTCTGAAGGTGTGACCTGAGCTGCAGGGTTGGCTGCTGGTCCCCAGCTCCTCCTGGGGGCAGCTGCCCAGTCACACAGCATGCAGCAATTGTGAGCAGCAATTTCCACTGGGGTGGCTGTCTCAGATGGAGGTTCCCCGGCCTGGCTCCCTTTGGGGGTGCAGATGTGTTCGGGGTGTTGCTGCCAAAAAAAAAACCAGTGGGAAGAACTGGAGCAAGAAACCACATTGGGTGTGGTGTGGGGGAGGGATTATGATACACACAGCTCTCATTTTCCTGCAGTCTCCAGAGCAGGAGGGAGATATTTAATGGAAATGTGCTTGGACTGGCAGGGAAGGTATTTTTTTTTAACATCTCAATTCGAAGTGCTGTAAAACAAGGTGTTGCTGAGGCAAACTCTAAACTAAAGGGCATGAGGGTTTCCAACCTGTTTTCCTGAAGGAAAACAGAGAGAACACAGAGAGAAGCAAACCATCCTTGTCTAAGAGCCCTGGATTTTTATTTTTCCCCACTTCCAGCACCCAAATGGAAGCACAGAGGAAAAGACCAGCAGCATTATCAAGTCACCTGCTTGAAAAGAGCTGTGAGTGGCAAAGGAACTTTCCAGAAACCACAGGGACCAAAGCCAGTGCTGGGATCACCCTGGGCTCTGTGGGAATTTGGTGTGTGTGGTGTGGGAAGGCAGGAGGGCAGAGCTGGGATGAGGAGGAGACTGGGGTCGTTCTCATGGTCTAGATCAATGTACAGCTGGGGGATTCTCCTGGATGTGCCCCAGCTCTGGAGCACCAAGCACCTGAATGTGCTTGTATGGGAAAACCTCCCGTGCCAGCACCTAAAGGCCAGTCTGACAAGATCCCAGCTTGCACAAAAGTAGAGAAAATTGCATTTCTGCAAAGTAGGAAGGACCATTAATGGCTGTTTTCCTAAGTGAGAGGAAGAGAAGAGAGAGGGAGCCACTGGCCCCAAAAAGAAGGTGAAACTGGAACTCAGAGACTGTCTTCTGACCACAGCAGGCCGATGAGACTTCTCCTTGTGTGGGCTGGTCTTCACCCCAAAAATAATTGGTGCAGAAGGACGGGGTTGGCCTCTTTTATCTCACTGCTGTCCAGTGAAACCTTCAAACTGAGCCACCAGCGCTGGGTTGTGCTTGGAAAGAATTCGGGAGCATCCCCTGGAGCCAAACAGCGCCTCTGTGGCGAGGCCTTGGACTCTGTTACTCCTGGCACCGAGATGTTTGTGCAGCCAGGAGGCACCGGAGCTGCTCAGAGCCAAAGTCCGTGCTCTTGTTCTCCCGACAAAGGCGTTTAAATGGAGGCAGAACTCCGAGCGCAGCTGATAACAGCTGTGCTATTTTCATCCCTCCGTGTCTCCCTCAACTCGGCATCAGCATCAAAGGCAGCCCAGCCAGGAAAGACCCTGGGAAGGGCTCTGGAAGCTGGCAGGGCCACGGGAGGGTTGTAGAACACAGGAGGGGACAGCCCTGTCACTGTGCCTTGGCTCCGTGCCCCTGGATGGGGCAGCGAGGCCTCCCCCAGTCAAGCACAAACCACGGGCAGGAAGTTTCCTCCTGCAGGAACAAATCCCAAACCCACAGAAGCCTCGATAAATAAATAAATAAGGCTCCATGCTCCGCTCCCAGATGCCGCTGCGGAAATCCAGAATAAGTTCAGTGGATGAATTCCAAATGGACCAGTGTCAGGGAGAGACGGATTTAGCCTGAATGGCAGAGCAGGGAAATGAGATGCTTTTTGCTCGCTGCATTGAAGCATAAACATCATTTCCCTTGTGAAGTTTTCTAGTGATCCTCTGGAATGTAACAAAAGGGAGCTGTGGCTCCTCAGCATCGTTGCTTTCTTTAGCTGCCCTTGGCTCGTTGTCCCAGCAGCAGCATCACCTGTGTGTCTGAGGGGCACAGGAGCACCTCTTTGGGATTGTTGGAGCCCAGCGTGTCCCAGGTGGGCTCTCTGACATCAGAAATGCCTGTCATGGCACAGGGAACAGCAACCTGAGAGACCCACCCTGACCCACTCCCTTCTGTCCAAATTTGAACCCCATCTCCGGGGCTACTGGAGCAAAATCTCTTCTTTGGCATGAATCAGGGCAAAGCTCTCCTTGATCTTTGCATGAAGCACATAAAAATTGTAAAAAAGGCAGAGGTAATGTGGTAATTTTTCTTCTTCAGCTTTTTTTTTTCCCTTGTAACGTACCTCATTCCGTTTCCAAGTTGATTTTTTTGAGCTCAACTACATTTTCCCTTGTCCCCCCCAAGATTTAGCAGAAGGTTGTGTAAAAGAATAAACAAACAGCCCTAACTGAAAGCCTGCAAGCAACACAAAGCAAAACAAAAACAAAAAAAGCAAAAGAGCGTCTTTGTAACCAAATTGATGTCAGCATCTGTGGAAATGAAATATTTAGCCCAGGATTCGGCGCTTATCCTCCTGGTGTCAGCTCTAATCCGAGCTGCCACTTCAGAAAACAAGCAAACAAAAAACAGCCCAACCTTCTCCCTGACGCTGCCGGTTTCAGAGCTGTGGGTCCGGTGCTCGGAATTCACGGGGATGAGTTTCTGTGCACACACCAGAACCCTCCGTGTCCCACCACAGCTCCTGTGGCTCAGCTGCAGCCTTTCCTCTCCTCCCTCCCTGCCCCCAGCTCCCTCTCCGTGTGCTCATCCTGATCCCAAATTCCAGTGCTGGCAGCACCCCAGAGGGACACCGGCAGCTCTGGGGGACACTGAGGTTTTTAAATTGTTTTGTTGTTTTCTCTCACTGCCCTGCTGGGCATTTGTGCCTCTCCAAACCCATGCCAAGCTCCAGGTGTCCTTAACACAATAATCCACCTTGTGAGGACTCTTTAAACTGACCTTTAAACAACCCCTAAAGGGATTCTGTTTGGAGATTTGGGTTTGGTTTATTTTTGGAAGCAGGAACAACAAAAACTCAAATAATATTTTTAGCTTTGGACACCCCAGGAGCACCAACAAATCCAAAAATATTCCTGAAAAGCAAGACAGCAGTGGGCTGCTTTAACCTTAAATGCCACAAAAATAGTAACCCCAGGAGAAGCTTCTTTTTTTTCCCCCCAATGCTAAAAGCAAATACATTTTCAGCCAAAATAGAAGTTGATGTAACAGATTTGACCTTTCTTGCTGTCAGCTGTCAACCCAGCACCACCACCATATTGACCATGTCCTCAAGTGCCACGCCCACGTATTTTTTGAACACTTCCAAGGGTGGTGACTCCACCACTGCCCTGGGCAGCCTGTTCTAGTGCTTTACAACCCTTTCAGTTAAAGAATTTTCCCTGATATCCAATCTAAACCTGCCCTAGCACAACTTGAGGCCGTTTTCTCTTGTCCTGTCATTTCTTACCTGGGAGAAGAGACTGACACCCCCCTCATTGCAACCTCCTTTCAGGCAGCTGTAGACAGCAATAATGTGCTTTTCCTCCAGCTGAGGGTCTTGCCCTGATTATTTAAGTTTCAGGCACTGATGGTTTGATCTTTCCCTTGTCTCTAGACTACGCTGCACTCCTCACCTGCAGTCTGGTCTGGAGAATGTCTTCACCTCAGTCCAAACAGGCCAATTGTCCCCACTTCAGGAAAGTTCTGGACTCCCTGGAGAGCTGCCAGATGTCCCCTTGTCCCTCGGCACGATGGTGACGCTGGGAGCCAGTGCTGTGCTGGCTTTTAATGACCACAGCAATGTTCTCAGAGCAGAGCAGCCTGCATGTGTTTAAAGCAGCAAAATTCAGCTCCCCCTGGCCCCCATCCCCAGCCAAAAATGAAAAGTACAGCAAGGTTGGAGGGGAAATGGCTCAGCTGGACGTTCTGCCTGCCTGCCTTCAGCAGAGCCATGAGCTGGCTGTCTCTCAAGGAGTTTCCTTCCCTGTCAGCCCAGTCCTGTCCCTCAGGGATGGGGAAGGAAGGGGTGCAGGGAGGCAGGGGGCACTGGCAGCAATTAATCAGTCTTGATCAATCTTTTTTCCATAAATTTATGTCCACTCGTAGCTCAAAATCCATGGCATTTAAATGATCGAGAGTGAAACGAGACACAAAAATTAGCACAGCAAGGTTTCAGCAGCTCAGATGTTCTTATTTGGCCCGTTTCAGGGCTTATTTTTCTATTTGAAATTTTCCTCCTCTTTTAGGCTGAAAAAAAAAAATGCGTATGAAACATGGAAGCCACACCTGAACTGGAAAAAATATTTCCCTCTGCTTTTGAAAGGCTCCTTTCCCAGGCTGCCAACCACCCACCCAGCTCTTTGCAGAGTCCCTTTGGGCACGAGCAGCCTGCCAGCAGCTCATCTCTGCATTCCCAGCCCTGCAAAGGCCTGACCTCACAGTGGGATGCCCCAAGAAGCTCCTTTGTGATAAAGCACTGTTGGCTGGAGGGCAGGAAGGCTCTGCAGAGGGATCTGGACAGGCTGGGTCCATGGGCTCAGGCCAATTGAATGAGGTCAACCAGGTCCTGCCCCCGGGTCACAACACCCCCCTGCAGCTCCAGGCTGGGGCAGAGGGGCTGGAAAGTGTCTGGTGGGAAATGCCCTGGGGGTGCTGGTCAACAGCAGCTGAACATGAGCCAGGTGTGCCCAGGTGGGCAAGAGGCCAATGGCACCTGGCCTGTCCCAGCCATGGTGTGGCAGCAGGACCAGGGCAGTGACCACCCCCCTGACTGGGCACTGGTGAGGCCACTCCTCAAATGCTGGGGTCAGTGTGGGGCAAGAAAGACATTGAGGGGCTGGAGCATCCCTTTAGCCACCCAGAAGAGCACAGCAGGGAAAGCTCCTGGAGCACTTCCCCTGAGTCTGAAAGGAAAAAGATTCAGTCAGGCCCTGTGCCCTGTGTCCTGCTGACCAAGGAGTGTGAAGGAGGGACACAGAGCAGCCATTCCCTGTCCTGGGGCTGGCTATGAAGCCCTGAGACTGCCAATGCTGTCACCCAGGAGCAGGAGGAGGTGCTTTAGATGCTGAAAGTTGGCACAAGGAGTGGACCAGAAGAGGGTTTGTGCAGGTGTCTGTCTTGGCTGCAACTCCGTGTTACATAAAAGTGATGCAGTTTTCTGTGCAGACAAAACCTTTTCTGGCCAGGAAGGGGATATGAGAGTTGCAGGTTTGGGAGAGCACCAGGGACAGGAAGGGGAGGGTTGGGATCTCTGATTCAGCCCTCGTCACTCTGGGAATTTCAGCAGCTGCAAAAACCTCCTGAATCTTGCGGAGCAGTGACTTCAAACTCCCCACATCCACTGTGACAATTCCCAGCTGTAACTGCAGCAAGTGAATGTGCTGTTCTGAGCCCTGGACATCTCTGTCTCCCATGGGATTTGTTGCTCTTCACGCCAACCTCAGCTGCTCCTTCCCAGCCTCCTTGAGGAAAGCAAAGCATTTCCTCACCCCCGCTTTCCTTACAGAGCAGAAGGTGAAGCCCACCTTAGACTGAGCTCTGTTCAAGCTGGACACCAGGAAGGCAGCCCTGGATAAAGCCTATCCCTGTACTTCTGCTTCTTGTAGACAGCTGATAACCAGGATTGTGACAGATTTTGGGCCAGAGGAAACAGCTGAATGGGTCACTGTGGAGAGCAAAGCACCTCCTTTTACATGGCTGCAGCAGTTACCTGAACTGGCAGCTTATTCAGGTGAACAGTGCCACTATGGGAGCTCTCAGTTTGGGTTAAGAAGTGTTTCTTTTGGAGTTATGGAAGTTAATGATGATGTTTTCCTCAGACTAATTTGAAAAAGGGAATTACAGCATCCTCATGGTATTTGTCTGTGTCTAATGAAATGCACTTAAAAGCCTGGGTTTAAATCAGTGGTTGATTTTTTTGGAGGGGTTCGGTTTAATTACACTGGTTTAGAAAACAAGGTCTTCAGCATGTTGGATGCTCCTGTGAAAATGTTACTTTTTGCCTAGTTATTTCACTAGAATTATGCTGGTACAAACACTCCACTAAAAATAGAGGAAAAAAGAACCAAGAGAAGTAACCTAGACCCAATCGAGCAATTGTGTGCTCAAACTCCTCCAGAATTTATGAACATATTTTTATTATTTATATTACTTCTATTGTTTATATGAATGCACTTGTCCTGCTGGTTACGGGTGGGGAGGCCCTGGCACAGGGTGCCCAGAGAAGCTGTGGCTGCCCCTGGATCCCTGGGAGTGCCCAAGGCCAGGATGGACGGGGCTTGGAGCACCCTGGGACAGTGGAAGGTGTCCCTGCCCATGGCAGGGGGTGGAACAGGGTCCTTTCCAACCCAAAACTTTCTGTGGTTGTCTGATTGCCTGAGGTCAGCCCAGAACAGCACAGGGGTGTCCAAGGTGTGTTGGGAAACTGCAGTGTGATCCTCATCTGGTCTCCCCAGCCGGGGTGCAACCTCCAGAGAGCACCATGAGCAAGTTCCAGGGGTCTTTTTAGACCCTGGCTTCAGCACTGACCAAACCTCAGACATCCATGAACGTATTAAGCAGTGGGCATGTGAAGACAGCAAGTTAATTCAGCTGTATTACAGCTGAGGTAGATTTAGATCTCTACAAAGTCTGGCACTGGTTCCTATTTTTCACCCAAAGTGTTCTCTTCAATCTTAAAAATGGCTTTGATATGTGCTGAGTACCAGAGAGGCTGTGATCAATTTGTTAGAATGAGTTTATTAAAGAAGAGAGTCCTCAGAAGAAGAAATTGGGAACATGGCACCTGTAATTATCTCTGTCAATTGAGATGGATTCTGAAAACCTGAGCTTCCCCTCTCCAGCTTTCACACACACACTGCAGCTCTGAGCTGTGCTGGCTGATCTGCTTTTCTCCCCTGGGCACTGGGAGATTCCTTCCTCTCCCTCCCCACTGTGCCATAAATAATCAAAACAAATACGCCTAATTGCTGAAAATTGTCCTTTTTCAAGCAGACCCAACCTGTGTTCAAGTTTGGGTCTAATTTCACAAACAGCTTCAGCCAAAAGTATGCAGGATTGGTTTTGACATCGAGTGAAATGTTCTGAAATGGCCTTTTCTAAACTTTAAAAACTGAGCCAAATTTTGTTTAGTCTAACTTTAAAGACCAGAGTAGATGATAAAGGACATTTTTCTCTTCCTGTTGAAGGAACCACTTAGGCCTGACTTCGTGTTGCCAAAGTGTTTGACCCAAATTCCCTCTGCTTTCTTTGAGTTCAGCCACTCTCATGAAAAATACTCTGTTCAGCCAGCTGTAATTCACACATCTCTGCTGGTTTCTTGCCTTCTGCCCTGGCTTTCCTCCTGCAAGGTCTGTTGCCTCCTTTCCCCACCCAGTTTGGTGCCAGCCCCCACTAAATCCCCCCTTGTTTGTGACAGAGCCCCTTCTCTCACGGCTGTTCCTCTGTGAAGGGTCATTTAATTCTTTGGCGTAATTCCCTTATTATTCAGCACCGCAAATGTCTGTACCCATCACAGGAATGAATAATGGATGCTAATAATGCACAATTAATTCACAATAAGTGTGTGTTACAAAGTCAGCATCAGAGTGGGATCAGCGCAGGGAATTCCCCATCCCCACCTCGGGCTCCTGAGGAGGGGTTTGATGAGACCTGAGCACGGTGTGAGCCCAGGTGCCTCCCACATCAGCCAGGGAGGAGCTGGGGGTAGGAGGAGACGCTGTCCCTGTGCTCTCAGAGCAGAGGGAAGGGCTGGAAACGGCAGAGCCAGGAGCTGAGGTGCTCCCACACGGCACTGTGTGAAACTGGGCAGGGGATCAGTTCCTCCCCTACCTCCTCCTCATCCTCCCCAGCCCAGGACAGGGCATCACATCAACACCAGCTGCTCTCCAAACTCCTGCTGCTGCCAGGGAAGGTCCTGGGCAGAGCCTTATCCCTTCTGCTTAATCGCATTTGTTCCTCGTGTCCCCATCAGTCAGGCTGGCACTCACACATGACAGCTTTGATCTTCCCAGCCGTGCTGTGGGAAGCCTGGCAGGGCCAGGGCTGCCTGCTGGGGACCATTAAAGCCCACTTGTTAATGTACCCGATGTCTGAGGCTCTTTGCACGGCATCCAAGAGGCAGGATTAGCCTTGGCCATGAGCAGGAGTGGGTTCCCACAGCCCCCAGTGCCTGTGCTGCCATACAGGGAGCACCCACGCCTCCTCCACCTCTTCTCTTTTCCACTGAGCTTTAGCAAAGCCACAGATGGACTCTGGCTAGGACCGGCCAGAAGGATGTGGTGGGAAAGGAGTATCCAGAACAAAGCTGTTTCATCTTGCTGAGCGCCACTGCCTGTCCCCAGTTAACAATTCCTGCCCGTGGGAACAGGGGGAATCCCTCTGTGCCTCACAGGCTCTGCTGGTGTGGTGAGGATGGACCCAAAGTGTGTGCAGCAGAGTCCTCCTGAGTTCCCTGTCAAGCAGGCAGAGCACTGTTCTGTTCCAGGTGGGCTCTAGACGTGGCTGAGACCCCAATTCCATGATGTAAGTGTGGCTGAGACCCCAATTCCATGATGTAGGTGTGGCTGAGACCCCAATTCCATGATGTAAGTGTGGCTGAGACCCCAATTCCATGATGTAGGCGTGGATGAGAACCCAATTCCATGATATAAGTGTGGCTGAGACCCCAATTCCATGATGTGGGAGTGGCTGAGACCCAATTCCATGCTCAGCCCTTGCATCCTTGTCACATCAGTGAGAATGAGAGATGTGATGAGACACAGATCGTCTGAGTTATGGCCCATAAAGGGGCTTGGCCAGGCTCTGGCCTCAGTCCCAGGGACGAGGAACCCAGCACCACCAACTTCTGAGAGCAGCCGTCAGAATCTGTGCCCCACATCTTGGAAAACCCTGCTCCCATCCCATTTCCACTGCTGCAGCCAGACTTAAAAGGGTCAGGGACTAATAACAGCTTGAAATATCCTCACAACAGCACCAGAAGTGCAAGTGCTGAGCAACCAGACAGAGCTGAGTTGTTCAGCAGCTTCTCTGCTCTTGACTTTCCCTGACCCTGCTTTTCACATGTCCCCGTTTGCAGTTTGGCTGATGCCAAAGCTTGCAAGCCCCTGCAAAGCTGCTGCTCTCCATTGCTGTTCCTTCTGCTCCTCCTTCATGTTTGGCTCCACACTCCTTTCCACTTGTCACCACTGACAAGGGAGCAGCTGCTGTCAGCCAAGCCCTTACTGAAGGGGAAAAAAGTTTAAATTGCTCCAAGTGGGACTCTTCTGAAGATGGGCTGAAAGAAAGTGAGTTTCTTAAACCAACTCTTCAAACCAGGCAGCCTTTGCGTGATGTGAAGGGAGAAAGCACAAGAAATCCCTTGCAAGAGGGATCTGACCCCGAGTTAAGCCGAGGATCCCGCACTTTTCCTGTGCGAATGTGCAAACCCACCGTGAGGGAGCTCTGCTGGCCCCAGAGATGCTGGCAGTGCCACCAGCACAGCTTGCCCCACACTTCCCCCAGCCAGGACTCCCAGCACAGCCCCACCATGGCAAACTTCTCCCTTCCCAACCTTGGCATGTGCTGCCTGCACAATTCCTGCCTCGCTGTGACGTGGAACAGCGGCAGCACACGAAAGGTCAGCTTTCCATTCTAAGCGATTTAAGTTCTATCAAACTCAGGAAAAGCTCATGGTTCTGCATCACATAAAAACATGGTAAAATTGCAGAAATGTGTTTGACAAATCCATCAAGTTACATCAACAGAGAGCCTGGTGTTTCTGGATCTCTCCATGCATGCTGTGGAAAGCAGTGGGAGTTTGCCAGAGGCTTTCACCAGAGCTGAGCTGCACCTTGGAAATGCAGCTCTCCACAAGATCATCCTTTGCTCACAGCCGAGCACAGGAGCTGTGGGCTCTCATCCTCTCCATCTTTCTGAAGGGCTGTGCAAGGGGCAGGAGAAACTGTGGTTCATTGTATTCCCCTCCTGCAAGGTGACTTATTTCTTTAATTTCTGGATTTGCCTGCTGCAAACTACCACCAGGCTTTGCTGTTTATCCGGTGACAGTCTGAGCACGGGGGCAGGTTTTTCTCCTCTCATCCTCCCTTTCCCATCTTGTCTACCCATGAAAACTGTCAGGAAAGGAAAGCCAAGGAAAGGAAAACCAAGCTGGGAACAGAGGGTGACCACTGTGACAGCAGTACCCTGACCAGACAGGGTGCAACCTCACCACATCAAAAAAGGTGAGCGTGTGTCACCTTCAGGAAAAGGAAGATGTTGCCAGTCAAGTCAGGAATAGTTGAGGACAAAGCCAGAAACCATGTCAGAGCTGAAGTGTAGCTCTTAAAATAATAGTTGACACTGAGGGGGTCCCAGACGAGGCTGATCCAGGCAACTAAAGCCTATTCATGCACACAGAGGCATGGAGAAAGCCCTTTCATTTCCCTTTCTGGTGTAGTACATGTCATTTTTCCTTTATCAGACTGCCTGATCATCACACACATTAGTTGTTCTCCCAAGAGAGACAAATGCTACAAAAAGAACACAGCACCAAGGGAAAAGCAAGGATGCTGACAGTGCTCCAGGTGGGGAAACCACGCAGGTATTTGGGTGAAGCAAGTCCCACCCTCACCCACAAAACACTCCAGGAACCACTCATTGAGGGGAAGGCTTGGAGAAAAATCTGGGAAGGAGGAAAATTGAGGTGTCAGGGTCAGCCCTGAGCCAGAACATGACCCTTATGCCAAGGAAGAAAGGGGCTAAAGTCACCAGCGGTCACCTGGTTGCCACTGTGCCATCATTCCCCTCTGCAGGGGGGTTCCAGCAGCCCCAGCCCTGCAGTTTCTGCAGCACTTTCCTTGCTCTGCCAGGGAAATGGAACGGTGTACAAAGGGTGACAGGCTGGCATCCAAGGACAGACAGCTCTGCAAAGGTCTGCCTGGAGAGAGGGAGGATTCGTTCAGACAGCTGGGCTGGTGCAGCACAAGCAGCCTGGCCTGATACAGGAACCTCAGAGTTTATCTTTCAGCTTCCAGGATAAAGTCAGGAGCTGTTCCAAGCAAATATTTAGGAAAAGGGCAGTCTAATTTATGGAGCTGAGTGAGAAGGCGTGAAGGCCTGACTGGGCATAAAATTAAGCCTCAGTGTTTGCTGCTTCTCCTCCCTGCCAGGTGTCCAAATCTCTACTTGGATTCAAAACTGGTCATGCCACCAGTCCTGAACTGGCCTGACTGGAAATTCTCCACTGGAGTCTTCCCTGGAGTCACTGTAATCCAGAGTGGGTGGGAATTATGCTGCTCACTTAGAGAAACCTGTGGCCATCTGGCCAGGGATGATAGCAGGGCATATTTTTATGGGAAGTGTGTGCAGGGGGAGAGTCAGTATCAGAACATCTTGACAAGAAAACACATTATTTTTCTTCAAGCAGGGCGTTGCATGTGGTTCCCTTGCTTAAATCACTTGGGTATCACATTGGATTATATTCTACCCAAACTAATCCACTGCATCTACCAATCCATCTGTTAAGGCTGAAGAATTCCAGGAATGTGAACATGTCTTCAAATGTTTATTTAAAGTATTTGGCCTTGCTAAAGACTTCATATGAACGCTCTGGAAATGAAGAGTGTTGCCCTTGGTGCAGCCGTGCTGCAGTTTGTGGAGGGATGTGTGATTTTCTGAGCCATGGGATGGGCAGATTGGGTGGGAGAAATGGAGGGTGGATTAAGGATAGGATGGCAAACAGCTCTGACATCTCACAAATTAGGAACTGTTGTTGCCAGGACTTTGTCCCAGACCCCACATGATTTTAATCCTGGGAGCAAGCAGCAGGAGGAGCTTTGGTTTATGTTACCTGCAGATCACAGAATAATTGTGGAAAAGTTAAGGTTGGAAAAGGTCTTTAAGATCATCAAGTCCAACTCAGCACCACCACTAAATCCTGTCCCCAAGTGCCACGTCCACACATCTTCTGAACATTTCCAGGGATGGTGACTCCCCCACTTCACTGTTCTGATGTTTGACAATCCTTTCCATGAAGAAATGTTTCCTAATATTGAATCCAATCCTCCCCTGGCATAACTTGAGGCCATTTTCTCTGGACCTGAACATTTTGCAGAGGAGCATCAAATCCCGTAGTGCTGCTATATGAACACTGCTTTCTAAACAGGCAGTAACTTCTCCCTGACTCCCTGAAATCTTAAATTTGGAGGGGGAAAAGAAGTGATATTTTATTGCCCACCCTCCATGCTTGTGGAGTGCCTTATCTCAGAAGAATTGGTGCTCACACACAACAGAGCTGCCCATCACCAGCCCAGCTCAGCCAGCCCTGCCTGCCACAGGTGTTTTGACTAAGAGCTAAAAGAGGCAAAGCCCAGCAGGAGAGAGCTGGTTTGGGAGGAGTGTTGGGCTGGTGGTGGAGCTGGGAGAGAAGTTTTTTGTTGCATGCTTTGAGGGGTGTTGTGTGGTGTTATTGGTTAGGGGCTGGGTCAAGCAGGAGGAGTCTGCAGAAGGCTCTGGAGATGTGGATCTGCTGCTAAAGATTTGCCTGAGACCTTGGTGGTGAGGAGGAGGAGCAAGAAAAACCAGGTAAGAAAAGCCAAAATGACGAGGGACTTCTGAAACAGAAAAGTTGGCTTTGGCTCTGTCTTAGGTCTGGAGCTCTGAGCTTGGGCTGATTTAATTTTCCCCTCTGGTGCTCAGGATGTGCTGCTGAGGGACACTGAGGGGACACAGAGTGGTACAGCAGAGATGTCCAGCAGGACAGATGGCAGAGGGTTTGCTGCATGCCTGGGTACAGCTTTTGACCCGGCAGGTTTTGAGCTGTGCAGGGGAAGGTCAGGCTCAGAGCTGTGTCCTGTGTGTGCCTGTGCCCTCCCAGGTCATGCTGCAGCCTTGTGGGCCCACAGTGCCTCTTTCCTCAGAGGAAAAACTGCATTTCCATGGTTGTATGGGGCCAGAAGTGGGAGGATTGTCTGGCTTGGCTGTGTTCATGGAGCACCAGCCCTGCCCAAGCCTCACCTGACAGTGCCCATGGAGCTCATGGTCTTCTCCCTCCCACAAAGTGAGCTCTGCTGCTGCTGCAGTTGGATTTGTCTGATGCTCTGTTGACAGTTAATGATTGTTACAGATTTTTTTTTTTAAAAAAAAGGAAGTTATTTACCAATTTTCTTTCCCATGGAGCTGAAAATAATAGCAAAATCAATCTAAACTACCTAACACTAAGAAAACAAATAGATTATCCAGATGACCAAATTAAGCTGCTCACAGAACTCATGGTGGTTCTGCTCAGTTGCAGCTGTGGGACTCCAAAATAATTACTGCCAGCAGCCAAATGTGTGATGGTTTGGGTCTTTGTGGGGGGAGAGTTGGGTTTTCAGGGGAGGTTGTGAGAAGGGAAGTACGAACACCCCACAGAGAGGAAAACATGAAGGTAACTGCTGGTATCCCATAGGTTTAATAACATTTGGAATTGGCTTTTTTTACTACTCAAAAGAAGCACATGGATAATAGCCGTGATGAGAATCTGCATTTCACCTTGGGAAGAAGCAAAGCAAATTCAGTTTGTGAATAAGGTTGTCTGGCAACAATGTGAAGAGTCTCTTTTCTCTGGCTGCGTGGGGCAGTGGGGAACCTACAGAAACGTAGAAAAAAACCCAGCATCTTTTAGGAAGGAAAACAAAGGAAAGGTGAGAAGAAGAAGCAGAGTTGCTGAGTTGTTGTGGTGGTGGGGGGGATGCTTTTGTTGTTTGAGTTTTCTTTTTTTTGCTGGCTGTGTCCCTGGTTCTAGCCATGACACAATCAGGGTGCTAATAGGATTTTCCTAAGTATTTCTGCCTTTAATGAGGCATTTCTGGTTTATGGCGTTAAAGACCCAGCTGAGATGCAACAGGAGGTTGCATGCAGCATTGGTGGGCAGTGGATTAGCAGGAGAGAGGATCCTAATCCCAGAAAAAATGTTCCTTTTCTTTGGAGAGTGACATATCTGGCATAGCTGCAGTATTGGACTGTCACCTCTGAAGGAAGGCTCCTGGAAAGGAAGAAGCAAAGGTAAAGAGAAGGGAGGAGAGAGGCAGAGAGCAAATGTTCTGAGCAGAGAGCTGCAGACAGAGCAAGAACCAAGAGTGCAGTCCCACGGGGACCATTTGTGCCTGTGCTGAGCCTGGGGAGAGGAGTTCTGTAGATGTCAACAGACAAAAAGGTTTGGAGCACAGGCTGTACTTTCCTACCCAAACACAGCAGCAATCAGCATTTTGACTTCAATTTGCTCAGGGCTTTTTTGGGGGCGGGGTTTTGAGGTTTGGTTGGGTTTTTTTTTTGCTTTATCTTTATAAATACTTGCACGACTTCTTGGTGAGGTTGTACCTTGCCTGGTCTGTGTGCTCAGTGCAGGCTGAGAGCCAAGTCCCCATTCCCAGGAAATGCTGGGTGCCCATCTCTGCTGTACAGCAGCAGCTTCCAACTGGGAGCAGCTTTGCCAGATGTGCAGGCACAGCCTCCTGGTTGCGTGGCCTGTCCAGATGTTGGCTGCCTTTGCATCGCTTGTGATGCAGCTGGCTGAAACTCCACCTCATGCGGGGGAATGCTCATTTTTTTGTGAGCAGTTTGAGGCCTCCTGCCAGCCCTAACCCAGCCGTGGGGGTCCTTCAAGTTGGCAAAACATCTGGGATTGAAGGTGGGAATAGCTGCTGGGCCCATTCCACATCTGGGATCACTGGAGGACACTGACACCACAGGGGATTATAGTAAGAGTAGGAGGTTGAAGTTTGTCTTCAAGGAAAAATTACAGGGAAAGCTGCATAAACTGATTTATGGAGGCTTTATTTGTTCCCCAACAATTACTCCTAAGCTTATACAACTTTCTCCTCCAGTGAAAACTAAGACACATCTCTTGTTTCACTGTGGCTCTGTCTAAATCTAATGTGGTCCCACCTCTGCTTAATTTGGCTTTTTATTACCCATGTCCTTTTTTCAAAAAGAAAGAAATACCTAAATTTAGTAACATCAGGGATTTCTTTGTCTAAAGACACAGCTTGAGGAATTGATGCAAATTTGCTGATTAACTTCAGCTGAGGGAGGGAAAGAAAAAGTTGAAAGGATTCCCTTGGAAAACAGCAGATGTGAACACCTGGACACTTCAGTGTGAAGTGGCCTTTTTTTTTAATTTTTAAATTGGCTCTTTTTTTTTTTTTTTAAGTGGTTAAGAAACTAAGAGAAAAAATTGAGTTATCAGGTAGGAATACTACCCTGAGTGAGTGCTGATACTGAAAACTACTCGTCCTTATCATGGGAAGCTGCCCAGCTTTCTCCCTTTGTGATAAATGCAGACATTTCCTGCTTTTAGTTTTTATAGACTTCACAGGGCAGGGGAAACTGCTTTTGGAAATCATCTGCCTTGTGACAACGAGTAGTTGAGGCTGGGTTTAATGTTATTCTCAGCAATTAAGTGGAGCAAGAGGGGCTTCTGCAACCGGTGATGCTCCCTCAGATGTGGAGAACACTTAAAACAGGATTAGCCAACAAGCTGATTTAGGGGATGGAGTTAGACAATGCAATCCTCCCAAATCTGGCTTTGCATATGGAAAAGGAGCTTGAGGAAGGTCTGTTGAGGGCAGACCTGCTGCCTGGCTGGCAACACCATCCCTCCCCTGCTGTCCCAGGCTCACCTGGAGGAAAAGCACAGGGGTTGACTGGGGAGGAGTTGTGTGATCCTGTGGTACAAGGAAAAAGTGTGTTTATCCACAGCTCAGATTATAATTCCAGGAGGCTAGAAGAAAGGAAAATTTAAACGAGATTTAAAGAAGTAATTAAGGGTTCTGCCACTGAACAACGCTGATGAACTGGCTGGGAATAAATCAGATTTCACTTGAAGGAAGTGACCTGGAAATAGATTATTGCCTGTTTCTCATCCAAACTTCCTCACCACGGGGTGTCATTGAATGGAGTGTGAGGTCACCCTGGTTGGAGCTGCAGAGGGCTCAGCTGGGGAGTGAAACCTCCTGGGCAGAGGCTTGGAAGCCTCTAAGGTGGCTTTTGTTCCAGACCATGGAAATCTCAGCTCCGAGTAGACCAGCCCTCATCGGTACAATTTTGCCTCTTGAAAATGCACACAAAATCTTTTATTAAAAACCCTGCAGATGAGTTAACAGCTGGGAGAAGCTGGAATATGATTAATGTCTCGTGAATTAGCCCTGGAGGTACTTTATGGAAATAAGATTTACAACACTATTACACGCAGTCCTGAATGTGCTTTACATTTTTAAATGAGGGGAATGAATGTTTCTCTCTGCTCCGCTCCCTTCTCCCTTGGGCCCTTGCAGAGGTACAGGAAGAGGATCACAGCTGATCTGGAATGGGAGGGTTTGGTGCTCGGGGAGGTATTGGACTGTGCAGTTCATTAAATGATCTTACTGGCCCCAGTGCTGTATCAAGCAAGGAACCAAAATGCGTCCTGACACGTAGGGTGCAATTACAAGTCATTAACAGAGAAATTAGAGATGCCAGGATGGAAAGAAGGGATCTATCAGGCTGTTCTGTCCATCCTCTCTGCCAAAGCAGCATTGCTCCTGACAGCACATGCTTGGGTGCTTCTGGAATAATTTAGCTCCTGACACCTTCAGAGCTCTGTGGTGCTTCGAGCAGCCCCATTTATTCCAGTGTTTTAAATGTTCTGCTTAAGATTCTCCTTCCAGACCACACAGGTCTTGCTGGAGGGAGATGGCAATCCCTGTGGAAGTGGCAGGAGGTGAAAGCCGTGCCTGGGCCCGTGAGGGGATGCTCTGTGGAGTGGAAAGGTGACTGTCCCCTCCTGGGAGCCCTGTGCAGCTGGCACCAGGTTACCCCGGCTTTGCCTCACTGCAAGAAATGCTATTAAGGACCCTGTTTGGCCATGGGAAAACTCTCCCATTGTTTATGCCTGTCACAGGGGTCTTTTCCAACCATAAGGATTCCATAATCAACCCAGCAGCACCACAGCGTTCACCTCTAAACTACATCCTCAAGTGCCACATCCACACCTTGTTTGAACACTCTCAGGGATGGTGGCTCCACCACTGCCCTGGGCAGCCTCTTCCAATGTTTGACAGCCCTTTCCATGGAGAAATTTTTCCTGATATCTCATCTAAATACCACCTTGCATCTGAAGAGAAGCTGAGCTCCTGGAGCTGCGTGACCACCTCGTACAACACAGACCAGGGGTGCCCTCTCCTAGAGAGAGAAGGGAAGGTTAGAAATGGGCAGCTGAGTCTCTCAGCCTGGTGGTTCTGCTGAAGGAAGGCCAAAAGGAATGTGAAGGAAGGAGAAATCCCAGGAATGGACAGAAAAGCAGCGAACTCCACAATCCCACCACCAGAAGTGACCCCAGGAGATGGGGATGAACCAATTCAGGTAACTCAGGGTAATTAACCTGTTGCAAAGATGATCTTTGGGGGAAGGCGACGAAGCATGTGCATCCACTTGGTTGTCCCTACTAAAACACTGGTTTTATTGGGAGCTAGAGGATGAAAGAAGAGCTCTGAACTGGCTTTGAGCTCATGCTGGTTTTTATTAACCCCAAATCCAGTACTTTTCTGTGAGTACCTGCTGTTTTTAAAAGCTGTGTTTAGGAGGAGACTGTTTTGCTAGAACAGCCTTGCCATCCATAGGCATCCTTAGCCTTAGCAGTGAGTCTTTCTGCTGAAACCTCTGTCCCAGGCTATCCCAGGTGATCTTGGACCCCAAAACGATGCCAGTCAGAGCTGCCCCAGTGTCTGGTACAATGTCTGCTCCAGACAAGCTGAAGGCTACCATTATTCACTGATTTATGGAATATTTTTCAGAAGATTTGAGCAATCTGAGACAAACTGGGATCAGAAAGTGAGGGTGGCTTATCTCCCCTTTACCCTAAACGCAGCGATGGAGTGGGATGTCTGATCCACAGGCAGCCTTGTAAGGGACTAATGTGACACAAAGCTTTTCTGTGACACAGGAAAAAACTTGTTTTTCTCTCTGAGCTTCACTCGGGGAAGCCCAGCTCCATTGGGAGAGCACGGATAGCTCCTGAGAAGGGGGATGCCTGCAAGAATGTGGAGCAGAGACTGCCTAAAGCTCCCGTGTGGCTCATAGCCAGGGCTCTGAGGGTTCTGTACCTCGGGCTGGCTCTGTCCTGTGCCCACAACAGCCATCAGGTGCCACTCTGAAATGGGCTTTTTTGAGGAGCCCAGCTGCTGCTGGGTGCTGTGGTCACATCGTGTCGTTCTGCTGGGCTTTCAAGGGACCTGTGCCTTTCTGCTGGGCTCCCGGGCTGTGGTGTGGAGCTGGGAAGCTCCTGAGGCTGTGCTTGGCAGCGATGCTAAAGCTGAGCATCTCTTGACTCTTATTTTGGTTTTGATTCCCATCTAGCGGCAGGCCTTGGGAACTGAACGTTTAAATCAAAATGAACGCTGCCCCAAAGGTTGCATGATGTAATCTCATAGACCCTTGCTCTCCCTTCAGTGTTTTGCCCTCACCAATTTCGTTTTTCAGTCGGGATTATATTTCACATTAATTGGTGCCTTCCCGCAAATTCAGCCCTGAACCTCCATGTGAAAAATATTCTTGTTTTGCAGCCCCTGTCTCCCTCAGTGTTTCACTCTCCTGCAAAGCGTGGCTTCAGGGCAGCAAAATCCTGGCAGTGGCAGGAGTTGCACAGGGCACAGGAATGTTCCTTCTTTGTCCCTGCTGAAGGCTGTGCACTGGTGTGAGTGAAAAGCACTGAATCTGCAATAAGGAAAAGCAGCAGTGAAGTGTAACAGATAAGCACCTGTCCTGAAATTTGTTTTTACCTCGATTGCCAATCTGGGCAGGTATCTAAGCGTGTCTAAGGTGCAAGTCTTCTCTGTCTATTTTCCTAAGACAAGCTAAACCCCAAAAGAAACTCTTTTGGATTAAAACAGTGCTGTCCTCAAATAGCAGCTGCCTTTGGACAGATCACCTGCAGGCTTGCTATGCTGTCACTAACATGAAGTGCATAAATCTTTAATCTGAAATTGAAATCTTCCAAGAATCCCTATCTGAAACAACATGAAAGTCACCAGGCAGAGACCTGAACTTCTACCACAGAGATAAATAATCCTAGAGTTGTACTTTTATAAACTCCGCATGATCTTCTGTCTGTCACTGCAGTTCTCTGTGGAGAAATTATTCGAGGCAGAAGGGCTGTGTGTTCCTGCTGCTTGTCCTACAGTCATGGAAAAGAGTGGTTATGACTGTATTCTCAAAATAATTATAAACCCATCATTTCATGCTTTGGGATCAAAGACTGGGGATATTTTTCTCATGATCATGTAGATTCTGTTTGGGGGGTCCTGGTTTACATGCAAAGGACATTCTGGGGCTGGACACTCTTCTCCCGTGGCTGACTCAGTTCTCCACCAAAAAAAAGGTGCTGATTGGTGCAATGCAGTTTGATTTATCTGGTAGATGGTTCTTTGTTGATGGTTAATTCCTTCACAACACGTAGATGCAAGTAACTGTGCAATAGGTGGCTGCTCCATGGCTGCTCTTCCAAAAGGCTCCCAGGTAAAGGAGACAGAGATGCCTTGGCAACCCCAATGAGTAAAAAAAGGGGAAGAAACATAAAAAAGGAGGAAGAGGGAATACAATCAGGTGGTGAAGGATGCAGTCTTGCTGCTAAAGACGCAGTGGCAGAATAGTAAATCTGAGATACAAAACCAGAAATACAAAAATACGAAGATTCCAACTCGAGCAGAAAAAAAAGAAACTGGAAATTATCTCAGCTGTCGACAAACTGTTTTTAAAAGAAAATCAAATCCTATCTTAGATACCAGCCCCTTCTGCCTGTGACCTTTGCTTTTCCTTGTGCTGCAGCACAGCTCTCTTGCTCTGTGCTGAAGGGATGTGTGTGCCACGTGCACGAGTTTTCCCATGGGCTGCATCAAGGTTTGCTCCTTGGCTCCGTTTTTCCCATGTTTCTGTCATGCTCCACTTGGCTCAGGGTTGCCAGGGTGTAATGAATGATCTGGGATTGCATAACCCGGGTTTCAGAAAAAGGAAGGAGATGAATGAAGTGTGGCTGAGGCTGGAGTGGAGCAGGGCAGGGGTGGCAGAGTCCTGGCACATCTGTTCAGGGAGAGGAATGCAGGGAAGGAAATGGAGGAAGCCTGTCCTGCATCATTTGAGATTTATAAGGCAGACTGTGCTCTCCAAAGAAGCAGTCTCCCTGCTCCCCAAAATTCACCATTTAATGGTTTCTTTCTGAGTATTTAAGCACAGCTGCCCTCTCTGAACTGGGGAAATAGGAGGAGGTGAATGAAAAATATGAAGATGAATGAAAGATATGAAAAACAAGGTGCTTCACTGTTGGTTTGGAGGGGAGAAGGTTTTGTCATGTTTCGCTCCTCCCCTAAAGTTTTGGTCCTTCTCTTCCCCGGGATCTGACACTGCAAAGCAAAATTTTACCAACTGCCAGAGCCCATGGGTGATCCCTGGGTGTGCTCACCAACTTCTCAAGGGGTAGATGCACGTGAGTTGTCACTGCACATTCCTGCTTTGTGGTGAACAACCAGGAACAAAGAACAGCAAATGCTTCTGGTTTAAATGTCCATCTCTTTCAGCTTTTTGGCTACATTCATGTTGCTGTTTGGACTCTGTGATGTTTCTGATTCTCCGGCTGTGGCAGAGATGTTTAGAGCTGAGGTGGGGTTTGATCTGCCTGGGATGAATGATGGTCATTACCCTGCCAATTGGCACAACTTCAGAGGGTCCCAGAGGGTTTGAGGAGTGAGGAAGGAGAAGTCTGGATTCTCTGCTGGGTCCATACCAGTTTTCAGCTTGTGCTGGGTGTCCCAGTTGCTGGGGAGCTGCACTGGTGGAGCTGCAGGCACCCACACGTGGGCAGGCTCCAATTCCTTATTTCACTTCTGATGTGTGCTCAGATGCCTCCACATAAAATTTTCACCCAAAGCTGCATTCAGAGTCCACTTGTAGAAGATAATTCCTTCAGTCCCTGCAGGGAGAGATGAACTGAGCTCTGGAAGTTGAGCACAAGTCCCTCTGTCTGTCCCCTCCCTTCTCAACCTTTAAGTTTTTAGGTCAAACAAGGCCTTTTATCTGCTTGGTGCCTTAAGTCTGTCACGATGATAGATACAAAATATGTTGAAAAAGCTTTCCTGCATTACAATAAGGTATTGCACATTTTCATGCCATTTTCATGCCTCTCATCCTGCCATAAGGTTAAGGCAATAAATACCCTGTAGGAGATTCTGGCTCTCTCCTAATGATCTTTAACTCCTTGAAATGATTTTGTGAACCTTAGCCTACATTAACTGCCAGCCTCTATTTATGGCTCAGCAACCACGAGCGAGTTATAGCTGATAGATGAGGCAAAAGCTAAAAAGGGAAGTTTTCTGACATCACAACAGATTTAAAAAAAGTCCTGTGCAGCTATTCTGGGAACTCAGCTGCCAGGTTGGCACTACATGGGGTGTCACTGTGGCTCGAAAAGCAATCGTAACAGCACGTGGAGGATTCAGACAAGCAGGTTTCAGTTCTGTCTCTGCTTTTCCTGCAATGAAACACACCTGAAAATCAGACAGAAGCAAAATCCAGCTGAAAGCCTGTGATGAGAGAGGTAATTCCTGGGGGGCTTGGCAGTTTTGTGCTGCTGTACCCACCACAGCTTAAGGCAACTTCTCCATCATGGAATCACTCAGGCTGGAAAAGACCTCTGAGATCAACAAGTCCAGCCACCAACCCAGCACCATTACCTCTAAACCACATCCTCAAATGCCGCATCCACGTGGCTTTTGAACATTTCCAGGGATGGTGATTTCACCATTTCCCTGGGCAGCCCATGCCCGTGCTTTACAACCCTTTCCATGAAGAAATTTTTCCTGATCTCCACATCTGATCTACATCCTGGCCTCTCAGGGAATTGCTGGTTGATGGTAGTGATGCACAAAGAATCATGACAAAACTGTGGCCACCTCTTTTTTGGTTCCTTTGGCAGCAGGACTGGACAAATGGGTCACTTGGAGGCTGTCCTGTGTTTCTGGGCTGGTTCTGGAGGTGTGGGTTTGGCACAGACGGTCTCACCTCGTGCACACCTGAGTGGAAAATGCCACTCTGGCACCACCAGTGACCAATGACCGCTGGCAGCCAGCAGTGACAGATCACAATGTGGAGAGCAAAGAAAAAAAAATGCAGAATTTCCTTTTAAAAACGAGATGTGAAAAATTATCATCGAGCTCCTCTTTCAACAGCTTGCACACTGCAGACGTGATGATGAGAAAAGCATCTCCCTGCTGCCCGGTGCTGGGCAGAAATGAGGCATTTCAGGGCTTGCAGGAGCTTCAGATGCTTACAGTTTGCTGGTTATCCTAATGTTTTGCCTTGCCTGACCTATCTCCTCGGGGCAGCAATAAAAATAACCAGCTCCAGTCCACTACTTGGCTGCTAATTGTCCACTTGTAGATCTTAGTCCCAGCTGGGCCTGCTCCTGCCCAAAGGCAGTTGTGTTCAGTAAAGTGGCTGTTCCCATTTGCAGCAGCTTCACAATAGGAGCAGGTGGCTGCCATTTTCCGTGCAAGAAAGCTCTTTGGAGAAAAGGGGCAAACGAGGAGAGGAAAAGAAAAAAAAAAATCCAAACAAAAACAAACAATACAAAGCATCGGAGAGAGGAAAGCCTCTACACTGCTCTGGTTAAAATGGATAGAGACCAGGAGTGTACAGAAATTAAAAAACAAGCAGTATTTCAGGGCAGAGGAGGGAGAAGGGAAATGCTGCTCCTGTCATTTCTCTGCATCCAGGGCTGCTCTCCCCATTTTCCATCAGTATGCAGCATCCAAGTATTTCCCAGCGAAGATGCAGCCTGCTCCACAGCTAATTTTAGCCTCCTGATTATGACTTCCTTCAGTGAGCTACCTTGCCTTGACAGCTTACAAGTAGTATGTATTTTCCCTGGGGTGCTGCAGACCAGAGGTGGAAACCTGCAGCGAAGCACAAAGAGAGGAAATGGCAAGAAATCACTTCACGGCTGCGAGCTTCAGAGCTCTCCTCCCCTGAACAGGTGAAAAAGGAAACTTCTGAAGTGCCTGTCGCACTCTCTCACGGCTAACAGGCGTCACCTGGAATGGGGACAGCTCAGAGCTTGTCTCTGGGAAGAAACAATAGAGGAGAAGTGCCACAGAAGCTGCTTGTTCAACAGCACTGCTTAGCAGAAGCCAGATTTTTCGTATCAAAGGGAATTCTGCTATTTTTGAATTGTTTATTCATGCAGAAAGGTTGACAATGAAGCCTTTGTATTTTTTTTTTTTTTTTTTTTTGCCTTGTGACAACTTGGGAGGGAACCTATCAGTCTCTCAAAGGGCTTTATGTTATTGTACTCAGTTCCAGTGTCTGTCCTGCTGCACTCTTCAGCATCTACTCCAAAATCCCATCTCTCTGCCCACAGCATGTGCACACAACATGAGCAGGGTGGAGGCAGTGGCTGGGCACTCACTGCTGACCTCTTTCCCACTGCAAGCACCTGGAGCCACCAAATAAAACTGATAGGAGCCGTTTGGAGGCAAGGAAAAGGCTGTGGTTGTTCACTCAGCCTGTGGCTGAGCTGGAGATCTTCCTGCAAAGGGACACCGTGGGGAGCAGAGGTTTATGTGGGATGCAGGGGGAAATGGTCAGTTTGTGAAAGACATCCCTAAAATGGTCACTTTGTGAAAGATATCCCTATAGGGCTTCTAAAGACAGAGGAATTGCCTCTGCTCAGAGTCCCAGGAGCTGAAAGGGTTTCGAGGTGTTAGAGAGAATCAATATTTCACAGTCTTGCCTTGCTCTTTACCCTCCTTCCCTTTGCTTTCAGCTTCTGTTAGAAGTGACACAGGAACTGGTGGAAAGGTGTGTGACTCATGATCTCTCAAGCTCAGAATTTTATGCTCTCTTATATATTTTTTTTTTTACTTCTATACAAGCTTTTTTTAACTGTAAGAACTATTTCTATTTAGAAAATAAAAGGCAATTTCTTATAAAATTCTTAAACTGTATGTAAGAGCATTAGTAACTGTTTTTCATTTATCTTTTAGGATAAAATGTCAGGTTTGCGTGTTGATATTGTTCTGTATTTTCACAAGATGTTCTGCCCCCAGGCATACATCATTTTCGAAGCACAATCATCTTGAGCTCATGAATTTCCCAGAACAATGTTTAACAAGGTGAAAAACTGTCCTGGGTGCAGGTAAGGCTTTAATGAATTGTAAGAGCTTGTTGTTCTGATGTCCAGGTCATCTCATTCCAAAAGACCTCCAAGAAGTGGAATTTTCAAAGGGGTCTGGGCTGGGAGGCTCAGTGCTCAGGCTGTCATAGAAGGGATTTCTCTTTGCAGTTACGAATATCTTGTGACTCTGGTAGCCTGAGGCTGTAGAGGCTTCCCCATCTCCAAAGAGCTGAATCCATGGCTGGTGTTTGGATGTTCGTGCTGTGGGTTTCATAGCTGGAAAAGGTGTTCCAGCTTTTTCGCTGTCTCTGGACAGAGGTGCTCGACACCACAGAGAGCTGCAGCCTGCTCCTTGTTTCTGAGGAAGAATTGGCTGATGGAAGCCAAATTCTGAGGAAGAATGGGGTGAGCACTGAGGGCTACAGTTCCAAACTTGGATGTGCACCGAGCAAACGAGGGTCTCTGTGCAAACTCCCCTGGGATCCCATCTTTATGGAGAGGTTTGCTTTGCCAGGAGTCCAAAAATTCATGGAGAGGTCAGAAACTGGCTGGAGAACACATGAAGCAGCAGGGAAAGAGGTTGGAAACCAAGCTCTGGGGTATGAGACCTCTCTAAATCACAAGAGGAAGAGTTTGTTATTATTCGTGCAGGTTCATCTGGAGATATCCAAGCAGTAAGTTCCTCCTTTACTGTTTTTACTTGGGATGAGGAAAGGATGGATTTTACTTTGCTTGGATTCAGTGAAGGTTGCAGGGATGAGGCAGTGCCTGGCCTCGGGTCATGCCTTGATAAAGATCCTCTTCACTTCTAGGGCATCATCAACCTCCTGCCTGTGCTGGGCTGAGCTGTGAAACTCCCCAGAAACGAGATTTCACTGTGCTGGCAGCCAGAGCATGAGCACAGGGCAGTGACAGCCCCTTCAGACCTTCCCTTCTCAGTGAATCTAGAGCAGATTGATGTGTGACAGCTTGGGCAGTGCTGGCAGTGCCACATTTTGGGAGCTGGAGAACAGTGCTCCTGAACAGCCTGATGAAACTCAGCAGCACCTCTGCCATTCCAGCCATAGCCAGCTGCTGTTTGCTTATACAGTAGGAAAAGAAGTGTTTCCTTGGTTTATTAGGTTTTTCTCTCTTTTAAATGGTTTTCTCTCCTAGCTCCGATCTGCTGAAGGCAGTGACAAGTTCTCATCCTTCAAAAAATTCAGTGTAACTTGGAAACAATGAGACTTGGGAATCAACAGTGATTGTATTAATATTTGGCTGGCAGATCAGCTCTGAGGAGCTGATAATTCACAAGCTCTTTGTTCACCGTGGTTCAGTGCCCGTGGATTCTCTCTCTGGAAGTGTCTTGCTGCAGCATTTCTGTCTTTTGAGGTCAATGCAATGAGCTGCGTGGGTGTTTTTAGACATGAATCACATGCAAAGGCTGATTCTCTTTTTCTCTTCTACTTTTTTTTCCCCCTGACATACTAGGCAGCTTTAAACAAAAAGTAAAAAAACCAAACCAGCCTTCCAAATTCCCAGACTTCTTTTTCAGCTGAAAAACAACGTGAAGTTTTATACCCATTAATTGTTCTCTCTCATCCACTGTGGCTCTGTGCATCACAATTGAACTGTGTTTTCTGCAGATGCTCCTTGCAGGGCAGGTGTGAACCCTGAGGAGCCCTGTTTTTGTGGCACTGCAGGTGTTGCTCAGCCTCCCCAGGTCTGTGGTCAGCAGAGTGAGGTGTTCCTAAAGCCAGGTTTGGGCAGGAGCAGCAAGGAAAAGAGGAGACGAGGAAAACCTTAGGAAGAAGGAAAAATCAGCAGTAAAGGACACATGGAAATGGTTTGTTGAGGTTTTCAGACACGCTTGGCTTGTACTTTTGGCACCGAGCTGAGTAAATCCAGACCAAAACTGAGCTCTGGTTCTCCATTCCACTTGAATCTGCATCCTCTGGTGGGAGGGAAATTGCTGGCAGTGCCCTGAGGAACATCCTGCTGCTTTTTGTTGCTCTCAGCTGCCCTGCCTGGGTGTCTCACCAATGCTGCTGAGGTTCAGTAACTTTTTCCTTTGGAGCATTGGTCCCCACAGGCCCCCACGAGGAGCTTGGGAGTCTCTGGAAGGGTTTTCTTTGGTCCAGGGTATCTTCTCTGATCCAAACCACTGCTGAGTAACTGCTCAGGAAGCAGGGGAGAGGCACACACCCTTCTGTGTTGGACTTTGGAGCAGACACTGCTCTGTTCCTTGGCTTTGGGGACAGAGTGCTGACCGTGCCCTGAGGCAGCTGTGCATCTTGGAAAGGTTTGCTCTCCTATTTTTATCATCCTCTCCAAGGATGTGCTGTTTGATCTGGAGCCCAGTGTCTCTTCCCCATTGATGAGCTGTCAGTCCCAGGGCTGGGAGCAGTGCTTGGATAAACCTCCACTGTCATATCAGCTGCTTTTACAGCTGATAACCTCGGGCTGCTTTCAAAATCCGTGTCATAAAGTCTAATGCAGCAGCACAAGGCATCAGATGTGCTGTTGCAGGGCAAGGGCTTCTCCTGGCCGTGGCAGAGGCAGGTATTCAGAAGCAAATCAGTCACTGGGGTCAGCAGAGCTGGGGTGGGAGGTGAGGAAATTCCATGGGTGTGTGTCTGCTTGGCTTCCCATTAGGGTCAGTGGGCATTTTGGGGACACAGGGCCATGCAGCAGGGAGGAAAGGTGGCACTGAGACTGCCAGGATACAAAAGTCATCTGGAGTGATGGCCCCAGTGGTTGTACCTTTGATGCCTTTTTCAATCGAGAAATGAAACAACACACGCTTTCGAGATAACGTTAATATCAGAGGGAATATAAAAGTGGATCTTTATTGGAGGCCTCCAGGGGCAGGTGTGGGAAAATATCCAAAAAAGCCCAACCCCACGGGGGTGAATAGAGTTTTATAGGTTTTAGGGATTTAGCATAATTGATAAAAATTACCAGTTAGGAGGACAAGTGGTGATGCAATTCCTCCCCAGGTCAAGCCCCTTCTCTGGAGCCCCTCCTTGGTACTTGCTGTACTTTGTTTATGAAAATGTGTCTCGACGAGCTGTTTTCAATTTTGGTAGCCAGGGAGAACCAAGATAGAAGGATAGGAGTCCTTGGAATATGTTTTGTCTTTCTGCCTAGGGAAGGGGCATGGAAAATTACTGGGAAAACCAGCCACTGATAGGCTACAAATACACATGTAAAGAATACAGAGAATATATAAAGGCAAAAGAGGCAAAAACCATAATGGCATCACGTTCTGCCCTCTCAAATGGGAGTGGGCTCAGCTCTCCCAGAGCAGAGGAAGAGCCCTCCTTGCTTTAGCCAAGCCTGTGGCACTGCCCTGTCCTGCTCTGAGCAGCTGAATCACAAAGTGCTTTGTTGGGTGTTGTGGGGCAGCTGCTGGGAAGCCCAGAGTGAACCCTTGGCTCTGCTCTGTGTCCCTCAGCAAGCCACAGGAGGGGATTATCACATCTCATTTTGAGTAACTGAATTCCTGAGCACTGCTGGGTGGGCAGCAGCACGGATTTTTTTTGCCTCAGGGGGCTGAACTCCAGTGTGGACATTTAAAGGTTCTCAGTTTAATTCAAGTCAACACAGCTTTTGGGATTTTATAGTGGGTACAATGACAGTTCTAGGAATGGAAAACAAGGTGCTCGAAAAACAGCTCTCATCAGGTATCAAATTCTCATTTGAAAGGTAGGAGTCTTCGTGCAAATAACGTTTTTATTAGAGGAGCACTGTCAAGCATCATTGTGATGCTATATTTAGCTTTTAAATTAAGTGTTCTCTGAGATCTTCATTTGCTGAGTGCTCTGAGCCTTTTGTCTGCAGCACAGTGGAGCAAGTGGTCTGCCAAGAGCTCCAGGATGTGGGGACTGAGGTCTGTGTGATGCTGGGCAGAGGCTCTGGAGCTGCAGTGCCCTCGGAGTGAAATGTTCAGCTGCTTCTAAGCTAAGTCCTGGTCTGCAATCTCCCTGTCCTTCACCTTCCAAAGTGGAGAAGTTATGAAGCAGCTTTTAGTGCTTGGATGTGTAAATACTTAAATGTTTGGGCTTAGAAACTCGTGGTTTGGAGCATTCCCTTTCTGTTTGAGGAGGGAGAGGCTGTCAGGAAAACAGACCTATCCAGAAATGTCCTAGAGGTGAGGTGACAGGTGCATGGAGGATGTGAATCTTCTTTATACCTTGCAGTTGTGGCTGCCAGGCAGGGGAATGAGCTTTTCCAGAGAGCTCTGCAGTGGCTGTTGTGCTCTCAGAGAGGCTCTGTGTCTGCACTGAGGGTGGCACAGGGCTGGGAGTGAGGTGAAAGCCTCGAGGTGAGAAGGGACACACAGAATCATGGAATGTGCTGAGTTGGAGGGGACCCATCAGGATGACTGAGTCCAGCTCCTGGTCCTGCACAGGACACCCCAAGAAGGCACAGCCAGATGTGAATCACCGAGCAGAAGCTGAGCTGTGTTGCTCCATGCCCTGCAGGGCACTGGCAGCAGGGAAGTGTCGTCAGAAAACAAAGGAGGCTCAAGCTAAAGAGGAACAATTCTGAAACTGCAGGGGACAGTGTCATGAGGTCCCTGTGTGTTGTACCTTGTGGTTTTAGGGTTTAACCTGGGCTCAGAGCTGCACCCCTCTGAGCACCCACTGTCCTGTCACGCTGCATGTGCTGTATCCCTGCTGAAGGAAAGGAGACGGCTCTGAGGTTTTCACCATTTCCCTTTTCTAATAGGAAAGTGCCAAGGTAGGGAAATGTGCGAAGAGGCAATTTCTGGACACTTTCTACCACAGAGAGCACTTCTTCAGCTGCCATTGAGCCACGAAGTATAAATGCTTGTCTTTCCTAGGCTGCACCTCAGTTCTGACCATGGTGAAGGAAGCTGTCTGTGTGTTGTGCCAACCAAGGAGAGACTATGAAGCTTTCCGCAGGATTGCCCTGCACCCTGAGTGTAAATACACATTGCAAGGTGCAGAAAGGACCAAAACACTGCACCAAGCCAGGCTCTGTCCTTCTGGAATGGTGGATGCCATCTGTTTAAAGACTCGCCCTGTTACTCAAACAATGCTGTCCTGGAGAAAACTGGGTCTGGTGTTGTGAGCAATCAATGCCTGTGGATGGGCAAGGGACCAGTCTTTGGGAGATCTGGCTCAAGGGTTGTGTTCTTCTGACTGCAGTTTTGCTCTGAGCTCCTCGCAAGGGACCGACACAGGCGGTGCTGTGCCAATACAATAAAGAAAGAAAGAACTTTCAGCCTTGGTGAGAAGCACAAGACCTCCCCAGACAAGGGTGGTCAGAAGGTAGAGAAGTGCTGCTTTTCACTCAAGTCCTCGTGGGGAAGATGCCACTGCTGTGCTGCCAGGGCAGGGAGGCAGCAGCTGACTGTCACGTTCATCTCCCAGCTGCATCATCCCTCTCCTTTCAGTGCATCACAGCTGGGAAAGGAAATGTCCTCCTGCCTTTTCCTTCCTCCCTCCCTCTTTACAAATGGTCTTCTTGTACCACTTTACTCTCTCCTTCTTTTCACAAAAGTGATGAAAGTGTAACTTCAGCTCCTTGCAGAAATACATTTTATTTGAAAGCCCATAAATCAGTCATAAACGAATGAGTTGCACTGCTTTAATGTAAATAAATATTGAAAATTTAAGGCTCTCTTCATTCTGTTCCTTTGTAGGACTGAGGGGGTTTGCAGAACCTGTATTTATTTACAGTAGCTCTGGATAGCAAGATTTAACCTCCTTGGGTGCATTCTTAGACAGATTTCATCCATTTACACCCCATCACATGCCCAAGGGTTTGTTCCCTGTGCTTTCACCCATGTTCCTGTTCTCACTGCAGTCATTCCCACCCTAATATTGCTGGAAAGAACCAGAAGATTGGGAACAGCTTCTGCCTTTTTGCTCTGCATCTTCCACTTGCTTTACTTGGTCTCAGTAACAATCCCTGGGGGGACTCAGCTTTGCCAGGCAGGGCACAGCTCAATCATGGAATGGTTTGAGTTGGACCAGACCTTAAAGATGATCCAGTCCCACCCCCTGCCATGGGCAGGGACACCTATCCCAGGTTTCTCCAAGCCCCATCCAGCCTGGCCTTGGGCACTTCCAGGGATCCAGGGGCAGGCACAGCTTCTCTGGGCACCCTGTGCCAGGGCCTCCCCACCCTCACAGGCGAGAATTTCTTCCCAGTATCCCTGCCTCTTTCAGTTTAAGGTCATTCCCCCATGTCCTGTCACTCCAGTCTCTTGTCAAAAGTCCCTCCCCAGCTCTCTTGGAGCCCCTTTAGGCACCAGAAGGCTGCAATAAAGTCATCCTAGAGCCTTCTTTCCTCCAGGCTGAACAACCCCAACTCCCTCAGCCTTTCCCCATAGGAGAGGTGCTCCTTCCATTCCCATCTTCATGGTCTCCTTTGGATTTGCACCAACAGGTCCATGTCCTCCTTTTGCTGAGGGTCCCAGAGCTGGACAGAGATTGGGGTGGCTGAAAACAGCACCTGCGTTTCCCCACCAGCCCCTGGGGCAGCTCAGCACCTGCAGGCTGTGTGTGCCCTGCACCCCAGACTCTGTGGGGACAAAGATCCCAAACTCCTCCACCCCAAGATGAGGGGTTCTTTCCATTATTCCTCTGTGCTGGTGAGGAGTGGGAGCTGCCTGAGTGCTGTAAATCCCTTTTCTTGGTGGAGGGCTGAGGCGAGGGAGGAAGCTCGCAGCCAACCCTCATTAGCAGACCTTGAGTTCATTAAGGTGTCATTGCTGAGGGACCCAACCCCTGTCCCACACAGAGGACACAGCCCAGCATCCCTCTGGCAGCCACACGATGGCAGAAGAACCAAGGATCACTGCACAGCTTCTGAAAATCTCTGCTGCAAGCAGCGAAGGCACCAGGCACCTCTGGGTGTGCAGCCTCTTCCATGGGCTAACGCAGAGCCCAGCAGGAATTGAGCAGGGCCAAGACACAGCTGAGGGGGCTGTTCCTGGCAGCTCCTCTGCAGCTGCTCCACAGAGAGGTCACAGCTTCCTCTCTCCGTGCAGGAGATCTCACATCACACCATCTCCACACAGCCCAGGAAAGAGCTTTCCAGCGTGAGGAGAGAAAGGTGCAATATTTCTTGCAATCTCATGCCACAGAACTGTGTGGTACGATTCATCATTTCTTCCGCCTGCCACATAAATATTTTTTTCTTCTACATCAGCGGCAACTTGCAGCCTTTATTCTACAAAGGTAGATTAAGTTTGATTTGCTTTCTTAGAGTCAGAGGGACTCCCCATAATGACCAACATGATGCTTGTACTTACAGGTCTGAGCAAGTAGGCACTTGCGTGCTATTGAAATGTTTCGTTTCCACTTCACATAAAAAGCTGTTTCTGTCAATTTGTAATAGTGAAAAAAAATAACTGGGGGATGTTCAGTTGTTCAGCTGTAAATTCAGCTGCACAGGGCCCTGAGCACCTGCCAGAACTGCACCTGCTTTGTGCAGGCAGTGGGAGAGGTGACATCCAGATGTCCCTTCCAATCTGAATTACTCCCTGCACCAACCCATCCCAGCTCAGCCTCTGCAGGCAGCTCTGCCCCAGCAGCTCTGCAGACTCTTCCCTTCGGCAACAGGGCCCCAAACGAGTTGCTCTGGAGCTAGAACTGTCATAAAGGTCCTGGAGTAACCTTCTCACCACACAGGAACTGCTCTGAACACCCAAGAGCTGTGCTCACAGCCTGCAGGGAAGGTGTTTTCCCCCTCAGTCAGCTCATGTCCTCTGTAAGAGATTCCAGAAGCACCAAACCAGCTTCTGGTGATGTCTTTACAAGAGAAACTTCCACAGCAGGGCCCTAAGTGCCCAGAGTAACCAGCCAAATTTCCAGCTGTCAGGACATGGAAAAACCATCCATACAGCCCAATATCAGGTGGGAGAAACCCAAAGGAGTGCAAAAGAATACAACCCCACATGTGGTACCCAACCAGGGGAAGCCCTTTTTCGGGACAAGGTGCTTTAAAAGGCTGAAGATTCCTTCCCAAAAGATGCATGAGCTAATTCAGCTACTACCAAACCCAAACTCAAAACCTGCAGGCACTTTCACAATCTAGGAAATTCCAGAGCAGTTTATTTTCCCTACTCTTTTGCAGCTGGCTCCTGGCTGAGACAGGGGTCTTGCTGCCTCACCAGGGCATTATGTCAGCTCTAGAAATAAGGATGGGTCACAACTGCTTTGATTTCTTAGGTGAAAATAACGGGTAAAATAAAGCAGATACACCAATGCAAACACTCCTTCACGTGGTGGTACACTCATATTTGCACTGTGATTAAAGGTGTGGAGCCAAATACTCTTCATCCTGTGCATCCTCTCTGGCTTGGTTTGGTTTTTTTTAAATCTCTTCTTCTTCTCTGAGCTGTGGAAAAGAACGAAGAGGTGCCAGCATTGATACTAAAACTGCATCGTGTCAGCCTGGTCTGTACTGAGGTTTGGTAACACACAGCAGCTATAAATGTGTGGTTTAGCTCCTCATTTTCAGGCTGCAGCAAAGGGTTGGGATAAGCCTGGGGACAGGGATAGGACCCATCAGTGCCCTCAGGGCTCTGACAGTCCTTGATTGAACTGGTCTGCAAGAGGGAGGATCCTGACTCACAGATAGATCCTTCTAAATGATTTTTTTTTCCTAGTCACCACTTAAGAAAAAAATTTAATACCCTCAATTGGTATAAATTAAGATTTTCTTCTGATTAAACGTGGTGATAAGCTGCTGGTATGATGCATTAAAGGCTAAAGTTACAAAATATTTTGGTACACATTTTAGAGTTATGGAACTGGAACACTGTTTTGAATTTTGTCAGTATTATAGACACCTGAAAGCACGCTGCTTCTCAGAAGTTAAAATATAAAGTAAAACTTACTCTAAGTTTGAAAAGTCAAAACAGGAGAGGACTCAGGTGCAATGAATTCCTTTTCCTACACAAACTGCAGCAATGCAATCAGTGTTTCCCTGCCTGTAGCACCCTGAACACCAGTGGCAGCTGAGGAGGGCATTACCTGAGCTCTAGCCTGGAAAAATCTGGACATGGCGGTGAATTAAAGTGTTACAGGTGGTTACTGCCTGCTCCCAAAGCATCGTGCTCAATGTGGAACCTGCTCCTAAAACACCCAGCCTGGTGTGAAACCCACTCCCAAAACACCTGGCTCGGTGTGGAATCTGCTCCCAAACACCCGGCTCCGAGTGGAACCCGCTCCCAAACACCCAGCTCCGAGTGGAACCCGCTCCTAAAACACCCGGCTCCGAGTGGAACCCGCTCCTAAAACACCCAGCCCGGTGTGGAATCTGCTTCCAAACACCTGGCTCCGTGTGGAACCTGCTCCTAAAACACCCGGCTCGGTGTGGAACCTGCTCCCAAAACATCCAGCTCCATGGGGAACCTGCTCCTAAAACACCCAGCCTGGTGTGGAACCTTCTCCCAAACACCCGGCTCGGTGTGGAACCTGCTCCTAAAACACCCGGCTCCGAGTGGAACCTGCTCCCGAAACACCCATCTCGGTGTGGAACCTTCTGCTAAACACCCGGCTCTGAGTGGAATCCGCTCCTAAAACACCCGGCTCCGAGGGGAACCCGCTCCTAAAACACCCGGCTCGGTGTGGAACCTGCTCCTAAAACACCCAGCTCGGTGTGGAACCCGCTCCTGAAAAGACCTGGCTCGGTGTGGAACCTGCTCCTAAAACCCCCGGCTCTGTGGGGAATCCGCTCCCAGAACCCCCGGCTCCATGTGGAACCCGCTCCTAAAACCCCCGGCTCTGTGGGGAATCCGCTCCCAGAACCCCCGGCTCCATGTGGAACCCGCTCCTAAAACCCCCGGCTCTGTGGGGAATCCGCTCCCAGAACCCCCGGCTCCATGTGGAACCCGCTCCTAAAACACCCAGCTCGGTGTGGAACCCCCTCCTAAAACACCCGGCTCTGTGGGGAATCTGCTCCCAGAACACTCGGCTCCATGTGGAACCCGCTCCTAAAACACCCGGCTCAGTGTGGAACCTGCTCCTAAAACACCCAGCTCGGTGTGGAACCTTCTCCCAAACACTTGGCTCAGTGTGGAACCTTCTCCCAAACACCCAGCTCAGTGTGGAACCTTCTCCCAAACACTTGGCTCGGTGTGGAACCTTCTCCCAAACACCCAGCTCGGTGTAGAACCTTCTCCCAAACACCCAGCTCGGTGTAGAACCTTCTCCCAAACACTTGGCTCGGTGTGGAACCTTCTCCCAAACACCCAGCTGGTTGTAGAACCTTCTCCCAAAGCATCCTGCCCGCTGTGGTACCCGCAGCAGGTGGCACTCCCTGTCCGTGGGTCCGGGGAGCTGCTCCCCGGTGTCCCCAGGACCCGGCTTTGGGCAGAAATGCCTCCCCCGCCGCAGGGAAGAAGGGAAGAGCCCTGCTCTGTTCAGCCTTGCCCGCGGGAGCTACAAAGCCCATCCAGCTCGCAGCTGGGAGGAATAAAGGCAGGATTAGCCGGGGGCATTGGACACCTAGAGCCTCTCGCTGAGCCAAGTGAGAGGGGTAACTCGAGGCATTCGCGCTCTGAAAAGCCCGGAGGTTTGGCAAAGGCAGCCACTCACTCAGCTGTGCAGCCTCCTGTAAACTGAAATGCCCTCTTAACGCTGCTGAAAAGAGAAAATAATGATTGCGCTGGAGAATAAATAAAAACCGAGGCTAAACATGAGATCATTGTGCTGACATTAGCAGTTATCACCCCCAACACCTCTGCAGACATTCAGCACCGGCAAAAGGTGATCTCTCATAGCAGAAGCCTTTAGCTGACTTCCTCAGGTGTGGGGTGGAGTAATTCCTTCAGTCGAATCATATCCCAGATAACAAACAAACAAACAAACAAAAAAAAAAGCAGTAGGAGAAATTTATGTCCCTTTGGTGAGGGACAGGCAATTCACACATAAAACTTATCCACAGAAATCACAGGTCATTTCATTCAAATACATCCTGCTGATTTTTTAGCATTTTCCCAACTTGCACAGAAGTTTTGGTTCTGTGGGCTGTTACGGGCAGCATTAGGATCTTCCAGTCCGACCTCCTGCACAAACAGGTTAAATCATTTTTCACAGAAGTTGAACAGGTTTTATCTTGGAGATGTATTCCAAACAAGGACACTCGATGAGCTCACCCAAGCAAGACCTTTCATTGTACAATCCTCTTATTATTAAGAAATCACACCTTCATTGGAAGTAGGAAATTCCTGCTTGTAGCTGGGCTGGGTGTGTTTATAAACTCCTTTCCAGACCTCCTGATTTATAAGTAACTCAACAGTAGTACTACCTCTCTACTATTTTTTTTCATAAACTAGAAAAAGGCAGTTTCTTAAATTTAATCTTAAAGATTTTAAGTTTCTTTTTCAAGTTCCTTTGAACTCTCTCAAGATATTCCAGATCTTACTACAAAATTCTACAGCTGGCCCTGGAACAGGAGCCCCACTGCAGGACTGAAGCTGCTGCTTTGCTTTTACATCACCCACATCATGTTTGTTCCTCAGATCACACAGGCTCCAGCACTGTGAGTCTTCTACATCATAAAGAAAAAAACAGTCAAAGCAAAGTTATGAAGAGAAATGGACATTTTCTGGCACTCAGGAAGAAGAGGAGAAGAAATGGTGTGTGAGGAGGGAGCAGGCAACATTTCTGAGTGTGAAGAGATTATTTGTGCCACTGGTGCTGTTCACGTTCATCCCCCTGGTGCTGAGCCATTTATGGGGTCTCCCAAATATTAATTAAGAACAAACTAAGTAATAAACTGTGCCCTCAGTCAGTCACATCTGGAGAAATCCCAGCATGTATTCACTTATGAAAATCAAGTGACCTGCCTGTGCCAGAAAATGGAACTGAAGCTGAGAAGTCTCTACATTTGAAGATAATTAATTTGGCAACACCGGGCCAGACTCACACTGAATCACTATGAATTCTCCCAAAGTAGACATGCCTCAGATCCAAACCAGGCCTTATCCACCCCTTAGGACTGAAACTGTTGGAGAGACCAGCAGGGCAGTACTCAGTGTGTGTCCTTTTCAAGCATGCACTTTTCATTAAGTAACTTTTCTTAGACAAAGAACTTTTCACAGGAGGTTGAGAGGATCTGCCTGATGAAATATTGACTCTCCCAATTCATATTAGATTCTCAAGCATCATTCAACAGCTCTGAATTGACTAATGGCCATCACAGCAAATGGATTTCCACCTTAATCTTTAGTTCTTGTCTGAATGATATTAATACACATTGTTTATCACTAATGAGCTCTAGAATATGATGTTAACAGAAGCAATTAAGGCCCAGAATAACTGTCTGCAACACTGTGCTGGAGCTGAATGCACGGGTAATGAATCACTTCCATAGCTCAGCTCCACTTTCCTCACTGCAAATCGTCCATCAGATCTCACCGAGCTCATCTTAGTGGCCAGGCTGTGCCTTTATTTTTAACCTGTGTGTGTGCAAGAGGTTGCTTATACAAGAAAGAAGAAGAGAGGTCTTTTGAAGACCCAGCCTTGTGGATTTTATTTATTGTTGAGTGATAGCAGCTACCTCTAAAGAGAGGTATCATATTTACACTACTTTATTCCTGTACCTGTAGATTTAAACTTCTTTTCAGGTGTTTAAGTTCAGGAGAACAAAGCTTGATTCAGAGTACTCTGTATCCAGGACTGCCAGGCCCTGACTTCTTGTGCAGACAATCACAACAAAGTGGTCAGGAATATCAGGGGCTTTTTTTTCCCTGCTCAAGGCAGGAGTGTCTCTCTCAAAAGACCTCTGGTGAACTGCTGCCTTCAGGGAAACATTTCCATGTCACTTGTGGCCACAACAATTTAAAAGCTGAGGTCCAGAAGGAAGGCAAAGTGTGATGCTACCCAGCTGATTTTCATTTTGCCCTGTTGCCCTGTCCCAGCACAGGCTGAACACTCCTGTCTTTAGTGAACTTTATTAAACACTGAACCTTTGAGGGGTTTTGGAACCAACCCAGTCCTGAAGAGGAAACAAAAGCTGCTACTTGACAGCAACATTCACAGAAGTGAGGATGAGAATTGCTGTAAGCCTCCGATATGAGACTAGGTCCTCCACTTGAAGCTGGAGCAATGTTACCCTTGACATCAGTAGGAACCCATTGTAAATAAAACTCAACTTGGATCAACTGAGCTTTTCTCTGTTCTGATACACTGAAGAATACACTCATGGAGTCTTGAAGGAGAATTAAGAAAACCAGAAGTATCAGGCAACAGGATCATTTGTTCTCATAAATAAGGAATTGTTGAACCAAGTCAACACCAATGTGAATTTCCTTTTGCCATGTATTTGGCAGGAGGCTCAAAATCTGCCTGGAGGTGCTCTGTCAGTCCAAACTGAGAAAATGTCAACAGCCGTGAAACCACTTCTGTTCAGACACTCAGCTCCTTGCTTCACCGCAACAGAGCATCCTACATCTGGGATATTTTCCTTAAATAAGCTCAAAGCAAACAGCTTTGTCCGTAGGCTCACCTGGACTGTGCTGCAGTGTTGTTTCTCTCAGCCTCAGCTCTGGCTGATGTTTATGAAACATCCAAACGAAATGAAATTTGAAATGTAGATGTTGAGCCAGCGAAGTGGAACACACTTAACTGCTGCAGGTGACCCAGATGATTTTTTACCTGTCCTCACCTACAGGTGTTATCACCACGCCTACAAGCAGGCTCTGCACGTGGACATTTTTGATCCCTGGCTGATGCTTCACACCAAATTAGTCAGCAGTTCCTCTTTTTTCTTATTTTTAAGGAGTTATCTATCTAAGGACCAAGATCAAAGCAGCAGGAGCATCATTTCATTGTGCTGGTTTGAATTGCAGTGTCACTTTAATTTGAGCCACTGAAGCAGAACCTCACCAAGTGCAAAGGAAATCCTTGAGCAATTAGCCCTCACTCAGCTCAGGGCTGCAGGAGCCACACCACAGAGCTCTGGGATGTCCTCAGCACCCAGCAAAACCTGCAGCTGAGGGTGCAGCTCTGGAAACGGAGCTGTGGCACTGCTGAGGAGAAAGGGAGACTCCCTGGGACACCCTGGAACGAAATAATCTGGGAAGGAGCTTTAAGGAGTCAAACCTGTGCTGCTATTTTTTGTTTGCTTCCTTGTTTTTGATATATGTTAAGGAGAATTGAAAACAGCTTATTTCATGCAAATTTCAACTTCAGTAAAGGCGAGGTTATTGAGCAACTTTCTGGGTTACAATTCTTCTTGAGAAGCCTGTGTATTTCCACTGGAAGAGATTAGAAGTCCTGTGCTCTAAAGAATTGGGGAAAAAAACCAGCAGTAACAGCCATTTACACACCTCCTGTGCCAGCATGTGAGGGATGAGCTCCCTCTTCTCCATGCTCAGTCTCCTTGTGCAGTTCCCCATCACACCAGGCTCCATGGGTGTCCTCTGGATTCTCCTGATGCCTGAAGTGGCCACCTAAAAAACCAGAGACTAGACAGGAATAAGGGAATAAAGGTAGGTATTTATTTGAAGGGCCTTCAAAGGCACACCCTGGGCAGGCCAAAGGCTACACCCAAGATGGACCCGAGTCATGAGTTCTTCACACTTTTATAAGTTTGGTTCATTTGAATATCAGGGTCAATTCTCCAATTAAAGCTTCAGTTAATTATGTAATTTCCCCAAGCTTGCCCCTTTTTAGAGGCTTTTGGTTTATACTTTTCGGGCCTAGGATGGTCTGGGTGTCCTTGAAGAGCAAGCTTGGAGAGGTTTGTTATGTGTAACCAGCATGAGAGAACAGCAGCTAACAGGCCACAAGAAACTTCAGAGTTACACACTAGGCAGTACAGGATTGGAAAAATATAAAAGTTAAAATCCAAGGCATCACTCCAAACCTGACTCAGTACTGCAGGTCTAAAGGGGGATGGGGTGAGGCAGAACATGGCACATTCACAGCTCAGACTCGGACAGCAGCAGCACCAGTGTCACCTTTATCACTGGGCATCAGCAGGCCTCCTGGATCACCCACATTATTGTCATCACTAATTTAAGGCAGGAATGTCCTCCTGTGCAATCACACAGACACATCCCTTCCTCCCCAAATTTATAGCTCCTATCAACAAGGAAAGAGAAAAATCTTAGACTCCATTTCACTTGGAGACCAGCTGAGACACCAAGTGGCAAAGCAGTTTATTCAAGGTCTGCAGAAAACCTGGAATGCTGTTCCAGGGCAGACCTTCACTGCCCAAGACCAAGTGACCCTTCAGGTCCTTTCAGGGCCACCAGGACTGGAGAGCTGGGTGCCCACCTGCCCTTGTGCCAGACAGACACAGGTAATTCAGAACAGACAGGTTCCCAGGGCTTGTTTGCCCATTAAGATGTTGGGAAGAGAGTTTGAGGTCCTTCCCAGCTCCCTGGGCAGGAGCAGCCACTGCCCCTCTATTTTCTGCCCCCTCAGAAATGCCTCCATCTATCCCAACACCCACTTTTCACGATGCCAGAAACCAAGCACCAAACCCCCCTCACTGCTGGGTGCCCAGGTTTGCCAAGGGGGCGATGGAAGATGCCAATCTGCAGCAGAGACACCCCCAAAAAAGCCAAACCCCAAGTAGCCGTGGGCTGCCCCATTCCCCCCAGCCCATCTGCCCGGCCGGGCCCTTTGTCCGGCCGTTCCCAGGGGCGGCCATGGGTGCTGTGTGAGGCACCTGTGGGCTGGACAATGGGCTGTGGGTGCTCAGGGGAGAGACAGATTGATGTATTGTGTGTGGGGGAGGAGGGCTGTCACTGGAATCCATGTGAACCCAGCTTTCGGGGCAGGGGAGATTGACAGCTTTTGTAGGGCGCAGCTCTCTTTCAAAGCTCTGCTTTATAGACAGTAGGTTAGGGGGGCCCAGGCTTTCACTCCCATAATTCGAACAGGGCAATCATCAGCATTGAGAATCTCTTCCCTCTCTCTCTTTCTCTCTCTCTCTCTCTCTCTTTTTTTTTTTTTTTCCACCCCCTTGTTATGCATTAAATGATTTCAGTGGAGGAATGTGCAGCATTAATTAGAATTGGTTAGCAGATACCGAGGGGAAAAGTTTCTTCACAACAACTAAAGGAGGTGTCAGTGCCACAAAGGCGGTTTTGTTTTCGCTCTCCCCCGCATTATCAGTGCAATATGTAAGGTAGCGATTCTTTTCATTTAAATTAAGTGGAAAGCTACTAAATCTTGTTTTATTCTCCCCCCCAAAAAAAAGAAAAAAAAAAAAAGGAAAAGGTCCTTAACACTTATCTTTTAACTTCTTTTATTTTGCAAGGTTAGTGTTTACTTTTGCTTTCAGTCCTCCCCATTAATCGGCCTGCAAAGATGTGTATCCAGTTCTGTGTATCATTTAGCTCTTACAATTATAAGCCAGAACAACTAATATATAAGGATTGTCTCCTGATTAAAGCAACAACCTCACCATTTAAAATAAAAGGCGCTCGTCTAGAAGGACACATTGAAATTCAGAAGTGTGGCTGGCTGTTCTCTGCAGGGATTTCCTCGTTTCTTTCAACTTTTCCAATAGAAGTTAAGCTAAAAGATGGGCTTGAGCATATAAAGTAAGAGCTTAGAAGAAACGCTCATTAATATATCTATGTACTCTTTTTAGTTCATTCCTTAAAAACTTTTCCCATCGACAACACGCAAATAAATATTAGCCCTGATAGTTTTCCAATATTTTCTTCCATCAAAAGTATTCAACCGGTTTATAAAAAATCATTAAACAAATAAAAACTAAAAAAAAAATCTTAACAAAAGACACAGCTTCAAGTGCTACACCACGGGGTCATATCACATTCCTTGTTTTCTGGTAAGGGTTTAAAAATTACCAAATTATTACCACCATAAAGGAGCATCTCTTAAGACATGTAAAGCCAACTGCTGTCTCTAGAAGTGAATTACCAAGGCTCCACGCCATGCAGGGTCCCTTCCCACAAATTCCTCTGGAATGTAAAGATATTTACACTTTGCCCACAGCACCAGTCAGCAAACGCCTCTTGGGGTTTTTTTTACCAGGAAAATTATAATTCCTGCTTGTTCCCTCTGAGGGAGGGCTGGAAAGTGCAGGCCTTGGCAGGGCTGACAGGAGAGAGCAGGTATTCCTGGAGAGGGAATGGTCCTTCTCCTGCAGGGCTGGTACCAGAACCTCATTTTTTGTCTGACATACCCAGGCAGTCTGACCCATGCACTATACAGCCAAAAACACAGCTTAAAAAATAAGCTTTGCTATTCAGTACCTAGATCTTAACAAACTTGAGTTTACCTCCACCTCACTGATAAATCAGGAGTTGCCAGTGGGAGATAGAATGTTGGAGCTTTTTTTTTAAGCACAGCTCAGCATTGCCGCAGCAACTTTAAGAGCTGGGTGAAGATGAGCAACACAGAGATGTGCAGAGAAAGAGAGGAGCAGTTTCTACTAAGAGCAGGATGCAGTTTTCTACACAGAAATTTAGCAATATAAAACACCAGCTAAAAATTTCACCCTCTGGCTGGAGATTTTTCTCCACCATGCACAAGCTTACTAAAATTCTGACATTGTCTTGCAAGAAAAAAATTCATTGGGTGTGAAGAGTTATTTTCCACAGTGCAAAGGAAGGGAGGAACGGGGTCTCTTCCCTTCCACTGATGCCCTTTCTTGGTCTTAAAATCAAGAGCCAAACACAGTTAGAGGGGAAAAAGGGATTTTACCTTGGTATTTATTTTAAGGATCCTTGGTGCGCTCTGTCCAGGTGGAGCACACTGGAATGCACATCCAAATGCACACTGAAATGCTCCCCCGTGGGTACCCCCGAAATGCACACCCACAATGGTTTGGGTATAAAATGATAGGCTTTACCAATGAGCATATCTATCAAAGATTCCCCAATGAGAGGCTGAGCGAACCCCCCTCTCTGAGGAACTTTCCCCCCCTGGACAGGTCTATCTTAGTTTACAAAACGTGTTCCAGAGAAGACCTTGGTGTCTGAGGCTTCTGAGATGTTTGGTCTCCTGGTTTAACACAATACTGGGCTTATGCTGGTTATCAAACCTGAAGAATTAGAAGTATGTGGGCTAAAAGGCCCTTAAGAATACATAAAAGTTATACAAAAGAGTAGATAGAGGGGGGTATATATAAAAAGCAAGAAAGCATCATGGCATCACCACCATCCCAAAACTGCCGGTTCAGCTTCAGCAGGTGGGGCGTGAGCTCCGGATCCTGCACCATCGCCCCGAACGCTCTCTCAGCAATTAATTGATTAATTAATCAATCAACCGGGTGCCTCTTTGCAGAGGCTCCCGGGCAGACAAGCTGTTCGCTGCCTCGGACAGAGAGCAGCCCTTCTCCGGGGAGCCGGGGTCACTGCACAGATGGGTTTGAAGTCAGGGCCAGCGCCGGGGTCAGGCGAGGCAGCGCGGAGCTCCCGCAGCATCCGCCCCTTGCCCGAGCCCTGGCACAGCGCAGCGGGACCAGCTCCTTCCACACATCCAAACCCTCTCCCTCGCCAAGTTTTCCCGTGTCTCCTTCACCCTGGCCCAAGGGCCGGCTCCTCTCTTTTCTCTTTTTTTTTTTTTTTTTTTTTTTTTTTTTTGTTTTTCCCCCCCTCCTGACCACAGCACCTCTCCCAGAGTTATGCATCCCCCGTGCATGTAAATGAGAGGGGTCCAATTACACGCGGGGGAGAAAGGGTTTAATGAATCGTGAAAAAGCAAGGGTTGCTTAGAAAAAAAGCTCAGTCCCAGCGCCCCCTCATCCCCCCGCTTGGAAACGTGCTTTTCTCGGTTTCGAGAGGGACGAGAGAATGCGGAGGGGTGAAGGGGAGAAACCCCCAGCTGAATGAATACGGCGTTTGTTTGTGTTTATTCCAGGCTGCACTTGAAACCTGCGATGGGCGCTTTTAAAGGGAAAGAGCGGAGCACAGGAGTTATTATTCTCTGCCCGGCATTAAACAAATGCAATACATGATTGCAGATAGCTCCGTGCTCGAGTTCTCCCACATGGAGACGTTTTTCTTCTTGCTCTCCTTTCCTCTGTGTGTTCTGAGTTTAAAGGACACAGAACAGGCAGAAGCAAAGTGTTATTTATGAGGTCCCGTAAAACACAGCCACAGGTTACACAGCCCAAGCTCTGTGACCAGCTCCTGCACCTGGCTGACCCTGAAATTGTTTGGTTGTCAATGCCTGTCCCAGCTGAATGTGAACTGGACAGCTCAGGATATCATGAGCATTTTAAGGCAAACCACTCCAAAGCAATATTATTAATGGCAAACATGATTTCATTATGGTTCCATTTAAAATAGACATTAGGCAAATTGATTTGTAAATATTCTGGGACTCTTCAGAGGTCTTTTCCTTCTGTTGGTTTTTTTCTGGGTTTTTTTTTTTCCTTTAGCACTAACTGTTGCTAAAATGACTTTAGTATCTAAAATTATGGTGTTAAAAATCTCCCAGTGCCCTCAGTGGGAATTACACAGCATTGAGCTGTGAAAAGGAGAAGAAACAGACATAAACACTTGAGTTTGAGGATGGTCACCCTTTTCCATATCAGTGAGGGAATGACAAGTACTGAGCTGTTATATCTCCAACCTAAATGTAGCAGAGGTATTATCTGTTCAACATCTTTAAAATTTGGCCTCAAACTTTCCTTCTTTATTTGGGCACAGAAATACCTGCAAAATTGCACATGGAAGTGGTTTCTCATTGAGGTGGGATGCAGAATGGTTTCCACAACAGCAGCAATAGAAAAATTCCATGTGTGCACAAATTTCCACAGGATCACAAGTAACTTGTGCCCCGAGCTTGCCCCAGTTTTCACTGACTTCATCTAGAACCCTGCAGGCAAAATGCATAACTTTTTGCAGTTATGAGTTAACATTTCTCATTAGAAACATGTGGAATAAAAAGAGAGACCTTCTGCTTTGGTGTTGCACATTCTTAGTCCTGAATTATTGGCCAGACACCAAGGTGAGTGATGGAATTCCCTGATCTGACTGAAAATGAATGCAGATTTACAGGAAGTCAGATAGAAAAACTAAATTGCTACTTCTGCATATAACAAAGTAGTTCTTTTCAGTCTATTCAATCAATTTCATCCAAAGATGGTACAGAAAGTATCTTAAAGAATACACAGGTAGACAAAATTTTCATATAAATCACTTGCCCTTTAAATTTGGCCAACAGATTGACTCAGCCACATAAATTAAACCCTGTTCAGAAAATAACATTTAGAGAAGCACAGAGGGAAAAAACCACCATCTGAGTTAAAAAACAACATCTTACACAACAGTGTTAAGGGAAAGACACATTCTGGAGCTGATAATTTTCATACATTTCATCATGGAAGTTGGATAAACAAAATGCTTTCAGCTACAAATGTCACCACTAGGCAGCTGACATGCTATTAGCACATTTTCATGAAGAATCAAACACCACTTGGGTTGAAGGACCTTTTCTTTAGATTTGTTTTCCAGTTAGCATTTTAAATTATTTGAGGGCGATACCTTCTTAATGCACTTTGGGGTTTTCTTTTTTTGTAATGCAGTGCAGAAGAACAATTCTTTAATCCAGTATAAAAGAAAAATAAGAGTATAAAACACCAAGCCACTCATGAGATATCTTTTTTCATGTTTAACTTACCAAACCAAGAATAGTTAAAAGCACAAAGCCACTTAAATCTCCATTCCCATATCAGTGGGACACACCACCACCCAAAGGACCATTTTCTGCATCCAATCTTAAACGTGAAACTTTTCTTTCCCCTCAGTTTCCTCAGTGTAACTGCTTCTCTGGTGCTTTTACCACATCACTTTTCCTCCCTTGCCCACGCATGGCAGATATTTGGGTTGGGACACCTTTCATGGGTCAGCAATTCCAATTCCACCTCCTGGAAAAGTGGTGGGACTTTTCTAAGGTCTCCCCTCAGCAGTGAGACGGGAGGAGATCCACGGGGCCACGTTCTTTGTGCTGAACACGAACACTTTGCACGCCCCCAGACTCTCTAATCCAGCCTTTTCTGCCCCATTTATGTGCTGACTCAGTGGTAAGGACATGCGCACCTTGCCTTGCTCTTCAAACCTCCCGCTTTTTTCTACACTTGGCTGTCACCACCCAGGGCACAGGTGAACCTGAGGGGGATGGCACAAGGTACAGACACCAAGAAGGGAAATAGCAAACATCTGCCTGTCTTGGTCCACCAGCTCTGGCACATCTGCCTTTAAGATTTAACTGCAGGTGAGTTATGTTTTCATTAATCAGTTCTGACTTTCACAAGCCGGGATCTGACTGTCTGCACAAAAGCCTTTGCTTTTCTTTCAGCAGAAAACATACTAAAATACACTTTCAAGTGGTTGCAGATTTTTTTTTTCTTTTTTTTTTTTAATGGGGAAACATTAGGTAATTAAGGAAATCATGCACCATGCTATGTGGAGGCCTCCTAACAAATACAACTTTGGTGGCCATGACCCTGGCCAGAGGAAGAAGGCTGTGATGTCACCTCATCCCCAAGTCCCAGTTTCACGGATAGTATCTCTGAAAGGAATTGTCTAAAGGAGATTGTTCCTTATGAAAAGTTCACATGATGGAGTCTGAAGGGCTCGTTTCACTCGAAGCCCAGCAGGACAGAGCTGTTTGGAAAGAAGCATTCAGTGTGTTCTGTTTTGCTGAAAGCTGTCACAGTGAACAAGTACTTAGCAAACAGCATGAACAAGGATATGAACTAGAAAACTAGCAGGGCCCTGACAACATTGTAATAGCAGGCTCAGGGCCTCTGCAGTGATGCATGGTGGCAGGAGAAGGGGAACAGGAGAACTGGACTCCTGTATTTTTCATTTTTTTTATAAAGGTGACAATATATATATCATTGCTCCCAACTTGTTTGTGTTATCGTGGTCACTTCTGGCACCGGTGGGAGGGAGCAGCCTCCTGGCCAGAAGGGCTGCAGGGCAGAGGCACAGCACATCCCAAGGCTGATTTACTATAAAGCAATCAGTTCTCTTCCTCTTGTCCTGCTCTGTGGAGGCTTTACAGCTGTTGTGATGGGCTGCCTAAGCTGTCACTCCTTACATGTCTAATCCATGTCTGGCAGTGAAGAAAAGCTGCCTGAATCCAGAACTGGAGGAGGATCTGCCATCCACACCTTTGAAAACAGGCCACTTTCACTCAGAGTGAGTCGATGACACCGTGTAGGTGTAAACTAACACCCATTAAAGACCCCCACTCCCTCAGCCCCATCAGAATGCTGAGGGCAGTACAACATTAAGAGACATCAGAGGAATAGAGAATAAGAATACGATAAACAAAAATACTCCTTTGGCTTTTACACACTGCATCCAGGTCCTTGTTTCTCTAGCAAACCTCAAAACCACACTAAGCACACCTTTCCACCATCATTCTGACAGTTGTCTGCTCAGGACAAGTGGAGTTTCAAAAGCTGTGAGTAATCATTTTTGTTTATCACTTCTACCACGTTGTGCATTCTCCTAGGTAGACAAAGTCCCTTACTGATGTCCTTTCCTGCAGAGGACTAACTGTGCCTTCTCCAGATCATCTTCCACGAGGCAATTCACACAAAACCCCTTTTCCCTCATTCCCTTTGCAAGGACAGAAGATTTGGAATGTTTAAGTGCCCAGCACAGCATCCACCTCTGGGCTTACAGACCTCCACTGGCTCAGGATGGAAAGAACTTTTCTACTTATAGGAAATCCTGATTTTATCAGGTCCTGGGATGTGTTCCTGGACCTGTCACCCATTCCCTTCATACTCTGCTATGGCTGAAAACCTCTGGTGATGGTTTGTGGGAAGAGCACAGGTGAAGTAAGGAGGAAGAAGCAGCAGCTCCTACACTGAGAGGGATCAGAGGCACTGCTGCACTCCTGACCTGCACTTCCCTTCTCCCTTCATGGCCAGGGACAGAGTTGTTGCTTCTGCCTGGAAATTTGGATCTGCGTTTATAAGGCAAATATACGTTGCTTTGAAAAGGTTATAAACTGAATTTTGTCTGGCTTCCTGTCTCAATGCAGCCCATCTTGGCACCTGAGGAATATCTGTCTTTAATCTGAGGCTTCTAAACCCTTTAGCATTAAAGACAGGAATGTTTTTTAGTAATCCACAACTTTTCTGGGTAAGTTCTCCACTAAGTCTCTCCACAACACTGATAGATATCCAGCTTTAAGAGGAGCTGTATTCCAGGGAAATCCAGAGCTGTGACTGCCGAAGTCACAGGCTTTGTCTGGATCTGAGGAACATTTTTATCACTTTCATGATAATTCAAATGTATTATTCTCTAGTTCAGATGTAAACTGGGTATCAGGTGTTCTCAGAATCAAAAATACCTCATGGGATTGAACTTACTTCAAAGATAGGCAAAGCTCCTCTCTCCCTCTGATAACCACAGCCCTCAGATCCTGGGAATTCTATTACAAATTTCTTATCACTGTGAGCATAACAGAGTTTTTTCAGCAAAGCAAGTGTCTTTTGCAAGGAGACCAATTATGATAAGGTTTCTCTTCCACTGGTTTTTTTCAGCTGCTCCCTCAACCAGATAGCAAGTTTCCATTAGGGAAAAAAAAGTGATTTTCCCCTCTTTTTCTCTGCTTTTTTACAGCCCAAATCTCCTTTCATTCCGAGTGCAGAAGTTTGAAAGGGAAAGGACTAACAAGGCTTTATCAAAAATGCCAGCATTTTTTATTATGTAGGGGCCTGTATCATAAACATTTTTAACAAGATATCTTGGATTAGCCAGGAAAATTTGGTCTGTAGCAAGAAAACATTTACCTTATGCCCTCACCACAGGGCTGAGAGTGAGCACCCATGCAGAGGTGACCTCCAGGTAGAAACAGGGACATTTCCAGCTGTCATTGATGGCTACAGAAGATGCCACTGCTGATTCTGGACAGCTGCAGAGAGAGAAAATGTGATTCTATGCCCCACCTCTGTCCCTTGACCTCTATAAAATATCCAGTCATTTTTATTACTTATACCTCTGCCTTTTGTCTCTAAATTTGCAAAACTCCTTTGCCCCAGCTGCGCTGCCCCTTGCAGCATCTGGAGCACCACAAACAGGATGGCAGACACAGATCTGCTGCTGCAAGTGTCACTGCCTCACCTGCCTGCCTGGAAAACAGCACCCAGCAGCAGGATTTTTCCTTGTCCTTCCACGGCAAGGGAAAAATATGTTCTTTCTCCCATTTCCCTGGCCACAGATATCCCATATTCCTGGTCTTTAAGCTGTTCTATTCCCAGGCTAGCCTATCCTTAACCCATGAGCTGTTTGAGAGTGTAAAACACAGAGCCCCTTTCATGCAGGGAGGGATGTGTTCCTGCCAGGCCCCAGTGTTCTAGGGAATTTGCCAGATCCCTCAATAATCTGATCCTCTGCCTTTTGGCTGCAGTGTTCAGAGCTGGCTCTTTGGTCTGAGCTCTCCCAGAACAGGATCTCCATCCCCTCCTGCATCGTGCTTTCCCCACTGCCTGGTAACCAGGGTCCAGCAGTGCAGGGTCCAGCCCGGTTCAGCATTCCCTTCCCAGGAGAGCAGCCTGAGGAAGCAGCAGCTCCAGACAACGCAGGCATGTGCAAGAATGAGGGATTTCTAATTTCAGTGTCCCACCTAAGCTTTCTGGTGCAATACATGCACTGGGTTTGATTCCTGCAGCACAAAACATAGGGCTGCGGGAATCCAGCAGAGTGTCAGGAACAAGAGAAGGAAAGTGGTGTGAAAGATGGTCCAAACAGGGCCTGAAAAGGGACCAAGGACAACTGAAGTGTTTTACTCTCTGCACTGAGTCCCCAAATACTGTCAGGAACCGTGGCTGGGGAACTCAGCTGTGCACAGCAGGCCAAAGATAAGAGATGTCCCCCACCCTCCGAGCCTGCAAATTAATCATTGTGCACATACTCAGGAAAAAGCCCATGCCAGCAAGGCTGCAGCAGTGCCAGCCTGAGCAAAAAGGGAGGTGTCACCCTGTGGAGTTGTTCTGTCATCACCCAGAGCCGGGGCTGGAGGATATTGCTGCTCCAGACACCCGTCTGACTGACTTCCCTCGCCAAGCTCTTGTTCCCTCTCCTACCCAAAACGAACAGATCTTGCAGAAAAGGAATGTAATTTTAAAAGTTCTGAGTGAATCAAATGCTTTAAAAACACAGTGCCTGTGGTACAATGGATCAACTTTGTCCTGGGTGTCAGTCCATTCACTCCAGCGAGCTTACACCAGAGATGAATTTGCTCTGGTGCCTTTGTCAATAAAATTCTAGATTAAAAGAGACCCTATATAGAGCTGGTCCCAGAGGTAATTGCTAGTTAATCAGCCAATTAACTGACCCAACGAGTAGGAAAGGGGGAAGGGGGAGGAAGGGGGGAAACAAATCAGTCAAGGTACGGTAGAACGTAATTCTTTGGGAGTTAATGTTAGAAACCTTTTCAAAGGGATTGCAGCCTACCTTGACTCACTCCCCTTCTTCCCTCCTTGTTCTCCTCTTCCCAATTTGTAATTGTTGGTTCCCCTAATTGGCTGATTAACTACTTATTACAGACAGAGCTGGAGGTATGTGGGATCCCCTTAGCCGCGTTGATTGCATCGAGGGAAGCAAGGCTGAATGCAGCAGAGCATCTCTGTGGGCTGGCTTTTCCCTACCCAGCCTGATGGCTTCGAGTCAAGCAGCATTTCATTTGAGAAGACCCTTTTCTAAACCAGCTTCTATTTTATTTATATAATACTGCAAAGAAAGGGAAGGATTTTTTTTTTTTTTAACACTCTGTTATGCAAACAGAATGATTTTCAGCAGTGAGGTTTGTACACCCCAAACCAATCTGTTTCCTATTCACTGATACACCATCAGCACTATCAGGATATTTTCATGAATGAGCTGTTACAGCTGCCTGATGTTGCAATAATAAGTAACGACAATAGAATTAACCTCTATTTCCCTTTGATAATGTTGCCAGGCTGTTTGCTGGGAGATGAGTCCTAAAGGTGAAAAGGGCAAGCTGAGAGAGTTCCCCTTATTTCCACTCCTTGGATTTCCGTGGGGGAAGAGAGCAGAGCTCACCCTTGCATTTGTTGGCCTCACAGGAGATTTACGGTGGGTCAGGAGGGAGGTACCAGTGAGTTCTGGCACATCCTGAAACCACACAGCTGAGGAGGAGCCCAAAGCTGCTCTCTGAAGCTTCAAAGAGGAGATTTGCTGCTGTTCAGCAGAAAGGAAATCTTCCAGCACTGCTTTAACACACCTTGTCCAGCAAAGTGGAGGCAGAGGTGGAGCTGCCACATGTAAAATTGTGACATCAGGGCTCTGAGGACGCTGGGTTTGACCTCTCAAAAACAACACCTGTCAGTGCACACAGGCAGGTTATTTCCTAAAGCTGGTGGATTGCTTTGGTCTCTCACCCTCCTCTGTAGATAATAAATAATATTCTTTTTCTCCCCTCATTTCTTGAGCTGCAAAGCAGCAACTTCTCCAAGGAGATGGGCAGAGAGTGGGGGTGTCCTGACAGAGCCCCTATTGCATAAATCTCTTCTTCAGATTCCACTTTCCTCCTTCACCTTCAAAAGAGAGTTTGGGGTTTTAATTCTGTTTAATATTTGTGATGATTTAGTCCTCCTACTCCTCTTTTCTCCCTCAGCAAAAGGGCAGGCTGAGCCCAGGCAGCCCATCCTCAACTGCATGTAAATCACAATCTGATTAGGCAGTGATATATTCATCTCTAGCTCCTGTATAAAAGTTATTCAAGTATTTTGACAAAATAAGTGCTGTTTACTTTATACATTTTCTGCTAATTCTAAAGATTTCTGCAAACCTAAAGGATCTCATGGAATTTACAGGCTTGTGGCTTTGCTATTGAAAGTATAAAAGCATGCTAAATTAAGTTGATTTGCCTGTGAAAGAAACACGTCCATTATTCATGTCAGGGCCCTGTCACATCAAATTGAGGGAGTGAAGAAAACCCTTTTTTATCAACGTTTAGAAGCAAGGGAAAAACCGACCATTCAGGGACTGAATTTCAATTGGGAGAAAGTCAGCCTGAAAGCAAGGTTAAAAAAAAAAAAAAGAGCTGGGGACATGTCTAATGCTGGAAATCAGCAAAGGGTGGGTTGATTTAACTTTGGCTGGGATCTTTCAAACAGAAAAGCCAGGATGAAACTCAAAGCAGCAAGTAGAACACACAGTCTCCATGTCTCTCATGTGTAAACTTGTCACAAGTAGTTAAGCTAATTCAGATTTAAAACTTTTCAGACCCTGTTCTTCTCGGATGCTTCAAAATAATGATAAAAATTGTTAAATAAAGCATTGCGTTTGTGCTAGCTAATTTATCCACTGGCTATTACATGATTTAATTCTTATTAGCAGACAACTTGAAGGGGGTTTAGAGTTTGATGAGCTGACAGAAATTGAAAAAAAAAAAAGGTTGGTTTAGATATGGTTTTTCTACAGCTGGGGGCTGACAGGATCAAAAATAGCCAGGACTGTTTCCTGTCTACTATAAGATATATATATATAGAGAGAGAGAGATATATAGATATAGATATATAGATATATAGATATAGATATATAGATTAGATTATCTACAGATATAGATATAACTTTTTTTATATATATGACTTCATGTAGCCAGAAAACCTCCCAATTTTTATGATACAGTGTGTGATAGGTACAGACAAAATAAATGACACCTGCCATCTTTTAAATAAAGAATTGATTTGCAGTCTCCTAAGCTATCCCAATACACGTAGAGCTAGATGAGAAACTGGAAGGGGAATTTTGTACATTGAAATTCTTCTCATTGTCCGACGGTAATTTCTCGTGTGTCCTGCTTATTTAGCAAACAAAAAGCTTACAGTTCCTTCTCCCTGCAGTTGGTTCTTATAAGCTTAAAACAGCATGTTAAGTGGCATTTCACAGTCTTCTGCTTCAAGCCTAATTGGTTTAGACTGGACACTTTAAGATATTCTTTAAAAGAAGTCCAGTTTTTATGCTGCTGACATTATTCTACTGTACAAAGGCTAACTCAGCCACTTAAATCATGTTTCTGGGTACCAGGCCTGTACATCATTTCTGCATGAGATTTGTTTCCCCACCTTTTGTTTCTCCCCAGCCCCAGAGCCTGGGGGTTAACATGTTTTCTGCTTTAAAGCTCTTCTGTGAAAGACACTTTGCCACCTCATCCAGGCTCTCTCTCAAGCTTCCCAACTTCAAAGTCTCAAGCTGGGAAAACAAATCTTAAGTCCCAAATGCTGGACTTCTATAGGACCCTCCACTAAAGTTAAGTTCTTGTCTTTAATTGAAAATTGCAGCCAGGGTAAATAGGAGATAGTTTGCAGCAAGCTCGTCACAAAGGGAATTACCTCGTGGAGTGGCTGCACTGGGGTAAACAGAGGGGATAAAAAAGGGGAAGAAAAAGAGGGAGAAAAAAAGCCAGGAGTAAAAGAGAGAGGCATTGTGCTGTGGAGGTAGCATCAAGACAAGGATTAATGGCTGGAGGAATTGTATTTTCCGTGCTTTCAGCAACGTTACATTCTCCTAAAAGTAAGTGTTACTAATAAGTGGGCCAGTAAAGAGAGGTCAGGGCATTAAGGGAAATGGAAAAATCAGGCTCTGAAAATAACAGGAGCCTTTTATTCTGTAAAACCCAAGCAAAGTGGTGCTGATCTGTTTATTTTTAGTACTTAATATTTGGGTCAACTAGTGAAGTTTGTTATTTCAAAGAGTTGACAAGTGATGGGAAGTGATACATACATACCATAAATGCCATTTTCTGCCAAACTATCTTACTTCCATGTGCCCACAGTTTATATATTTCACAGTGCCTAGCTGGTGAGGAGAAACTGATTGCACTGTTGATATTTTATACAGATCTAGGAGTGAAATCCAAGCAGCTGTGCTGGAAGAGTGCCAGGCCCTGACAGACCAGAACCAAGGGAGGGGTGGTGGGGGCAAGCAGGGCAGGATCCCTTTCCATTCCCAAATCTCTGCTGCCCTGGGATTGTGGTGCTGGGACAGGCTCCCAGAGCATCCTCAGAGCTCTGCAACCACTCAAAAAACCACAGCAGGAGAAAGTGAGGGGAGCCCTGTGGCCTTCTCCTTTCTCCCACTCCCAGGAGCAGGGGTGAGTTGGGATTTTGGCTTGTTGGACTCCCTGCCCTGGCTCAGTGAATCTCCTTTTCCAGTGAATCTCCTTTTTTCAGTGAATCTCCTTTTCCAGCAGGACCTGCAGCTTCAGCAGCTCAGCTGCATCATGGAACAGCACCCCGAGACTTGCTAATTTTAGGCTCAGTTTAAGTCCTTTACCAGCCCCCTGAATCAGCCCGGATTTGTCTCTTGATCCCTCAACAATAGAATTTTCTGCCTGCAAAATGGGAGGCAGAACTCTTCCTTCTTTTCCAGCTTCCTGGCCTTTTCCATACAGCCCTCAGCACAGAATGGACACTGCATTTCTGGGAATCCATTGAGCAGCTGGGATACATTTTTCTGCATTTAAATTATGACTATTTAAATGATTGTTTAAGCAAACACCTCTATTCTGTGTTGCATAGCTCACTTATGCCAGGTCACATCGCTCCATAGGAGCAGAAGCAGCTGGAACCTGGATATTCTGAGAAGTAACAGGAGGGATATTACCAGGCAAAAAGATTGTTCCACTGCTATCAGTGCAGCTACTGCTGGTTTTGTTTGGGTTTGGTTTCTTCATTCATAGCTCAGCATATTCAAAATGCAGGTTTGAATGGGAGCCAGCAGAGCCGGAGTCTAAAAATCTCATGGAAGTGTAATTGAGTCTGTTCATGCATAATGCAGAATTACAGGAAACCGTGATGGGATTCAGAAAAATATACTCACGAGGTTTTTTCATGTTACATAACCTGTTTTTAATAAAATATAGAATCTGTGAGTTTAAGAGCGCTGCTGCCACAAAACAGAATCCTGCCATTATAGAGCAGGGAATTGCATTTGTTTGCACTCACTTTTCAGTGGCTTAGAGGTTACATTAATTCAAAACTCCCTCAGAAGTTCCTGCAGCATGAATCCATCGGGTGCATCTGTGAGAAACAGAACTGATTGAAAATTCAGAATATATCCTAACTATCCAAATAAACTAACTTAAAATTGGCATTAATTTTTGAGAGTTCTAGAAATGACTCATTTAGCCAAGAATCTATAAGAAGCTCTTTCAGCTTCTCCTCTTCCACTTGAATATTTGCATACTTCTTAGATTCTTGGTTTTAACAGAATTTTCCTTTTTTTTTTTTACTGTCATGGGCAATAATTTAATTGTGCATGGTGTGAGACTCTCCCCCTGTGTACACAAAAACAAACTCCATGCCTTTTAAACTGGGATCTAAATGAAACCAGAGGAAGAAAACCTCTGGGTAATGGCTTGAGCCATTACCCATTATTATTCTGCTTACAATACACATTTGGGAAGTTTTCCTGTTCATAACTCACTGTCTGCAGAGCACTGCACCTCTCAAAGATATGCAAGTTCATTCCAGCGTTTATCTGCTCTTTTCTCCTCAGGAGTTCAACTGTTTTTCCGCCTGATGGTTAGAATGAATTGGAGATTTTGAACTCATCCATCAGATTTGGAAATGATCCCTGAATTGATGAGAGTGTTTAACAGTTAATTGAACATTTCTGTTGTGAACTTTCATTGTTTCAAAGTGCAAAAATGCCTCGCCCAGGGATGTGGGCGAAGAAAAGAGGATCCCAGGCACATCTTTGCCCCACAAATATTTTCATCCTCTAGAGTGCAGCAGACTTTTAAATAACAGGGGCACCACTCTGGTCTCACTCTTGGATATCACAAGTAAAGAGTGATCTTGAAAGGACTTTCATAGATCCTGAGGCCTCCCATGTCCTGCTGCAGGAAATAAATTGTCATTTTTCCGAAAAGTTGCAAATAAAACATACACATTCTGCATCCAACAAGGCTTTCCAAAGGGGCCTGATGATGCCTGTAAGTATTTAGCTGGTTTTAATCTTAATGTAATCTTTGTACCCCACTGTCTTAGTTGACTTTGAAAATTCACACTTGTAACCAAGGGAAAAAAAAAAGAACATGGATTTTTTCTTATGCCTTGACAGTCATGAAAAAAAAATCTTCCAGACTTTCTGCTCCCTTATAGCACTTCAGCTAAAGAGAAATTATTGTTCTCCATTCTAAAATGTCACCAAATTGCTTACTTGCTACTTCATTTTTCTCTTTTTCACTGAGGTTTGTACAGTTTTTTAAGAACACGACTTGAATTTCTTCACTGTAGTCCTGTGGAAGGTGTCCCCGCCCATAGCAGGGGTTGGAGCAAGATGATCTTTAAGGACCCTTCCAACTCAAAGCATCCTGTGGCTGATCTATGGCAAGGCCTTAACTCAGTGTCACTGCTTCCTGTCACCTCTGGCACCCAGCAGAGCATCAGTGACATGTCCCAAGTGCTGGAACACCTCCACCAAACTCAACTCCTCTTCGCAAGGACCTTGGGAAAACTCTTCCAGCCCCATGCCCCTTTCCACTGCAGAGCTGCTTGCTCTGCTCCACTGATGAGCCTAATTCCCTAATTCCCCTGGACCAGCTCCCTTTATTTAGTAGCTTCCTTTTTCCAGCACCGAGATCATTCCTCTGTGCTGGATGGTTCATTAACTCTCCTCCCAGGTTTTCCAGGCTCCTGTGGAGTGAGAGGGCTCGGCCCTGCAGCTCTGGCTATGTAGTCACGTCCCCCAGCCCTGTGCGATGGAGGTCTGGGCTCAATTTCCCTCGGAAGATTTCAAAACAGAAATAGTTCTTTCTGAACTGTATTTCTCCCCCACTGTAGGAAACTGCTGAACATGGATTTTATACTTCCAGGGGTGACAACCAATTTTTTTTTGGCGTAAATTCTAATTCAGAACAAGCTTTGCTCAGCACCTGCTCGGTAAAAGGCGCTTGGCCCAGGGCTAGCAGTCACATCGCCCTCTCCATCCTGGTTTTCTTGTTCCTCCTGTGCCTGTGCCACAAGAGCACAGGCAAGTGTGCAGTTGTGTGATGAGCCAAGCTGGGAAATTGCTCCAGCTGAAAGAGGATCACTTCCTTATCTTTGCTGGGCTACTTTTCATCCAGCCGCCGCTGATGATGCGTTTTACAAGCACCGCAGCCGGAGAAGAGCTGGAAATCAGGGACGAGGGGCTGCTTTTCTGCAAGAATCACCCCTGAGTGTCGGCAGAGGTGACACTTGCTGAAGGATCAGGGGACAGCCGGGCATCCTCAGAGGGAGCCACACTCAGCACAGCCCTCACCGCTCCCGGAGCGTGCGAACACCACTTACAGCAGACACATCACAGGAACGCCTCTGTCCATCTGAAATTCACACACGTGCAAATCAAACCTCTCCCATCCCCTGGATTCCCTGCCGTTCCAGGCGGAGATGGAGCAGTGGGAATGGATATCCCGGTGCAAGGCGCGCCCAGGAGCGCACGGCACCTCGCCAGGAGAAACACGGCCCCGGGGAAATCCAAATCTGCTCACTGAGGTATATCCCTGCTTATGCTCAGAACGAACAGTGTCAAAAACGATTTCCGATTCATTCCCAGTGACAACGGAGCTAAAAAGGCAGGGTGGTGTGGAGGGGATTAGGTTCTGGGGTACAGAGATTTTCTGTGAGTTTGAAACACAACTGCTCTTTTTACCGTACTGCAGCCAGCTCTGTGTGGTTACCTGCGTTTTTCTCTATGTGTCAGGCGTTGTATAAAGCACATCAAAGCTTCATTTTTCTGGTTTTGACTGTTTTCCACCTCTTTTTATTCTCACCTAGCCATCCCCGGGCCGGGCCGGGCCATTCTGCGCCCTCTGCTGTTCGGGAGGGGGAATGGCACCGCCGAGCCCGGCTCCTGTCCCCTCTCCTGTCCCCTCTCCTGTCCCCTCTCCTGTCCCCTCTCCTGTCCCC
>VZRV01000330.1:439957-507452 GCA_013398115.1 Falcunculus frontatus
GTTCCTTCTCCTGTCCCTGTTCCTGTCCCTGTTCCTGTCCCCACTTCCCCTGTCCCCTCTCCTGTCCCTGCCCCTGTCCCCTCTCCTCCTGTCCCCACTCCTGTCCCTGACCCTGTCCCTTCCATCCCCTGCTATCCCACCTGTCCCTGCCTGTGGTTCTCCACAGGAATATTCGGGGGGATATTCCTCCAGGGTGTTATAAAATCACTGCAATTTTCATCTCACACCAGCCGTATACGAGTCCAGAGGAGGCCACCGAGGTGATCAGAGGGAAGGAGCAGCTCCAGTGCAAGGAAAGGCTGAGAGAACTGGAATTGGTCAGCCTGGAAAAGAGAAGGCTTTGGAGTGATCTAATTGTGACCTTCCAGTGCCTGAAGGGAGCCTAAAAGGAAGAGGGACTTTTTATAAGAGCGTGGAATAAAAAAGGGGAATGGATTTAAAGTAAAAGAGAGAAGGTTTAGAGCAGATATCAGGAGGAAGTTCTTTGCTGTGAGGGTGGGGAGACCCTGGCACAGGGTGCCCAGAGAAGCTGTGGCTGTCCCTGGATCCCTGGAAGTGTCCAAGGCCAGGTTGGATGGGGCTTGGAGCAGCCTGGGACAGTGGAAGGTGTCCCTGCCCATGGCTCTCACCACTCCAGGCCTTTAAATCAGAGTTGTTTCTTCTGTAGCACCAACAGCAAATACAGCAAGTGAGCCCTAAGGAAGGAGCAAAGGCAGAGGGCAAGATCCTCAGATGGAAGAGAGAGAGAAAGGGAAAGAGGCTGGGAGGGAGTTTCTGATCAATGACAGGCCAACAAAGAGTTTCACCTCAGCTTGTAATGGAACAAGAGCAAAAAGCAACAATTTCTTTCCACTTCCAGTTTCACAGATAATGACAAACAGGTAACATGACTTGAATTTCTTCACTGTAGTCCTGTGGAAGGTGTCCCTGCCCACGGCAGGGGGCTGGAACGAGATGATCTTTGAGGTCTCTTCCAACCCAAACCATTCTGTGATTGATCTATGGCAAGGCCTGAACTCAGTGTCCCTGCTTCCTGTCACCTCTGGTAAAGCCCAAGATGATATTTCACTTATGGCATTGGCAGTATTGACATTCAAATATAACCAATGCCAGCATGAGGCCAGCCTAAAATTCACCCTTCCAAGGACTATTTATAGAAATCATAAAGTTTGTATTCTTTTTTTGCATTTTATTATTTAAAATATCAATGTGTGTTTTGGTCACAGGACCCTGCTTCTCTTTGAAGCTGTGAATTACTTCTAAAAAAATCTCCATACTATAGAAACACAAAGTTCTTGGGAAATGCCCTGATTCCATAAGCCAGTTAACTCCTTCAAATTAACAGTATTCTTCCCCAAATTAAAATTCAGTCCTCTATACTGTATTAGATCTGGATACAATTTGTCAGCTAGTGATACCAAAATGCACATAATAAGAAAACCAGTGCAATAATTAAAATGATACTGTCATATCCAGACAGAGTGAGGTTAGGTGCTTTCAACTCCAGCAGGATTCTTGCCAGCAGGTCTGGAGCTGAGCGGGAAGAGGAGAGGAGGTAATTTCACAAATGATGACAAACAGGTAAAATCCAAGATGATGTTTCACTTATGGCATTGGCAGTATTGACATTCAAATATAACCAATCCCAGCCTGAGGCCAGCCTAAAATTAACCCTTTCTATGTTTATAGAAATCATAAAGTTTGTGTTTTGTTCTTAATTTTTTTAACTGCTGCTGCCTGGGTATGACGCAGTGGATGTGGGAATAAAAAACACCTGCACACATCCAGCAGCTCCTGTAATGATGCAGCTTCAAGCTGCAAATATGGGTCCAACCCCCAGCGTTTTCCCGGGCTGTTAGAGGTGCTGGTTACACCACAGAACACTTCATGCCCCCTTGAGATTCACATCCTGTCAGGACAGGAGGTGCTGAGGGGAGGAGGAGCAGGTTTCAGGGTGATGCTCTGCCCTGTGGGGCTTTGGATGATGTAAAGGCTGTGAGTGGCTTCACAGATGAGCCCCAACAGGTATCCAGCACCTTTCTGCACACACAAATATTTACAGATCTTGCCGTTATCAGTTTGTGTGGCAGATCTGGGCATTACCCAGCGTGACCCCGGGGGAGGCAGCCCTCAGGCAATGGTATGTTCAGCTCTGCTGGATCTCCATAGAGGGGGCCTGGAATGCACGGGGGAACAATGCCCAGGGCTGCACAGAGCAAAGGATGAAGGGCAGCAGAGTTTGATAACCACATTAAAGCACTACCAACATCTGTTCAAGCCAAAGACAACACTATCTCCAGGAATTAACCTCCTGAACCACTTAATCATTAACCTCAGCAGAGGGAAAGTTAGACAACAAGAGCCTATTTGTCAGCAGCCCCTCAGAGAGATGTGGTGAGCAATATTTTACTGAGAACAGCGTGAGAAGGGCTTGCCCAGCTTTATAAATTTTAAACACAGAATATATTTGTGTGGGAAGCAAGGGGACAAAGGATGTAAATAAACAGATGATCCTACCTTGAAGCCTTCACCCATTTATCCCGTTTAAAGTGGCTTGAACTGTTTTGTCCTGCATTGTGTAAGAGCATTTCCTCCAAACGAGCAGAGATGCTTCAGTTCTCACTCAGAAATATTCCTGGCTGTGGAAAGAGTTACAAATGGATAGGATGTCACAATTTTAAACTTGCACCCGTATCCACAAGTTTTCTACTGAAAAACAAATCAGGAATTACTGCTTTGCAGGAAGAAGCAGGGCTAGAGAAATAGTTTTGTTTAATAATTATTTGTTTATCTAGCCCGTTTCCCATGTGAGGTCACCCATTAAATTATTCTGCTGTAAGCCAGCCAAAGCCTTTCCTCCACATGGTGACAGTGGGTAGAGGTTTTGTGTCTTTGGGGTCTGATTTTGTTTTCCAGAGGAGGAAAGGATTTGATTCCTTCAAACTGCAGCGCTCCATATTTGTGGCAGAACTGCACTGTGGTGCACTGAGGCTGACACTTTATTCCTCTGGACCTCAGGTAATCATTTACCAAGGGGGTGTGAAATGCTGCCACATAAGAACGATCCTGTTTAACACCCGCTTTGCACCAGAGGCCACACAAGGTGTGCATAATCAGGGCCCAGATGTCTGCTTAGATGTTGCCACAGTCGGAGAGGGCAGAAAGAAGAAAGAAAACAAAAAAACCTCAAGTTTGGGAAGGTGACTGAAAGGCTGCAAAGAGAATCTGCTCCAAGCCAAGAGCTGTGTAATAAAGAAATTGGGTTATGCCAGAAATGGCCCAACATCTCAACCCAAAAATACCATACTTAATTAAAATAAATTTTCCAGCTGACAGACTGTTCCCTACTGTCCACATGTGGGGCTCCTGTGTGTTACTACTTAAACTTTCCTAGTTAAAATAGAATTAGGATGCCTCTGGTGGGGGAAAAAGGGATGGTCTAACCCCAGGGGAGGAAGAAGGAAGATCTCAGCCACTCTTTTTTCTGGGTTAGTTTTCTGTTGGTCAGCAAGTTGAATGGACTCGGTACAGAGCCTCACATGTGTCAAAGCCAGCACCAGGGCAGCATCACACAACCAAGGACTGAGATTCTCTCTTTCACAAAGCAGCCACATGTTGAATCAGCTGGAACCACAGTGTATGATTTCCCTTTATACATTTCATTGCAAAGCAGGCTGGTAACTTCAGCAAAAAGGAAAAATAATGGTTAATTTTTCAATAAATGGTACAATATTTACACCCTTGATACAAAAATCATCGTTGAATGGACATAGAAACTGAATTATCCACTCAGACGAGGGCTCAGACTGGACAAAGTGTGGATTTTACCTGGTCTGGAGGCATCATCCCCACGTGTCCTCCCTCACCTCTGCCTGCCCAGACGTGAGGCAGAGACACTACAGCCCAACACCAATCTATGTTATTTTAGCCATGAATTATGCCCCCAGCTCACCTGACCTTAATGCTTGCAGCGTAATTAGTGATGTGCTGACAAAAATTTAAAAAGAATCCTAATAATTACCCGTTTTTAAATCAGTGAAATGTAAACAGCGTTGTCTCCCCAAAGATGGTCACATTTACCAGCACACTGGGAAGATGCTCCTCTGGTCAAGACATCCTGAAGAAATGTTCCTGAGACAATGAATTTCTCCAGCAGGACGATCCATCATAGTCTGTACTCCCACAAATTGATTTCTCGAGGTTTAGCACGGTAATTTCATCCTTGCTGCTGTCTCCCGGTGCTCTTCAGAGGCTGAGCTGCATAACTGGTTTTTAAACCACTGTTTGTGGAGAAGACTAAATTGGAGCAGCAGACAAGGCCCTCTCCTTTCACTCGGGTCGCCGAGCTCATTAACGTGGATAATTAATTGGAACTTTGCAGCCCTCCCTTTGTACACCACAAGGGGCGAGTCAGGGGAGCTGCGGTGCCCCCCTCACCTGAGCACTCTTGCACAGACACCTGCTGCTCATAATTAAGATCCATTGCCCGAATTTGCATATCCCGATTTTCTATCACTCTGCTCCTGGAGACAAAGGACAGCATTTAACTGCAGGGAAATGGCAGCTTCAGTGCTGCTGCTCCTCCTCGAGTGTGGCTCTCCTGGGCAGCTGCTTCTGCTCAAAGACTCTGAGACGAAGCACCAGAGTGTTTCTATTTAAAAACTATATGTTTGGGTGGAATTTAAAGAAAAGCACAGGGTGATTTCCCCCTCAGGGGGATAACAGGCTTTTCAGTAGATGACGAGTGTCAGAAGATGCCATAAACTTCAGGGCAGGTTTTGTTTAAGGCTCCCAGAGCTCAGCAGTGAACCTGAGGTGTCCCCCCTTCCCTCCCCACCCTGCATGGGCTGGTCAAGGGTGGGCACCTGGTTTGGGGAGAGCAGGCACCTCACAAACCAACAGGGAACACCTCACCCTCAGCTCACCTGGGAATGGGACCCTGGAATCCACAATTCAGTGGGGTTAATATGGCACAGGAGAGAAAGCACTGGGAGTCAGGTGGCAGTCTCTGAAATACAGTCCCAAATGCCAGATATTCCTCTGCGGGGCAGATGGAACAGGCAGCTCCCTCTGATCCTTCAGAGGGAAGGTTTTCCACGTTCACACCTTTATTGCAGAGGTGACAGCAGCTGCCAGCTGTTCCTCAGCTTTTGGAGGATGCTAAGAGCCAGCACGGATCTCTTGGTAACAGCTCAGCTTGTTCCTCACTGCATTTTTCCTCCGGGTTGCTGTGATGCCCCAGGGCGAGACACAGCTTTTGCTGGAAGCTTTTTAGAGCCTTCGCTGGGTTTAAATCAGTCATCCAGATGACTAAAATTATTCTAAGTCTGATTTAGTCACATACCAAATGGGGGCTAACCCAAAACAGCTGCCAGGGCAGAACCTCAGTGGCGGTGGAATTTGGATTTACAACGTGCTTCAGTTCACTTCCAAACGCGGAATTCGAATTCAAACGTGTTTTCACCTCATATTCAAGAAAAGGAATTAAAAAAAAGCCAGGAATGGGAAAAACAGTAGAGTGAATACAGGGTGAGCTCAAATATCAATGTATGATGTAAATCCACAGGGATCTGCAGGAAGTCCAAGGGGTGGTGGTGCACAATCAGATCAACAGAGACCATAACTGGGATGGGTGTCCTGATGCCCCTGCTTTGCTCCTTAGCTGAAGCTCGAGAAGAAAAATCGACTTTCATTCTCACTTCACTGCTTGCTCTGTGCTTTACTCACATTTTTAGATGAGCTAATCCAAAAAGTGAAGGCTGCTCTCTCTAAGCCCTCCCGGTTTTGCCCAGAAAAATGAGGTGGCATTCAACAGAGAGAGTCTTGAGAGGCTCTGAGGGTGCTTCTGAGACTCCTTCCTCATGTTCCTTTTGGAAGCACTTTTCCTTTACCTTTTTCCTTCATAAAAAACCACCAGCTTTATGTAAGATGCATTTTTCTGCTTCTTGAACTTCAAAACTGAGAACAGTTCTATTATTGCAGCTGGGGTGATAAGGCAGATACACCTGAGGTCTGGTCCAGCTTGGAAGTTCCTCTTCTCAAGGCTGAAAGCAAATTTGCAGTTCGTGGCATCTGTAGAGCAAAGTTCCACAGTGAATAAAAATTATCTAATGATAAAGTTAGCTAAAATCATGAGTGTACCTGAAAATAATGAGGTGGTGGGTATTTGACTGCTTACATTTAAGAGAAAACAAACTGATTTGTGATGGAATTAACAACTACTAAATTTCTTTTTAAAAAAAAAATTAAGACACTTCAGAACTAGACATGAAAATGGTACATAATTCCTTATCTGTGACACAACTCCAGAATCCATCCCTGGGAGTACCTGTTCAGCAGCCTGTGGCAAATGAAAAAGACAAAGAAAAACATTGCACTGGGAGTCATTAATTGAATTAATTAACCTAGTGACATTGTCATAGGAGGAATTTATCTGGCAACCAGCAGGAGCAGATCTCCAATCATTTCACTGAGGCTAACAGATTAACACTCGCAGGAGCCCCTGGCAGCTGGCTGTGAACACTGCAAATTATCAGAAATTAATTAGCCAAATGCTGTGCACCCATGTGGATATTTTTGGGTTTAAGTAAAGATTATGAAGCCAATAGCTCATCCGATGATTTATTGAGAGGAAACATCTTTGTTTGAACAAATAGGTTGCAGCATGGCTTTCTAATGGGAAAAAGAGAAAAAAAAAAGGGGGGGGGAACTTACAGCAAAACCACAGTAACAAAAGCCAAACACTTGTAAACAGGAATTAAACAATTCCCTCTGAAAAAAGGGATATATATAAATTAATTCAGAAAGGTCTATTATTTTTTTGAGAATAGAAATAATTCTTTTCTCATACTTTACAGAATAATTAAGTTTCCTCCTTCAATCCATTAAGCTGGGATTCAAATATTCAGAAGTACTTCTGCAAGACAGCTTTGTTCATCCAGGTGTTAATGACTGTATCATGCATGAAAAACATTTTAAGGAATTTTAAAATTAATTTTAAGGAAGAATTTTAAGGAAACTGGGAGAGCAACATGGAGTTTAATCTTATTTTTTTCTGCAACCTCTTGTCAGAGTAACAGGCAACAAAACCACAGCACTTTGGAAAGACTCTTTTAGATACTACAGGGCTTCTTGGGAGTAGACAAGGACTTGTCTAAAATAAAGTCCTTATCTCCATGTGATTTAAACAAAAGTAAAAGAGATTCATCCTCACAGATGGGTTTCAACTGTTGTCTTCAAGACCTCTATTACTTCCATCTTACAGTGTTTTATTTGTTTGGTTTTTGTTTAAGCGGACTTGGAGAACTCCAGGAAGAAGTTTTAAAACACACAAAATCGACCCTTAACCATCAGTTAGGAAGTGCAATGTACCTATATTTAACCTCAATAATCCATGTTTTTTGGAAGAGGGGGGGTTTATAGAATACAAACAGTAACAAACTTAGCCCAAGAATGCAGAGATTCACCTGGACACAGAGCTGCTGTGGGGGGAAGAGAGGCAGAAGGGAAAGAAAAGGAGAACAGAAGGATTAGAGTGGAAGAGGTCTGGAAGCACAGAGGGGATGTTGCTGACACTCAGTCCTGAGGCTCTGGGAAGGCGATCCCAGGTTTGAAATAATATCTTGTGAGAGCCCCCCAGGGAAACACCCCTGGCCAGGTCACCATTCCAGGCTAATGTGGAGCTCTTCCCCCGGGAGCTGCAGGCTCACAGGCTCAGGTTTCCAGTCCCCCAGGGGAGAGGAGGCTGAGAGGGTCTTCCTGAGGACAAGGTGACCCTGGGAGCTGGGCAGAGGCAGCAGATGTGGATGTGGAGCTGCCCAAACACACCCGGGGCAGGGCAAGGGGGAGGATGAGCGATGCTCTCCCTGCTCTCAGGGAGAGTAAAATTATCCCAAAACTAAAGATGACCAGCCCCACCTGGGCCAAGTTACCCCTAATCACAGGTGTGGAATCCTGGAAGTGCTCGGGTTGGAAAAGATCTCTGAGATCACCAACTCCAACCATCAGCCCAGCACCAGCACCGTGCTCACCAATAAACCACGTCCTCAGGTGCCACATCCACGGGTTCTTTGAACATTTCCACGGATGGCGACTCCACCACTTCCCTGGACAACCTGTTCAATGCTTGACAAGCATTTCCATCAAGAAATTTTTCCTAATTTTCAACTTAAACCTCCCCTGGCACAACTTGAGACCGTTTCCTCCTACCCTGTCACTCATTACCTGGGAGGAGACACTGCCACTCACAGTCAAGGCATGTCACCAGCTCAGCACACCCATTTATGCTTGGTTGAGAATGAAAACTTCTCTATATAGAAAAATGGAGGTTCCCAGTGTTACATTCTGCATGGGAGCAACGCTCACATCACAGAAACTCCTCTAGAGCCAAGTGCTCTATACCAATACCCACCCAAAAAATAGGGATGTTCTGCCAATTTTACCTATTCCTTTTTTGCCCAGCTCCCTGGAAGGTCACAGAAAATGTGCAGGCACTGGAAAAGAAGTCACACCTACGAACCTGAAGCTCTCAGACATCAACAGTTTTCAGTGCTGCTAGAGCAGCCTCAAAACCTGTTATTTTCCAGTGTATTCCCGTGCCCCTGCTAGGGGATGTACAGGCACTTGTTAACACGTGTACTGTTCTAATTTTAAACAGCTGCTTCTCCTCCTGTGCTTGACAGGAGTCTTAGGGGATAAATACTGCAGAAGTAAAATGAAAGGCAGCTTCTTGAAAGCTGATCCCTCAGTTTCTTGCTTCTTGAGATGCCACTTTATCACAGCATGGATCTGACTGTCACATGGCACAAAACATCAGCTCAGGGATTTACAATTAAACTCCTAAATCCACATTTATGCAACAACAAAAAAAGTGCCTTCGTTATTTTGAATGTTGATTTCTCATTGTCTGGCAATAGAAACCTGAACTTTATACCATTATATATATATATATACACATTGCACCTTATTGTTTTCCTGCATATGAGTTGTTGCCTGCTTAAGTCCACTGGGAAAGAATGAGAAAAAGCTACAAGGAAAAAGATATCTAAGTAGAAAAACACAGAGAACTTAATTATGGCATAATTTTCTTAGGACCTCAACATTCTTCAGCTAATTTTTACTATTATATCTTACACTGTTTGAATTCTCACAGACCTCTTTCAAGCATTTCTTCTACAGGTCTGTCGTAATGTCCAAATTACAAATGGAAATCAATTTTTAAATAAAGCCATAAATTATTTATAAAAAGAAAAAAGAGAGAACACCATTACAAAAACAAGCTGCAGCTGAACACTTCTTTGCATAAACTTGTTGGACATTTCTAATTATGCAGCACACAAGAGAAGCGAAAAACCAAGTGAAAACCATCCCTGCTCTAAGCAGGTGTATCAGGATTTACAAGGGGTTTTTCAGCTGCAGTCGTTGTGCATGGATGCTCAGGCAAAGCAGCAGTGGAAGAAGGCTGAGGTTCATCCTGAGAAAAACTTTGGAAGCCCTGTAAAAATTCTGTGTCTCTTTTCCTGAGCACGGCACTGAGCCAGAGGTAAAGAGAAAACTCTGCTGTAAAGAGGAGCCTTTCTCCTCAGGCCTGTGAACCCCAGGGGTTTGTCTTTTTCACAATTTTTTTTTTTTTTGCCAGAACTGTACTTTCAAATAGAAGAAATCTCCAGCATGTATGATATAAAATTACACAGGTGTCTGATTTCTTTTGTGGATCCTGTTTGAAGCCCTCCTGCCCGTGTATGCAATGTGGTTTTTCCTCCATCACACTGCTGGCCCTTCAGCTCCTCACACCCAAACAGAAATAATGCTCCCAAGGGCTTCCCCTGTGAAAAGACTGCAAAAAACCACTTTCTGCACAAGTTTTATTGTGCCCACACGACAACAGCTTGTGTTTTTTCTACATCAGGAAACCTTTTCATGTGTTTTCCCTCCCCCTGCCCATTATCAAACACACGTTCTTCGGCGCGGTGTAAAAAAAAAAACCTTTAACCAGAAATTTTCGGAAAAATATGGTTTTTGTTTCCCTGCACTTTCCTGGGTGGCTTGTCATGTCAAATAGTGTCAGTCACATCTGATGAGGTGACTTTGTGGCTGCTGGACATGAGGCTCTGTGACTGCTGCACCTCGGTGCTGAGCTGCCAGATGAGCTGGGAAACTCCAAACAATGCACTTCCCAAAAAAACCTTAACCCTTCCTGCTCAGAGCCCGACTGCATCCTCCTGCTGCCCCCACAGCCGCCGCAGAGAGGCTCAGCAACCACTCCAAGGGGGGAAAAAGTGAGTTTTTGGCTTGGTATTGACATAGCAGACAGCAGCTCGGCACCTGTTACAAAAACTGTTTTCAGTAAATTCTTAGGTTTTTTTATAAATTTAGAATATTTTGCTCAAAATTCCCATGGAACAGATAGGGCAGGTTGTTTATTTGCATCATTTATCCAGTTTTCCAGCTTGCAAATTTAAGTATACAGGTCATACATTGCATTTTCTGTTGAAGAATTATTGGCAATGCTCTTCTGCATCTGCAGCTGCCAAGGCTCTGTAACTGAAACAGCAGCAGGCAGCTCATGGAGAAACAATTGACAACTCACCATGGTTTTACAAAAGCATTTTTTCTGCCTAAATATGATGTTTTAGTAAAATATTAACTGGATGATGAAAAATTTGGGAGCAGGCCACATTATGGTTGTTTCCTCCTTTTATTTAAACACACCGACGAGACAGAGCTGCTCTGAGATGTATTTTTTGAGGAGAAACTTTTCCCATCAGGTTTTGAAGGTAATTTACTGCTTATTATATTCAGGAAAAGAGGCACACAAAGCAATATACACATGGTATTATTCCTCACAGATTTCTGCTTTCTTGAACAAAGGCTACTCCAGATACCTACTTAGACACAATCTAACAACACTGAAATAATTGTGCTGCATTATACTAATGCAAGTGTTTTACCCACAGATATTAACACATTTCAACATTAGCTATTACCATACCAGGAAGTAATTTTATTTTCTTGCTTTGCATCATGATAAGATCTCAAAAAAAAAAAAAAAAAACAAACCCACACTGTTTATCTGTAAAATCTTCATTTTGGCTATTTTACCTATTTTACCTATTTAAAAATAACCCATCAGTAAAGAAAATGGATATTTTCTTGGTTGTAAAGGTATTATTTTTAGAGTTAACTAAAGAAGACTGGACCAGCAATACAAAGTAAGGTGGATGCCTTGGTAAATTGTGCACAAATACGAGCAAATACACATCTCAATAGAGACAAATATAAAATCACAAGCCTGGGAATGATGTATGCAGGCCACAACAGCAGGCTGAGGAATCTGTCTGGGGGACTGGAAACTTTGAAAAAAAAAACCTGTGGGGTCGTGGATGAAAATTAATCTCCTGCATAATAAAGGAGCAAGGAGCCAGTGTAATCTTGGGGCACACAAGCAGCAGAATCTCCAGGGACAGGAGGATTTTCACCCTCATACCCAGAATTGGTGCTACTTCTCCTGAAATCTGTGCACAGTTCTGGCCTTTACAGTACAAAAACAATACTAGAGAATCCAAGGGTCGAGAGAAGAGGCACATGAATGAGTAGAAGGCATTTTTAAAGATGATTTTCTACTGACATACTGATCTTGCAGCAACAATTCATAGGGGAGAGCACTGCTGAGGCTATTCATGGAGGAACAATCAACAACTCACCACGGTTTTACCAAGGCATTTTTTCCGCCTAAATATGATGTTTTAGCAAAATATTAATTAGATTATGAAAAATTTGGCAGCAGGCAGCATTATGATTATTTCCCCCTTTTATTTAAACTCAGTGATGAGACAGAGCTGCTCTGAGATGTATTTTTTGAGGAGAAACTTTTCCCTCAGTTAATTAGAAGTTAAGTTAGATGACCACAATCGTTCCCACTGGCTTTCAAATCTGTGGCATCCACTGAAGAGTGGGCCCTAAGTCTGGAAGAAAAAAATAATCCTCATATTCATGATAACCAGACACAAAAAACCACTCTGAGAAAAATCTATGTGCAATGCTATTGATCATGAACTTCAGTTTGTCCTTTACAGCCACGAGCTGGCAAAAAATCACAGAATCTCAGGATAATTTGTGTTGGAAAAGACCTCTAAGATCATCAAGCCCAAGCTGTGCCCCATCTCCACCTTTGTTACCCAGCCCAGAGCACTGAGTGCCACATCCAGGTGTTCTTTGGACACCTCCAGAGATGGGGACTCCAAACCTCCCTGGGCAGCCCCTTCCCAAGTTTAACAGCCCTTTCTGTGAAGAAATTCCTCCTGGTGTCCAAGAAATCCCAAGAAAAAGACTGACAGGACATCTTCACCTCTACGAGAGCTGCACAAAAGGCTCAGAGTGGTGGTTCCCAGTGGGAAGGAGAATCCCGGAGCAAGGAAATCTTAGGAGCCTTGTGCTATTGATCAGCTGCTCTCAGCAAGGACAGCAGGAAACACTGAGGGACCGCTGCCAGCACTGCCAGTCAAAGCTGCACTGGTGTAGGAGACACTTCACTGAAGAGGGGAGGAGATTTATAAACCTCTTTGCTGAAAAGATGTTGCATTCCGTTGTTAAAATCCAATCCAGTTTTTTACAGCCGTGGAATTTATTGGGCTCTGCTGGGAGGACAGGATTGAAAACCACCCACTAGAAGCATTTTACTTGCATTTATTCTGCTATTCTGACACGAGAGGAGCCCGGGAGTTATCCCAGCATTGAGCCATCTTAAATAAAACCCGCTGCAGCCTTATGAGATTTGAAAGGAGACACTGACTGATCAGAAGTTCATTCCTCCACTGGATCATTCCCTCATTTGCTTACATTCCTCAGCCAGGGCTGAGATGCTGTGAGCAGGCAGCCTCCCCTGCAACTGCAACCTGAGAGGAAAAAGACACTGCGTGATAAATTCCCACCTGCATCAAACACTCTTTGTCTTCTTCCCATTTCTTGTGCCCTCTCCCACTCACCTGGAACTGAACACTTCCCCTTTGTTTTATCTTATCTTGGAAACAAGGAAATGCCACGAGTTACATGTCAATATGACCTCTGTGAACTAGGAAAAAGCTGTCTAATGTAATGCCTTGTGGCTCCATTAAACCAATTAAAGATGCATCTTGAATTCTAGCAGTGCTGGGAAAAGAAAATATGCTTTAGGCTGTGAGTTTAAAAAATGTAAGGAGACTGGGGATAAAGAGACCCTTCATAAGACGAGCTTGCATAGAAGTTGCCCACAATTAGCTTTAAACTCTTTTCTTTCCCATTTGTTGAATATTTTCACTTCGTATTTATTTCATGGATTAAATTGAAAATGTTAGCATTTTAGGCAATCTAAATGTTAACTGGGGAAACTGAAGTGATCTCTAAGAAGACGGTTAGGAATTTTCTTTCCATAGTTTAGCAATCAGTGAAACAATAAGCAAGGTGAAACATTTGTATTTTTGAGATTTTCTTTGTTTTATCAATGTAGAAATTCCTTCCCCCACGGGGACTGAGATTTCCTTTCAGCTCTCCTCTTATACTGCCACATCAGACTATACTTTTTGACCAGGAAAAGCAGAGGTACTTTAATACTTTAATACAGATGAATACATTAATAAATCCTCTTCTAAGCCAGAGCACACGGTCCCATTCTGGGCTTCCCACATTGCCCATGTTCAGTGTTCAGCAGAGCAGGTTTGTGCTGGAGGAGCAGAGCAGGAGGCTGATTCTCTCCAAGGACATCAGGAATGGTTGTGCAGTCCCTGGACTGTGCAGAATAAAATTATGAAAGGGTTACCTGGAAAGTTCTGCTCTCCTGCAGCTGGTTCTGACCTGTGAGTGGCACCAGCACCAGAGCAGTGCTGCCTGAAGCCAAGGCTGGCCAAGCCTGGGAAGCACTGAGCATCCAGATGACCTTTCTGATTTAGATCCCTATCCACCAGAAAGGACCCAAGTTTCCTGATGCTGTGGAGGTAGAAAAAGTCACTTTTCATTACAACATTAAACTAATTAAAGTCAAACAGACCTTAAAAACTTCTTAAGATCTTTGGAGAATGGAGGAAGACAATGTTCCTGCATGAATCTTATCTTACTGATGTCCAGATTTGTCTGAAGGCAGGTGGCATTAACTATATGCCAACCACATTAATATATTTTCACTGGAAAAATTACCACAGAGACCTTTTCCACACACAACCTCTGCAGCACTGTTTTGGTGGGGGACTCATCTCACTAAATAGAGAAGTTGGTATGAACTTTTGTATGGGCACCTATACAAAGATCTCTCACACATCAGACCAGTTTTTTTGCCTTTTCTGTAAAGGAAAAGCTGCAGTGAGTGCTTACAGTGACATTCTTGGTCCCTGACAGTACCAGTGTAATGACACTGGGGTTTAGCAAAACAGGGTAATTTCTAGGTGCAGCAGTGTCAGCAAGATTTGACAGAAAGTTACCTTTGATTACCTTCAACTGCAGCTGCCTTTGATTTCAGTCTGACTCATAAAGGAAAATAATTAGTGAAAAATGCATAATGTAACAGAGGTGTTTACAGATTACCTGAAAATGGTTTGTATTTCTTAATTCCCACCCCACGGGTGAGGTCAAGAAGGCACTTCCCCATGGGTCTGAGTGCAGAGAGGAGCTGCAGCCACTGCTTGGCCACATCTGGAGATACTCGATCCTGCATGAAAAGAACTGGTGAATTTGATGAATGCTTTGCTGAGACGAAGCCTGGAAGCCCTCAGGTGTGGCAACAAGATGCATTAGCAGATATCCCAGAGAAATACAGATCCTGCTCCATCAGGTGACATTAAACTGGATTTGTATTTCACCAGCTTCGTTTCAAGTCCAAGGGAGAAGTAACACATTTATTACCCTGAGTGCAAAGGGACAACACTCACAAATTCCTCTCCTCACCCTCCCAGTGTGAAGTAAGTTTTCTAAGAGTGGAAGACAGTCCTGGTTCTAGAGCCAGCATCCTGCAACTGCTATCAAGGGAAGGAAATTTCTCCGTCAAAGGCAGGTGGAGTGAAGATCATCAGCTGGCAAATGAACTCATAGTGGAACAGTAAGAAAATGCAGGGTACTGAAAACAACAAACCCAATAGACACCCCCCAAAAAGGGCTGCTTTTTGACATTGCACCTGGCTGGGACATGTTCTCTGGACAATAACATGGTGATAAATCACAGGGAGCCAGTTGGAAGAGAATAGTTTAACTTCTGACCAAGCCACTGAGCCTTATCTGTTAGCAGATAAGGGGGACCCAGATTAGGGAGATCACTGATTTTAGAGACAGGTCTCAGGGAGAGGAAGAGGAAAAAATGCCAGGTTTACTCTCCCTCTGGGTTAACACAGCAGGAAGGGCATAGAAGCAACAAATTTGAAACAAATTTTTTACTAAATCTTCTAGTAAAAGATTTTTTACAAATCTTTTACTAAAAGAAAAGGATACTCAACTAGGATTCTCAATCAAGTGCTTCGCTCCCTGCACTTTCACCAACAAAGACAAGTTATTTGTGCCCGTTGTACACAAAAAAATTGATGTGAAAGACCACATCCAGTGCAAAACACTGTGGGCAAGAAGGAACGAGCACATTAAAAATCTTTCTTTAGTACTCCCTCACTGTTTACAGTTAAATTTAACTACTTTTTACACTACAGAGATAGCTCTGATTAGTCTTATTTCTGTCCTCTGAAACAAAACACATGGACTACCTTTTATAAAACTGTGTTCTATTAGGCATCATTGGTCTGGGAAAATAGCTAAATATTTTTATAACATCAGTGAAAACAAAGCAAGGCTAATTATTCTGTATTAAAACTTTTCGTATATTCCAAAAATCTTTTGAAATGGGAGAATACCTATCAGCCTCTATTTTAATAGGAAATTTTAGGGGAATGTGAAAGGCATTTAGCTGCTCTGCAGAATAAGTAATTTGAAAAGCATTTACTCTGAAGGAAAATGCAGGTATTCCTTCTTGCTTCTCCCCACACACCACGCACACAAGGAAATGTTTTGAGAAAATGACTTTAATATCGCTATTCTCCTTGTAATAGAGGCCTTGTAACCAAGGCAGGACTCAGAGCATGGTGGCACCTTTCTGGGGCTGGGAGGTGAGGGCAGATTGCTGTTTAACTTTGCAGGATGCTTTATAAACTGGGAGAAGGGAAATGTGAACCAAAACAAGGAAAGGGTGTTACTGATTATAGGGAAATGTGCTGGGGTGGGATGGGAACAGCCACGAGCGAGGGATGCTGCAGGAGCCTGGCAATCCAGGGACAGTCTGGGGGGAAAATGAGGAACAAAACTCCCTGACCTGCAGTGGGAAGAGGGGAGGGGAGATTCTGTGGCAGCAGTGGACAGCCAGAAAAGCAGAATTTTGGCACTGGTCAGTGTGGAAGGGCAGCAGAGGAAGGAAGTGTTTGTCCAGCTGGGAGAAGAGTGAGGTGGCAGCTACAGGTAATTCTGCAAGTGTTATTTGGGAGTGTTGGAACTCACCATCTCCACTGGTTTTTGCAGGTGTGTCTGGGATCTACAGCCCCTGCATCTGCAGACTGAGCACATTTGCCTGTATTTGGGTGTATTCCCTCATTATATTCACTTCTGGTGTGGTTCTTGCTTTGAATTTAAGGAAAGGGGACAAACATATAACCTGGGACGTGTTTCTTATAAGATTATCCCGTGGACAAGTGGCACAATTGTGCCACCAGAATGAAAACTGAGCCGAGCTGACAGGCACATCACTCTGTAAGTCATGAATTTTAATGAATTTTAATGAATCTAGAGTCTGTGGCTGGTCTTAAAAGTGCTCAGTAAAACTGCACCAAAGCTTCCTTCGCTTATAAATTATTGGCATTTATTTCACCAAGGAAAGAAACAGCATCTTTCTGATCAAGACTTCATCTCATTCTGTTACTACTTTCTGCCCACGCAATTAATTCAAGTAAATCTTGTAGGGTTATATTAATGTACAGCTATGAGGAGAAACAACCCTTCCTCTATTTCACAGTTCAAGAGGATCCTTTCTGGCTCACCCTGTGCAAAATTCCTACTGAAGTCACAGGGAAAGGAATGAAAGATTGGGCAATTTGAGCTTGTTATTGTTCAAAAAAAGATCTCTGAAGCAAATACGATGTGAAGTTCCAGTAAGTGATAAACTTGGTCTTTGGCTGATGTCATTCAGCCTTTTCTCCTCGCTGCTTAGTCAGGATTCTCTCAGCACAGAATTTAAGTGTTCTCCCTCACATTTTCTGCATGTGGGTATTCCTGAGGACAGCATTCACAGGGACCAGCTCAAACCACAGCCCAGAGATGTCAGGAAATCACACAACACAATTACTGTGTTTTGAAAAGCCTCTGATTTTCCGTGGGGAATCTGTGAATTCCTCAGAGGTTAACCTTGCTCACATTTGAGAGAAAAATCTGCCTTGATCCCTTATTCTGAAATAATTAATTAAGACAATAGTTGCCCATACCCAAATGAGTCCAAATATGAATGAATGAAACTGTTTTTAAAATCACTGGATTCTCATTAAAGTCAGCAGGAGGATCTGGCTTTGCTGAACATCAGAAAAACTGAGCATTTATTAATTTATCAGATGCAAATTTAGAACCCTGATTTGAAGTGGTTATATTTTGTAACAGCTGTGATACAGCTCACTGCTTGAGGAATCCAACCACACTAAAGGTGTTAAACATTCCTTGACTTTGAAAAGACGCAGAAAAACCTTTTTATTCTGTTCTAGTTCTTCTGTTGCTCTCATCACAATATCAGCCTGGAAGGCAATGAGGAGCCTGATTTCCTGTATCTATCCAGATGGAAAACATTGTAATAGTCTGGAAATACCCTGGGCAAATTCATGCCTTCGTTTTGTCCTGCTTTTTGAGGCCCTTTTAACTATGGATGATGACACTCAACATCAAAATATTAAGTCTTTTCTTTTACAACACACACTGTGAGTGCTAAAATGCAATGTTTACACCAGCTAAGTACTCAGGCAGCTGCTTTTTGACAGACAAAATCATGAGAGCAGCTCACGAAGCCAAGAATCTTCATGTTTGCTATGTCATTCAAGCTGCAAAGATAAGGACAAACCAGCTCATTGCTCCTGCGGGGAATCTGGATCCACAATTAGACCCGCACAGACAAAAAATGTGTCCTTTCTGAAAAGCCACTTTTTTCCAATTGAAACTTCTGAACATACTTTAATTCACACTGTGAACGTGTTCTAGTATGCAGCCAGCAGAGAAAATCCCGAGTCATAAATAGGATTTCTGATAGCTGAAATAATAATCATAAACTTGTGGCAATAAATCCACATAAGAGCATCCTAATAACTGGGCCTAGAGCAAGATATCAGCATCTTACTGAAAATGAATCACTAGGAAATGTGTGCTCATCTCTGCCTTAAACCTTTCCTTGTTTAAAATAATTAATCATCCCCCTCTGCTCGTGTCAAGCATCGCTTCACTCTCTTATTTTTGTCACTTCTGAAAGCTCTGAAGAAACCTTTCTGCCTGTGGATGTGTCCCAAACCAAAACGGGCACTCAGAAGTGAATCCTACTTCCATTTGAAAGGGCAGAGCTGTGATTTCAGGGATATCACACAAATGTACCTTCAAGACCAGTTTGGCCCACAAAAAGGAATATGTAACTTTAAAAAAAAAAAAAAAAAAAAAAAAAAAAAGAGAAATCTACTAATCGAGGGAAAATATTTTTGTTAACATCCACAAAGCTCGATTGCATTTCCATTTTACTTGTACTGAATCACTAAAAGGATTAGGAGGGCAGTCAATCAACGAGGAGGAAAAGCAAAGTTTATGCAGGGACTATTTTTAGATTTGCAAGCCCCATCACGAGGAAGCTCCCAGCTCTGGGCACAGCCAGGAAAGCACCAGGGTTTTGTAAACGAGCCACAATCCAGATATATATTTTTTTTTTTTTCAGGATGGCCACTTCTGCCCAGCTTTGTGGGGAAAATCAATATCTTGTTTTCAGATGTGTAAATGTAGTCATCTCTCCAAAGTGCCCCGGTCATTTTACCACACGTTCAGCAGCTGCTTCTTTCCAGGCTATCCCACGATTCCCAGCCTATGAGGATTGACAAGGCAATGATAAACTAATGTGCCCCCTCAGCTCTGTGCTCAGCCCATTGTTCCGGCAGCTGAGACCCTCTGCTTCTATTTGCTTTCTCCCACATGCATTATTCAACAGCCCAGGAAAAGGCCAAGAACCTCTTTCATTCAGGAATTCTGTATTAAAATAATCAATTTCAAACTGAAGCGGGGAAGGGAGGCTTGCTACAGGCCAGGCCTGTTAAATAAGCCACCAGCCCCTGCCATTTGCATTGGAATCATGCTATCATCAGGCAATATATTATTATATTTCTTACCCAGAAAAGGAAGAGGAAACCTCAGAATACTTTTCTCTCTTTCTCTGCAAGAGCACTAATTATAGCAACACCTTCCTGATGGCCTATTTTGGCACTGTTTCCATTTATGAGGGTCCATCTAATACACTACATAGGCCACAACTTGATTTAGAAATTCTCAAGGAGGGAAGGGGATTTGTAGTTCCACAACAGACAGAGAAGCTGGATGTTAAAATTAACTTATAACACTTGGTTTTAATGTTCCAACAGAGGGTGGAAGGCCCACTGTTCTGTGAAATGTTTTCCTGGCATTAGAACATATTTGGCTGTGCCAGAAGATGCCCAACTCTGTTAAGTCATCAACCACATGACTTTCAAGTGCAACATTTCTCCTTACAACACTACCAGAAAGGGAACATGGGGATGAAGGCAGGACAAGTCATCATGATTGCATGTCATGGGTTTTTTTTTTTTACTATGGCACATTTAGGGAAAACAAGACCACCACCTTCAGAAAAAGGCAAATGTGTCACTTCTACAGCCAAAGAACAGCAACCTCCTGCAAAAAAATACCCTGAACAGAGGCACTGCTTTTTATGGTACTGATTTGGTCTATTTATCAGGGCCAGTTCTGCACTGCTGGGTTCTCAGTTTAACTTTTCCCCTCACATTTCGGGAGTAGTGCACGTTATTGCCAACAGTACTTTTAATTTCCTCACACTTGGCATCCTGCAGGTCAGTAACATAAAGGAAACACTGATGTCAAGAGATAAGAAAGTATGAAAACCCCAGGTCCATGGCTGGGGGAGCTGAAGGGAGGCCTCTTACTGCCTACAAATGGTATTGATCAGTGATCCCTCCTGTGATCATGCTCTCCCTCCTATTTTATTTGAGATACCACGATAGCTCCTTGTTATGAACGTTCCACCCACTCTTTGACATTTCTGCTAACCAAAGATTGTCACTCTTGTTTAGAAATGATTGATGGCAAGACTTCAGTGAGTAAAAAACTTTGGTGAATAAACTTTATCTGTACTTTACCAGTAGCATCATCAGCCTGGTGAGCACAGGGGTGGTGAACAATTAAAGCTGGTGGTGAACGAGCTCTGCTTGGCTTCATTAAAGGGGAAAAGCTGCACTAAAACCCCCCCAAAGTCTCTGGCTGGTGTCTTGGCTGTGAAATCAAACAAAATGTAAAAGTTTAGATGGTGTTTTCGAAAGTCTGAACTTGCATCTCAGTGGGGAATAGAAAAAGAAAGGTATTTACCCCATTCTGATACCAGACAGAGGATTTTTTAGCGGTCTGTTCTCATGCTGGCACTGAATCTACACTTTAGAGGTTGCCATTCTGACAGGAAAATCCAACCAATGTTTGATGCTGGAAGCACACAGCCTAAAGTGGAAAAGGCTAAATGTACTGGGATTTGTGCTCATGAGTCACTTCCACGGCTCAAAATGCTCGGTGAGTGAATAAAACATTCCAGAAAGTGCCGTGTACAGCATGAGGCATCCAGCCTCAATGAGCTGATGGTTTTTTGCCAGCTGATGAGCAGGGCCACAGAACCATTCAGACTTTTGTTTTGCACTCTGGAGAGTTTGGTTTCGTAACTCTGCAAGAGATGTGCATGAGACTCACCTAGAGATGAGCCAGTAAAACATTTCATTGTGTCCAGATTTTCCATGGGCTGAGCATACCAAACCCTCCCATTTCCACTGGGCAAAACAAATCAATGCCTCCCGTTGGCATCAGCAGTTCTGAGGGTAGGAAATCATGGATATGGCAGTGGGGAGTAAGAGAGGAGAATTTAAATCTCACACCTGTGCACAAACTGTTCACTTGGTAGAGCTGAGAGCAGTTGGGAAAAGCAGAGAAGAACCAATTAAGGACAAGATAAAGAACATTTCAGTCCTTTCTCCTACCAAGCCATGGTTTCTGTCGGAAGGAAATTTGCAAGCAGTGGCAGCAAAACTTGTGGCAAACTGACCCAAACTGTGCTGGTCAAGAGCTTCAATGCTGGGAGTTTCACACTTTTGTTACAAAGCTCTGCTCCTGGACATAGCAACCCATTACCATTCAATCTCTAAAATTCATGCAGATTATCTAAAATACAGAAGCAACCCAAAACATTTCTAACATAAACAGCAAAGCTGGTCCCGAGGTGCACGAGCAGTTTCTAATAAAAGCAAGTATGCAATTCTTCCATACTGAATTTGCAGTTTAGAAAGCCTCCAAATTAAACCAAGCAGGGTAATAATATAATTGGGGGTAGAAAAAATGTTAGGAAGTGAGACTTTCTTGTGCAACTCACTCAGTGTTTAAAAGAGTGAGATATCTCATAACGTGCCAAAATCTTGTGACCACTGTAAACCAAACTCTATTTTTCATTCTCTTCTAATGAACTGGTTCAAAATGCACATTGATACAAAAAAAAAGAATGGAGTTCAAGGATCTATACAGGCAAACTACAGAGTTCTTTTTTGTGGTTATGTTTACCTTTTATAAGTGTCTCACTAAGCTAAATGCTTTAGCAACTGTGGGCAGCTTCAGTTGCTCATTATTAGATCTTTGAAGTAATTCTTCTCCAGTATTCAGCACGTGAATTTATTCTGCAATTTGCACTCAATGCCTGCAGTAAGCCCAACTTGTACAAAGACAAAATGCTGTCAACATTTATCTGCTGCTTTACACATGCCTGGAGCAGAGCAAAGGGAAAGTGGCAAGCATTTCTATTCCTGGACTCAAAACAAGCTGCATTCACTTAGTGCAGGATAAAAGGCAGAATACAGAGATGAAAAAGTAAAGGGGAAGGGAAAGAGTAAGGAGAAAATAGGAGACCAAAAAAAAAAGAAAAAAAGAAAAGGGAAAAGAAACTACTCAAAAGAGAAACAAGGATAAAATCAAATACATGATCAAAGAGAGAAAGAAATCTAAATCTTAAAAATAAACTCAGCCCTGTGATGTGCTGAGTTCCCCCGGGAGCAAGCAGAGCTCAGAGGAGCCCAGTGGCAGCAAGATCTGACCACTGCCAGCCTGGGTGAAAACAACCAGCACCACCAGTGACACACCAGGGCCAGGCAGGAATTCACACCACATCCAGCACCAGCCTCAGCTCCATCCTGAGCATCCAGGCGGGAGTAAGAATGGATTGTCTGCAAATGGGCAGGAGCAAACTTACACAGAGAAGGAAATGTCCTACTCAGACCTCTGAAAACTCAGCAAATTGCAGAGAAAATGTCCAGGTATCTCCACAGGATAATAAAAAACATTATTCTGGTACAGTTAGGAGGGAGAACCTCTCAGAATGAGTAATTCAGAGATAAGCCACATGGGTCCTGTGCAATTATGGCTACTTCAAAGCACAATTTCTTTTCTTGGAAATTGATGTCTATGCTAAAAATCTTAATGGGGATGTACAGATTCTTTTTGTTTTTCTGAAAAAATTGTCAAAATGTTATTTCTGTAAGGTAAAAGCAAGTATGTATTTTTAGAAAATCTCGTCATTCCAAATTCCAAGGTTGTAACTTTCTGTTATGTGCAGTGACAAAGGCTTTGGACTCTCAGAATTTTTACACAAACAGAAATTCCATTTTTAGTGCTGTCCTATTCCCTCCTCCCTTCCTTAACCGACAGATTTTGAAGCGAGAGAGGAAGAGAAGTAAACCCCGCTATTCACTGTGCTTGCAGATGAGTTGAATGGTTAATTACATCTCACAGGCCAATTCCAGGAGGTGCCAAATCCCACTGGAGTTATCCAGCAGCCCTGGGACTGGATGGTGCCCAGCACTTTGTTGGGAAGATCCCTGCCAGGATTGCCATGAGCAGGGTTGTGATACCTCAGAGCTGCTCCAGAGAAGGGCTGAGCATCCTCATCTCCTCATCTCGTGGGGAATTGAGAGCACTTGGCAGGATTCAGCCTCAAAGATGCCTGGCACATTATCCCATGCCGTGGGGTGATTTATTTCCAACCAGAACATGTGGGCAGCAGTGCTGGTGTGAGGGGATGCACCCCCAGAACACGGGCAGAGACGTGGCCAGGAGAAAGCAGAGCGATGCTGCTGTCCCTGAGATCCCACACACGGCCCCCACGGGCACAGTTTGAGCCCCCATTATCATCAGGGGGAGGGGGGATGGGGTCTCGACGTGTTTTCTGTGCTAATCTGAGAGCTGGCCCAAATCCCAGCACTTGGGTCACTTGTACACAGGGTTCTCATTGTGAACGGGGGGGGGGGGGGGGGGGAAATGGCAGCCTCGCAGTTGGGCTTTGAAACTATGCATTTTTTAAAACTTGTGTATGCATAAGCCTCTTATTTAATGAATGACTCCCTTTGTATTTACATGTTCCACCGTCCACAGGACAAATAGGGTTTAGTGGTTTGAGAATGGAAACTTCTCGTCCTCGAGGGAGGGGGGAAAAAAATAGCTGCAGCTATTTTATGGAAGTGGTAAAAAACCAATTAGACTCTTAGTTGTAGATCTTACCTGATCTCCAAGGCGTTCTGTGGACATAAATATATTCTTTCTTAAGTTACATATTCCACAGCTTTCCACCAGAAAACATTTCTGGTGTAAATCTAACTGAAACGCATTGGTTTCAATGCAGCTGAATTCAGATCAAAAAGTGGTCAGAAAAGTTATTTTAGGCTGCTCCAGATCATTATCCAAAATTAGAAGGGTCTTACCAGAGCTGAAGGCTTCTTAATCTTACACCTTTTTTTTAGTCCTCCCTTTAAATTCAGCTGATAAATGGAATATGTGAAATAATAAATAAATATGAAATATATGGCAGAAATAATTTCAAAGGATTTAGCAGCCAAGATAGGAATGCACAGAAAGCAGCATTTTAAGTTGTCTTGATTTCCAAAAGGAAATAGTTATAAATTAGTTCTGGGGCACTCTGATTCATTTATAAGAGTGGTTCGAGAAACTCTTCAATATTAATTAGTAGCCCATGAATTCAGCCTATGCAATTATGATGAGACAGTTCTTTGGGTATGAAAGAGCTAACTTATCATATTTTTGAATTCGCCATCTCTAAGCTTGAATATTTTTGTATTTCCATATTTCTCAAGTAGCACTTAATTTAATCTTATCCCCATTTCTTTCAATAAACCATTGTTGCGTCTCTTAAGCAGCACGGCTTCCTCCTCTAACTCATCTCCCCGTGAAATTGGTTTAATGAAGCAGAAAGGTATGAAGCATTAACAACACTGGAATTCATGTGGTAGCACTTCATTTTTCAGAGGCGCTCACATTTCCTACCTAATTTATAAAATCAGCACACAAATGATTTTTATCACAGCCATTACATCAGTATAAATTACTGCCTTTTCTATAACACGGCAGTTAGTCAAACTGTTGAAATTATATCTATTAGTCATAGAGAGGAGGAGGGAGAAAGAAAAACTTGTAGGAAAGATTTAGTGTAAAATAAGGACTGATAGCAGCCTTATTGAAAACGCTAATATTAATTTACCAAATGAGCCCAAAATGCGGCTATTTTGCAAAGGAAAATTCAAAACACACAAAGTAAAGCAAATGGGTCAATTTGTAAGGAGCCAAAAAGGAAACTCAGCAAACAAACCAGGCTGTGTCAGAGGCACTGGGAAATGTAATTAGGGAGAAGTTCCTCACATCCAAGGAGGTAACACATGCCTCACCTCCGGGCATTGCCCCACATTCCTGCCGAGCTTTCCCATTCACCCCCTCGCTCTGGCACTGGTCTTGTGCTTTCGTGCATGGCAGCTCCTCTAAAATCATCTTGATCCTCTTCACTTCTCCCACTGTCACCTACTTCTATCCTGGCTGTTCCTTTCCAGGCTAGTGAGAATCAGCCCCTACCACCCAAATTTTGCCACAGAGCAAAAAATATAATGATTCATGTTGGGGAAAACCTTTGTGTCCTCTGCTTTCCCAGGGAGGATAAACTGCTTTTCCAGCACCTATATCCCAATTTCCGAAGTTCAGCCTGTAAGAAAACAACTGTTCACTCTGCAGAGGCATCACACACTTGAAAAGAGTTCAGTCTTGCCCTGCTCTGTAAACAACACCTGTCTCCATCAGATCTGCTGCTGGGATTTCAAGTGAGTCCTGTATTTCCCTTCCTGTTTGCTGTTTCCTGAGCACGACCCCTTCCAGACCTGCTCTGTAAATCCACTGTCACCTGCCTTGTCAGAGCTCTGCCTGCTGAAGCAACCACCTGAGAGGGACACAGCAAAAACTCATCAGGAAATACTCTTTCACACTCAGGAAGATGCTCCAGGAAATCTGCTCTCCCCCTAACTTTAATTCTGGCTCTCCCTTTTCCAATTATTTCCCCTTGATGTGCTTCCTGCCTTCGATGGGAGGCAGGGGCCACGCCTTCTGATTTGTCCTCTCACAGCAGCCAGCACAATGGGACACAGCTCTGCACAGACACTGCTTGGTGCCACTGTCATTAGGGGCAAGAAGGATTAAAACCAGTTTAAGAAAAAAACCCCAAAATCTAAACTGATGAGGTTGTCAGTGCAGCAGTAAAAATCCCGCAAGGGGCACACAGGTCCAGCTGCCTGTCCTTGGTGTGTTTTCCTTTGCGTTTTGATCTCCTCCTGCTTATGTTTTTTATTAATTAGCCTTTGCCTCTCCATAGCATCAGGGTTTTTTTGCCTGCCTTTCTCTGTCTCCAGCCCCCAGAATACTGGTGTAGAAGTGTCTACTGATGGCACCTTGTGGCTGACCCAGAGAAGTGCTTGGGAATAGGAACGAGAATGAAGCGAGCCAGGAAAATACTAAGAAAATGCTCTAACAGGAGAGCAAATCCCTCCTGCCACAGTGAGGACTGCAAAAAATGGTGCAACTCTGCAGACACCTCCTTGCCATGGAGGGCACAACCCCTGGCTGTCTGCTACCCCCAAATCCCTCCCGGAGTCCTGGGATGCAAACAGGAGTCCTGGCCTTAAACCTTGTCCCAGCAGGAGGCAGGAGAAGGGGGCAGGGGCCTGGGGCTTGCTCTGGGCAAAGTAAAGCAGCAAATCCATTTAATCCCCCCTCTGTGAGGGGCAGGAAGGAGCCAGGCTTGACCTGCTACCAAGAACCCCTGAGAATAAGGCCAGCTTTGCTGGGTGCCCTCCTTCTCCACAGAGGGGAAGGTCAGCCTGGGCACAGGGATCAGTTTCTGGTCTGCACTGGTCAGTAAAGCACTGACCTCCACAGCAGACCTTTCAGAGACAGGTCCTGCTGGCATGGGCTGGGATCAACCCACTCTGGAGAGTTGATGGTGTTGGACAGACCCCAAATGGCAGCTGGAGACGTGCTGGAGCTGCTCCAAACTCTCCCCTACGAGCCCAAGGGTGGGTGGCAGCCCCTAAATGGCCCCAGACTTGCAAGGCACCTGCTGGTTTGTGGTCGTGGCCAGACCTTGGCGTGGTGGCACTGCAGGGAGGTGGCTGGGTCCTGGCTCCTTGCCCAGGACAGCCACAGCTCAGTGTGGACTGGCTCTGCTGGCGTTGATGAAATCATGTCCCCACACACAGAAGTGGCTGAGAGGATTCCCACAATGCTGGGATTGAGAGGCAATAAAAGACACGGACCCAACCTGCAGATAAAGGACGTTTGGCACCAAGCAGCATCATGTGAGATGGGTCCTGGGCAGGGAGCAGCAAACCACAGATACAGGGGGTACCTACGCCAGGCAAAGGTCTCCTCAGAAATTCTGTGATCACATGAAGAAGGCAGGACTTTGTCCCAAACCTTCAGCGATAAACAAAGAAGTTTTAAAATAGGGCTGCCTCTCATTTAATGTGCTTTCTCAACTTTGGTTCAGTCCAGTCATTTGTTTCCAAGTACCCATCCTGGGTGTATTTCTAGGTCTCACTGTGGTTTGTATTATCCTAAATATGTCATTATCAGAGTTCCCAAAGGTTTTGAAGTTCTTTTAAGAGCTGGCTCCTCCACGTTTCTGCCCCCCAAAATGTTCAGTATAAGAAGCATTCTTGGAAAGAAAAACAGGAATCCAAGATCACCCAAGAGATCAGATCTGCATTCCAGAGACATGAGCACATGATTATGAGCTCTGAACACAAGTTCTCACTCTAGTGGAAAACCTCTGTGAAGGAAAACCAGGGAGGTTCATTTCAAGTGTGAGGGACTGGAAACAAACCATGCTATGGCTGGATCCATGAAATCACAAAAGAATCAGAATAAAAAGAAGAGGTTTATCTTCATAGATTCTCAGCAGCCTAACATCTGCAGACCTAATCAAGTATCATGTCAAATAAACAGCTCTACAAGCCTTACCTGAACACCCAGGGCAGAAGAAATTACCCTCGCTGTCCTTCCAGGGGTAGGTGCATCCTTATTAAAAGGCAAATGAGTCTCTCAACAATCAGTGTTTCTAAGCAGCAATACAAAATCAGCAGAGAACCTCTCTGTGCCAGATCTCACCTGCAGCCATATCAAGACATTGTGCCCACTTTTCATGGCCTATACTCAGTAATTCTCACAGCTCTGTGCACACAGGTTTTGCATACAACCATACAAAGGTTCCTTTGAGGCACATTTTGTGCTTTCCAGTCCAGCAGAGATAGAAGAATCCTCTTGTACTGATTAAAAACAAATAATAGCTCAAGGAAAAAAAAACCCATGCAGTGATATGAAAAACAAAATGACAGGCTAAGAGAGGAGGTTCAGCAGTAGCTGAAAATTGTGGGGTTTTTAAAAAACCTTTTTTTTCTCTCCCTTTCCTATAAAAGCACCTTCTGCCATAAAATCACTCTTGCAATTTTAGTGTCACTTTTTGTCTCAACTTTACTTAATCCTAGAGGAAAATTAACACCAACAGATAAAGAATAAAAGCCTCACATTAAGGACAACCTTTACCTGGGAAAGAAAGAAGAGTGAGACATTCAAAGAAGCCCACAAAAGCCTTCACTACTCCATATTACCTGGAAGATGATCAGATACCACTGTGATAAGCAGCCTTACAAAAACTTGGGAAAGCTTGATGGCTGAAATTGGAATAATTTTTTTTTCCCCCCAAAGTAGATGTTTTACTGCTTTTTTGAAATAGTAAAGCTGAAGGCTCGTCTTTACCTTTCTGTGTAAATAACTTCCTTTCCCTGGGGTGTTCATCATCGGTTTGACCTTAAAATGCATGGCAGTGTTCTTAGCAATATTCAATCAATGGCAGGATTAAAGGTGAAATCAGTTACACAGAGGAAGCCTACTGCTGTTTCACCAGTGTGGTGGCTCTAATCTCCCTCTGAGAGACTAAAGATCATAACTGATTTACTTCTCTTCCCTGGGGAACAATTTTCTGTAGCCTGAAGCAATCAGGAAACAGACTGAATTGGCTTTAATATCCATCTGCCCTTGGGGAGGGGAGAGACTGTGAAAAGCTACCAGGTTGTTTCTTCTTCATACTTGTAATTAAATAAACTAAGACAAATTTGACAGGCAGAATTTCGAGCAGTACCAGTTGTCTTAAAACTTCCTACTCCGTGTGTAATTGATATATAGCAGCTATTCCCAAGCAGCACTGGAGACTATTTAAACATTAAAATCAGTGATCTTCACTCCATTCCATGATTGAACCTATTGGCAACATACCTCTAATTTTCACACCTATCGAGACTGTGGGGTGTGTTTAAGCACAAGGAAACAGGGCTTACTTTGATTTTGGGGGTTTTTTAACCCTAACTGTGATCTTTCTATTAGTCCCAGAATGCCAGGCACGTAAACGAGATGGTGTGGATGTAAGAGAGAAACAAATCTTAGAAGTGGTACCAGAGAAGGAAAATCTGGGAGCATGAAAGCATTTTCATACAGATTGATAACAAAGATTGATATCACTAACACCTCAGCCAATGAACTTTTGTTAGTACTCCTTTTCAAAACAGTGCCAGAGGCAAACGAGATGACAAACTATTTCCCTGAAAAACTTCCTGCAATGCAAAACATTTTCTAGAGTTGTCATAAAACAATAATAATAATAATTATCATAATTGTAATGATAATAGTAGTAGTAGTAGTAATAATAATAATAATAATAATAATATTTTATAAAAATAGACCCAAGGTTTTTACTTATATAGAAAGCGTAGAACAGATAGCAGGGTTGGTGTGAGTACAGTCATTTCAAATATGCTGATATCTGTCTTTCTCATCTGTATTCCCCAGCATGAGACAGGCTTAAATACCCCACAGGGAAGGGAACTCCTGATTTTTCAGTTTACAGGGTTACAACCAGAGACACCTTTTTTCACATGAGCTCAGCCAAGACAATTTACAGCCACAAACAATTCTGGGTTTTTTCATAATTATTTAACTAATTTTAGGCTTGTTCATGTGTTACTAGAGGAAAGCTTAAGAATTTAAGAAATGCCTTGGTTTCTCAGCCCAGAACTGTTGCCAGCTGAGGTCTGACATCCTGGCATAGAATCCCAGAATGGTTTGGGTTGGGAGAGACCTTAAATCTCATCTCATTCCATGGGCAAAGACACCTTCCACTATCCCAGGTTGCTCCAAGCCCCATCCAACCTGGCCTTGGACACTTCCAGGGATGGAAAGTCCTCAACCTGAGGGCAACCTGAGCAGTCAGAGGTGAAAGAAATGCTGCTGCACCTGCAAAGTGTTCCCAAAGCCCAGCAGGGCAGAGCATGGCATTGCTCACCTCTGTTTCACGATGCAAACACAGCCATGGAAATACAGCAGGGGGTTGTGGAAAACTCACATTGATGTTTTCACCCAGCCTGAGGTAACAAAGTGAGAACCTCCCCACCACTGTCACAAACCTGGCCATGACACCTTGGAAGAATTACCCACCTCAGCTGAGCCACCCTTCCCAAAAGCAGCATTCCTGGAGAGTTTGCATATGGAAACATTTTAATCTTTCGTGGGGCTGCTGATGAGAGGCTGAATTATCTTTATCGATGTCCGAGGGCCATAAAGACTTCCCACCACCTCTTTGGTCCTGCTGCATCCAGGCACTGTATCAGGAAATACAGGGGTGACTGGGATGATCAACTCTCTGGGGCAGATTTGCAGGAATTAAACAGTCACCCACCACAACAGACCCACTCAAGTCTACTCAAAGGTCTGAAGTTAGAATTGCTCTCTGTGAGGATACATAAACTGCTGCTCCTAAATAGATATTTTTTAAAAAATCAGTCAAAGTGCAATTACAAGACTCTTAACAACAACTTACACAACCATCTGAAATTTTGTGCTGCAGCACAGGACAGATCCTGCGAAAGAATCTTTTGTGCTTCTCTGGTGCCTGAAAAGCTGTGCAGACATCTGAGGGGCACCACTCCTGAGCCTGTAATTAATTCCCAGTGCTATTCTGCTGAGTTCTTCCCAGCAAGGAAATAAAGGAGCTTAAATAAAACAAACAGCAAACAGGAATTGAATGAGCGGCTAAACACATAAAGCCAAGCATCTGAAGGATTTCTACTTTGCCAAATTGATAGCAGGGAGAATTGGTGAATGTATTTCCATGTTCAACTCGGTACTTAGTTTTAATACTGTTCTTCAAAAGCAAATTATGACTTAGAACATGGTGAGTGTTTAAATTGGGTATTGTCTCTTATTATTTGGTTAAAAGAACATAAATATTTAGCTTCAAGCACCTAGGACAGGTGAGTCATTTTCCTAAGAGCTAAACATTTACCTGTGTGTGATTTAAGAGTGATACAAACACCCAAGAGTGACTGCTAAAATCTGCTTCATGCTGAGATTGCTGACAAAGTAAATTACGCTGCAGACAAAATCTATTTTGTCAGTTTTGCATTGAGATCTGAAGAATTCAAATACATCCCAAGACTTACAGTTACTTTTAAAAAAATGAGTGTTCATATATAAAAAAAAAGAGGAATTTTTAAAAAACCTTCCCATTCCTCCTATTTCTCTTCTGCACCTGCTTTTTATTGCAATAGCCACAGGCTGTAATAAGACAGCAGTGTGACTTCAAGCATTGACACAAAGGAAGCTCTGTCTGAGCCAGTTACTCATCCCCATGACATGATAGCTCCCATTTCCTCCTCGGTGCTGCTTTCCCAGAGCAGTGACACAAACCACATTGCAGAACTGTCAAGATCCTAAAACCTGATTGCTGAATGTCAATTACCTTGATTAGGTTTCCTAAAAAAAAAAAAAAAAAAAGAAAGACTCACAAAAAAAGGGAAAAAAGAATGAGAGACGTGAACCAAAGATTTACCTGCTCTGCTCCAGCTTGGTAAACTGGAACTCAAATGTATCTTGTGTGCCCACAGATCCACAGATCTGCTCTAAAAACAAGGTTTATTCTCTTCACTAGGGAATCAAACACTTAAAATAAACTTCCCTGTTGTTTTAAACAGTGGTTTGAAAGTCATGTTTCTGTTCAAAGAATTATCCATAAGAGCAGATACAAAGATATCTACAGGTATTCAGTATTTCCCAGGGAAGAAACAACAACATCATCTGAGGGAGGAATTTAAAATCAGCCTAAAACTCAGCCAAAAGAAGAGGCAGACAATGATAATGCTTTGGGGTCTCTGAACTTCACAGGAATAGGAGATCTTCAGCATTTAGGAAGACCAGACATAAGTTTTTAGCATAGAATCAGAAATTCAGCTGACAGCCCAAGGTAGATGTGCAGTTGGGTAAACAACTGTGGCGTGTATTTCAAACAAAAAATTCAGCTGTAACACTTATTACAATTACACAGCACAGAGAGTACAAATTGTCTCGTCTTTCACATCAATTTGCCTCTCCTGACCCTCTGTTTCTTCTTCTTTTAATTAATCACCTTTACTTTCTGCGTCCCCCTCATCCGTCTGTGCAACAATGTTGTGAATGAGCCAGAACTTTTTATTCTTGCAAAAAGAAAAGGAACATCCATAATTTTTATTTAGCTCTGTTATGTGGCTCATCATTGAACACAAAAAAGTCATTTTCTACAAAGAGGTTTCTGGCTCTTCCACTGAGAATTATCTAATTATTTTTCCTTCAATTACATTTAAAACATTATTTTTAAGTGGCCTTGCAGCCACTTTATCATCCACACATCTCCAGCTGTGTATCAGAAGGTGGCAGACCAACAGCTGGAGATTTCTGTACCCACTGCCAACCTGCTTCAGAGACAGCTCCAGCACAGAAAACCACCTGAGTGCTGGAAAAAATACACACAAATACCTTGACACCAAGTCAAAACTTCTCCCATCCTCACAGATCCCCAAGGAATGACACCTGGATATTGCTACCAGTACAGCAAAGATAGCTCAGACCAGAAAAATCTCCAGTTGATCTGATCAGGGATCTTGCTGAGGAGCTGCTTTGGTGCTCCAAACCTCCACCCTTTTGAGCAGGGGTGCCAGAAATCTGGACCCAGCAATGACCTGACATCAAGGGTTGTGTGGATCAGTCACTATCTCACCTGAACTACTGGGCTTGTTCAGTGTAACAAACATTTTTGTAGGGCTTGAGCAAGGGAAAAATCATACACAGGATGAGAATCAACAAAATTTATAGTAAAAAACCCCTTTTCCTTCTGCAAAAAAAGCTGTCAAAAATAATGTCACAGTAACTTTCAAACAGATATTCATGGAGTTGAATATCAGGATTCATAGCTTTTCCATGGAGAGGAAAAGCTTCTAAACTGCAGCTCTGTACTGTGGATAAAAAGTTTAATTTTGCCATCCTTAAAATCGTGAAAACATCATTCAGCCCCTGCAAGGGTGTCTCTCTATTTAAATGGTGAAGGTTACAAAAACTCAGATATTTTCCCCAGTTCCTCCCACCTTTGGAAGATAAAAGAGGGAGATAAGAAAGTTGTGATGTTCTTTTGACCTTCTGCCAAAGGTAAGGACCACCTGTCGATCTGAATTTCCCTTGCAAATCTGCTGGAGCTGCACTACTGAAACTGCACTGCTGGTGCCTGCTTTATCTCTGATTAGCCATCATTTGGGACAGCTGTTCAACTGATGGAGCAAATGACTGCCCTGAGCTGGCATTTCCTACCTCCCCAGCACATTTCTGGTTGGAATAATATCTCACTGCAACTGAAATGCAGTTTTATTTCTCCCCTCTCATCCCATCTCAGAAGAATAAGAAAAAAAACTTCATGCAAAGATTTATTTTGCTCCTGTTGGAGGAGGGTGTTGTGTGTTTGGGGCTGTCTCAAAGAGGAGTTTGTGGCTCAGGACACACCAACAATGCTCAGAGAGGATGTTTCTCTCCAAAAGGCACAACGCTGCCTGAGAATATCATTTTAGTGGCAGGATTTCTCAGAGGGTTCCTGAAGAGCTGCCAAACCCAGCCCTAAAGCTGTGCTGTCTGCATTAAATATCACCTGGCATTCCCCAGTTTTCCCTGGAGGTGGCTGGCTGAGTTTTCCCTGGTGGACACAGCAATCCTCGAGTGATTCTGTGAATTCTGTGAATTCTGATTCACAGATTCTGTGAATTCTGTGAATTCTGTGAGTGGTTTCTGCCACTCCCTGCTCCCCCAGATGCCATCCCTGGGGTCAGGTTACTGCAGTGATTGCAGGCATTCCTCATCACCCCCTCTCTCCTTCTCTTTATTTCCTTCTTTCACCAGAACACGGCAGCTGAAAATGCGGATATTTTGTTTACTGCAGTGTCCAAGCCTCGCTGTGGGAGTGCTTACACGGGTCTGGCTCTTCTGCTGCTCCCACTAAGGTCAGATTTTCCTTTCTGCCATAAACTCCCTCACTTCTCTGCCCACCCTCTTTGCTGGGAAAGCAGTTGGAAGTCTGGGGTGTTTTGGATTAATTATCTGAGCTTATTTTGTTGGTATAGGCAAGTTGGCCAGTGTGGGAAGGTGTGCAGAAAAAACTGTGGTGAACTGGGGCTGGGAACAGCTGCCAAGGGCTGATCCAAAGGGTCAAAAACCTGGGTATGACATTGCTTCCCTTTTCTCCCTGAGCAGATGGGGCAGGCACCCACCACTGTGGAGATCTGTGGGCAAGAATGCCATAAAAAAGCCAAATATTACTCAATAAAATTGGCTTCTACCTGCGCCTGTGTTTAATAGAGACATCAATTTAGCAAAGGTTTCTCCTGCTGATTCTCATCAGTTATTAGAAATAGTCTCATCATATTAGAAATGTGCAGGGGATTCTTTTGTTTGCCTCATTCATGGTGTTCAAATCCGCCCGAGACTTCTATTCATTTAGATTAAAATAAAAGATTTTCTTCTTAAAACAAAATATATCACACAAACTAACTATGGAATAGCTTTTGGGAGGGGAAAAAAAGCATTTCTGGTGTTTTGAAATCACATGATCTGTATTTTGGTTAGTATGGTGTTGTCAGTCACCTTCTCTTCCAACTTGGTTTTGTGAATAAACTAAATCTGTTCAAACCATGAGTCTGTGCTCTGCCAGACCCAAGCCCCAGTGTTTGCAAATACACATTTGACTGACGAGCCAATGAACAACATCCTCCTTCAAAAAAATGTCCTTGCACATTTAAAAAAGAAGGAAGTATCGTTTATAGATCTCTGATTTATGAATTAAATAGGGGCTAGGAGCTATTTAAATAAAATCTCCATGGAAACTTGTATTTCTCAAGATAAGCCTTTGAAAGAAAGGGGCAATGGCAGCTTAAGAAGAGAAAATAATCCTGACAGATATAACCTCTTGTAAAAATTCTGCAAGACAACATGAATGAAAAATTCCACTTAGAAAGCTGAAGTGTGCAGCTGTTCTCTGCAAATATTTTGCCAGAAATTAGATACTTTTAAAATAGACTGAACCAGCAGCAGTTTGTGCACGTGGTGGGGTAGAAAACCCCAAACCAACCTGCAATAACCACGTGAAAGTTGGTTTTCTGCAGAGGTAAAGAGGTGTTCAGGATGCCAACCTGATTTTAGAGAGTCCCCTTTCAGAGCTGCAGAAGCTGTTCATGAACACATCTGAGGTACCCAAAGACAACAGCTGAATTTTGGGGCACTGAATTGCAGGAGCTGAACTGGGGCCTTGAATATCAGATTCACCATTTTTAATGCTTTCTAAAACAATGATGACAATGGTGGCTGCTGATTCCTTCCCCTTTGGGAAAATTCACTCTCTCCCCAAAATTTTACTCCTTCTTGTATTCCCACAAGCAGTATCCAACATTCTGGAAGCTGTCCCCAGCTAACTGGTCACAGTTTTTTTGGACAAAACCCAAAACTCCTAACACAGAGTAAAAAGTTCATACTAACTTACCTCATTTCTGGTTTCCAGCATAGCACAGAGGAGTGTGGATGAAAATAAATGGGGGAGAATTCACGGAGCTCAGAGAGGGAACACAGCTCTTCAGGACACCCTCAGTGCAAAAATGGGTAGGAAAGAAGCCTAATTAATGGCAGGCCTTAATCCACAGTCCTAATTGAGTGAGCAAATCACAGTCTGGGTGTACAGGAGACATACACACCTCTTCAGGAATAAAGCATTTGCTTGTACCAAAATGAAAGTCTGAGATCATTATTACAGCCTAAAGCACAACAAGAGTCATGATGTTGATGTTAAAAATGAAATCTGGCTTTCCTGTTCAGGCAAATTCCCTAAATTACCCAAAATCACAGATAAAAATATCGCTCGTGCTCACAATGCACACACAAACTGAGCTTCTGGAGCCCTACAAATCACCAGTGTCAGGTGTTTGAGGAAGCTGCTCATAATTATTTACAGCTATCACAAATAGGATGGAGCAGCTCTTCACAGGTGCCAAAATTGTCACAGCACCACAGGAAGAGGATGATGTGGCTTTCAAACATTTTCTTGGAAAGGAAGCAGTTCTTTAACCCATATCTGCATAACCTTGTTTCATTTCTAGATACCATAACTGGTTGGTCTAAAAAGGGATATTAAGGAAGAAATTAAAGTGTGAAAAGCGACAGAGAATTCCCCAAAACTTTGGTGACTGTTCCACCATTCTCCAGAACTCTGGTGACTGTTCCACATCAGGCATGGTCCCTAAGTGGTGACATATACTGAAATTCTGCAAAGTAAATTCATTCCCTCTGAGGCTGCAGAGATTGATCATATTTTCCACCAGATTTCTGAAAGAAAGAGAGGAGAGTTGTGCTCTCCATCCCATTTTTTCCTGATTTCAGTAGTTAAAACTCACTTAGCTCTGTTCTCACAGCTCATCAGGAATGATGGTGAATTTCTCTCATCTTTTCCTTTACTGAAGAGCAGAAAGCCACTGAACTGGAGGCCTTGATTAACAACTGACACCAGGATGAGACTGAAGGACTTCAAACGTGGTATCTGTGAATGACATGAGATGCCTTCATTATTACAGTCCTTTGTCATAAACTAGAAATTACCACTGCAATTCTCTAATTGTTATCTGATACTCTTTGGTCATTTTAGATCATTAGGAACTATCCTCTTCCATTCCAGCCAACAAAATTCAAATAAGTAATGCTGTGCATCATTTTTTTTCCCCAGAAGATGACACCAAGCAGCTAAATTCAGTGATGTGGTTATGCTACTTTTCCTTCTGCAAGGACTCTTTCTATGTTTTGGTCTTTTTTTTCCCCCATCTAGAATTGTTCTATAATAATGTTTGAACGAGGAATTAATTCCCAAACAAAAACTGGATTCAGACCAGCTGAACGTCAAACTTTGATCTCAGAAGATCTCTTGCTTAGTCATGTAGGATTTTGGGTAATTTTTTATTGCTTTGTCGCAGTCAGCAGGTTTGAATGTTGCTTTACAGGATGGTTTTTTTCCAAAGGGGCTGATTGGAGCATTTTGATTTATGGATGTAGCATCATTCCCAGACTCAGATTCAGCATTTAAACTTTGGGCTTCTCAAGATCTCCTTAGGTGCTTTTATTGCCTCGTTCCAGTTGCACTCAAACACTTTAGAAACACCTATAAACTGAAACAAAGGCACCATTTACCCTTTTATCTTTGATATTAGGAATATCTAGGGCAGACTTTAATTTTTTTTCACTCTGTCTATAGATATGTGCTCAAAAGAGAGAGGCCAAGAAGGAACACTCGGGAAAATCCACTTAACACACGACAGGAGCCCAACCTGCCTCTCTCCCGCAGCCCTGAAATTCCCACAGAGCTTTCCCTATCACCTCCCATTTTATCAGCAGAGCTGTCCTGGAGGAATGACCAAGCTGGTGCTGCCAAGGGCTCGGGGAGTTGAGGCAGAGACCTTGAACTGCCCTTTGCATTCAGTGCTGGTGCTCAGAGCAGGACATCGGGCGCTGTGCTCGCAGCGCTGGTTGTTGCTAAGAGAAGGGAGCTGATCGCTGCCTTTTGTGCCGGAGTTTTCGGGATGTGTGGCCTCGCTGAATGGTCGGGAGGTCAGGAATGCATAGGTCACCCTGGGCAGACCCTGAATGGGCACCTCCTGGAGCAGATGGGAAGGGGAAATTGGCTGTCGTGGTTGTAGGCATCTGCAGCAGCCGGGGGGTTCAAACAGAGCGCAGGGCCCTGCCCCAGTCCCACAGTTCCCCACCTTAACCCCACAACATTCACCTCTCCAAAGTCTGCAGCAGAGCGATGTCCTGGCTCACGACAGCCTCAGCCCTGCCAGATTTAGCGTAAGGGCAGCCAAGAAATCCTGCTGAGAACGGGTGACACGGTGGGGGCAGTAAATTCATGCAGCTCGTGAGTTGCTCCCTCTTTTTCTTCATTTGTTTCACCAATTCTCCCTCTCTCTTCACACTTGAGAGAAGTGTGATTGTGCAGAAGACAGCCAAAGGTGGCTGAGCCAATCTAAGACCTACGGGTGCTGTACCCCAAAATCCCTGTTCCTATTCTCTCTCACAGCCAGCCCTCACTCAGCCCTCACTCTCACAGTCAGCCACCCAGCTCATCTGTGCTCGTTATTGTGCTCATGTTCAGAAAACAGTTCAATTCAGTAAACCACTGCCTTTTGGTGTGTTACTTCTGTACCCAAGGCAGCCCCCTCTGGGTCAGCGAGCGCCAGGACTGCAGAGCTGCAAGCACAGAATAAAAATCGAGACCTCCTCTTACATCGGGGCTGGGAGTTTAAACTGTGCTTGTGAGCTCAGAAAACGCTCAGGGCGGGAGCTCTGAGCATCAGTCTGAGCTGGGAAGGGCTCCCCCTGCTCAGCCTAAGAAAGGAGGACTGACCCACTTCAGGACGTTTCCCTTAGGCTCGCACAGCTCTGGGAAATAGGACAGGCGAACAGGCACAGGGATCAATAATAGTCAAGTGCTACAGTGAGTCCATTAGGATCAGCCCATCCATCAGGGTTTCAAGAGCTCTTTCCACGCCTGGCAGTAGCCCGGGGCTTGGCTGAGGCGGGATGTGGCACCCACCCCAGCTCCTGCCTGGCCCGCTCAGAAAAGGCAGCTCTTGGCAGAACTTTCCAAGGCCGGCTCTGCACAGCACGAGCTTTCAGTCCTTGCTCCTGGGATCTTGCAGTGCTTTAGGATCAGTGTCCTGCAGCAAAACATAGCCCAAAAATACTAAAAGGTCAGCACAAGGCTGTAGTTCTTCTGGCCTTTTTAGCTAAGGAAGTGTGTAGAGGCTTCCTGGAGTAAAGGAGGCAACTTTTTCTTTTTGGGGGGGAATTGGAGAAGAAGTGGTTTGAGTTCAGCACCTGAGGACTCTGGGTGTGATCTGCTGAATCACATTAGGATTTGGAAGGCTCCCTTATGGGAAATCTGTGAACAGAAGGAGCCCTGTAGGAAGTCATCACCTGCCCAAACGCCAGACTCTCACAGGTGATGGATTACTCCACAATTTCATCTAATGGGACTCTCAGGAGCATCTCTGGTGACTTTGGGTGTGATGTGGCAGGACAGCATCAGTCAGTGTCTTTCCCTCAGAGCTGCACTTCCTCAGCAGTTTTGGGGAGCCATTCAGTTCCTGGGTTGGTTAAGTGTGTGCTCGCACTCATTGGGAGGCAGGGAGTGAACTGCATTGCCTGCACTGCTATTTCCAGGTTAACATGAATTAATAGAGGTTTATTCTCCCATGGACTGTGGCCTTTTTCATGGGCACTGGCTTTAAAGAACGCGGGTAGTGAAGAATCTATTCTATTACTGAGTTATTTCGTTGATCTTCACTATTAAAGATGTGCAATGCTTGATGAACATTTCCCACTTCAAGACTTCGGTACGATCTACTCCAAAGCAGTGGGTAGATGGGGAAATATCACAGAAAATGGGGGTTTTTTTGGTTTGTTTTAGAGGGAAATGATATCATAAATAGAATCTATAACACTGTAATTTTAATAAGCCTTATAGCTAAAAAAATAAAATTAAACGTAAGCACACACATTTTTAATGCTAACTATTAAGGCAAGCAAAATAATTACACCAGTGTTACCCAAACTTCTACAAATTACATGTGACCAGTTTTCTTCTTGCTCAGAATGCTGAAACACAGCAGGACAACAGCAGGAAAGAAAGGCAGGCACACATGTGCTGTCTTCTAGAAAACTGTTCCCAGGGAAATCCGCAGAGTTAGAGATTCTTGCAAAGTCAGAGTTCAGAATAAAGTAGGAAGACTGCGCTCATCAGAACAACAATTTGTGTTTGTGCAAATCATAAGCCAGGAGTGAGGTGGGGGGAAGATAAATAGGTTAATCTGTTGTAAACTGATTTTGACCCTGAAGGTGATCACAGGTACACAGCATTACGGCACTTTAAACTGTTTTATGCAAAGCTTAAAAAAGACCCAGCAACAAACAAAGCTTTTTTTGTGTTTGCTAAACAAAGCATGAAAGAATAGTGACAAAAGTAGGAGGAGCCGAGTTTGTCCGGACAAAGCCAGGAGGAGGAGCCCTCATGCAATGGAAATGCAGTTCAGTGGTCCTGGATTGATATGCTCATCCTTTAAACCCCCAGGGCTGGGAGATCACAGGGCCTGAAAGTCCATCAAAGAGCACTTCTCCGCATTGATCCAGTCTGGAGCGGAAGGCTGGTGGGGGTCTGCTCTTCTCTATAAGACTGCCTCCGAAGATAATCAGCTTTTCTTCTTGGAAATTGGGGAATCCCAAACATCAATAAAGTGTTATTTCAAGTAAAACATCAGTCTAAAACCTGCGGAGGCTTGAACATGTGTGTGTCTCTTTTGTGGTGTTGCGTTGTTGGGTTAGGTTTTTTTTTTAAGAGAAAAAAAAAAGGAAATAAAAACCCGAATATGTAACATCACAGGAGAGAAAACGTTTTACCTTGAAAGTTACGTTCTTCGTGTCTGAGCTGTCCTTTCCAATTTGTCAACAGCAGAATCTCCTGTAGAGGTCTTTAAAGCATCCTTACAAACTTTCCTGGCTATGTCTGGATGCTCAAGCAGCACAGCAGCACCCGATCTAAAATGAAAATTTTTTTAAAAAGCTTAAAAATCAGGATGTCCTTTAGTTGGGTTTGCATGTACGGCAGGCAGACAGTCACAGGCCAGTCCAGCTGCTCGGTTTAAAACACTTCAGGTCTGACAAAAGGGGAATTGGGAGCCTGGGAAATGTTTAACACTGACAACAGACTCAGGCCACGTTATCTGGTGTTTCCAGGTGATCAGAGGTGAGGCTGGGGAGCCCCGATCTACCTTTGGTTTGTTCAAATTGCAGCTGGAACACCCATATTTTAAAGGGCTGAACATGCATAAAGCAGGAGTGGGAGGGAGATCAGGCAATTCAGCACTCTCTGATGTAACCAGAGCCTGAAAGTCATTAATCAACCATTCGTTTGACACTGGAAAATGCTAAGATATTTTATTAATTCAAGGGGAGAGGTGTTGAACAAACAGAGGATGATACAAGCTTTTCCATCCCAGCATGAGTAATGGGACTGGATAAAACTTAGGAATATTTCAATACCATTAAACAGCTGTGTTTGAGTAACAGAAATCAGATGAGTGAACAAATCTCAGTGCCCTGGAGATCCTGATAATTACAAAATCTATGATATCCTGATAATTACAAATTCTATGTTATCCTGGTGTTTGAAGCCATTTCAGGTGACCACAACCGTTGCAGAAAAATACAATGAGAATTCCCTCTGAGCACTGTCTGGGAGTACAACAGGGAGGAGAAAGAGCAGCCACTCAGTTGCTTGCAAATAGTCCATTCTGTGATTTCTGGGATGAGAAAGGGTGGCAAAGGGTGTGATTTCTTGCAGAGCACCTGGCCCTGGTGTAGGGATGGTGTCACTGGGATTAGCAGGGCACCGATCTCAGGGCTTTGGCAATCAGGCACACACAGAGTACTTTGCTGAGCACATTGCAACCAAATTCTGTGTGAGCTAACAAATCCCTGCTATGCCCGAGTTCTAAAAAATGAATAGTACAGATCAGAGCAATCTCTTGCCCTCAAAATACAGTTGCTGATCATTTCCCTCTCACTTACCTCCCCTTCTTTCCCCAAAAAATCACACCGCTGAGAACTAGAAAAGTAAGTTTCTGTTATTTACGTACAGCCTAGCTCTTATGTGCTTTTTAAGAACATTATTTGTTGAAGATTGTCTTCTCCTGCACAGGTAGAGAGTTGATTAGTCAACATTATTAATTATTTTTATTACCTCAATATCTACAACCTTCAGAAAGTTTACAGATCCAGTCAGTGTAATGTAGAGTAGAAAACAGCTTCTGCCTGAAGACACTGAAAATCTGTGCTTTCTTTTACAGATGGAATTCTAAAAGTAGAATTTTGCCATTCAAATTATACCGATTTATGTAGTGAGGACACAATCACTTGTGCAGCAGTGGCAAGCTAAAGTGGAAAATTTAAATATATATATCTATTCTTGTTCTGGTGTAAACATATCCACGCAGGAAATCGTGTTCTACATGACAACTCCGTGGAAAAGGTTCCTGCTCATCAGTCTGCCCCCGAGCATCTCCGCAACACCATCTGCCAAAGGTCATCACCCCTCAGCCCCAGCAGCACCACTCACACATTTGCCTCCAAAGATGCTCCAGCCACAACAAACCAGGCTCCCGGGAAGAGTTTAAACACTCCCAGGCTTGGTTAACCTAAAGCTAACCTGGAAGTGCTCCTGTGAAGAGTTCTGCTGGTGACTCAGGGGAGAGGTAAGCTCTGGAAAGTTATAACCACCTGGGAGCATCTCTAGAGACACACACACACACTGAATCCTGATTAAAGCCAAGGAGAAATGTGGGTAGGTTTCCCTAAAACACAGATACCTGCAGAGCCAGGTGAGGCTGCGTGAAAACCAAGGCAGACGAACATCAGCCATTCCCATTGTTTTCCGTTCTATTCTGGCAATTTTGGAGCCATCAGTGCAGGACAGGTGAGCACAGAGATGGTTCTACAGCCTGGCGTGGGGAGGGCATTGCATACCTAAGGAGCTGCCTGAAAGACAATAGCAGGGCATCGGGAGAAGCCGAACTTGCAGGGGGTGAGAAAAGGCAGGGGGTCAACTTCTTACAGGGGAGGATAAGGAAAAGGGTCTGCTAAAAATCCCTTTTGCTGAAAGTCTGCTGAAAGAACAGTGGTTAAAGAAGGCAAAGCTAAGACAAGAATTTTGACTTCCCCACAATCAGTGCAGGAAATTAAAGCAAGTCGTCTTACAGGGTGAAAGCACTGACAGAAACTGCCCTGCAAAGGTTTGAAATAGAAAGAAATGCTGAAGAAAATGAAAAAAAACCCCTCAATGACTGCTCTGAAGGAGGTGCGATGTCCAACGCAGTGAGCTCAGTTTCGAAGAGAGCTCAGTGTGAATTTATGTGCACATAAAGTGCTTACAGGTGTCAGGAGGCAGCAATAAACACAGAGATATTTGATAGTCCCACACAGAAAGAAACTTCCTTGATGGGACAAACCAAAGCAAGGCACAGGAAAAATGGTCCCAACTAAAACAGCTGCTTGAGCTTTTGCTGGACAATTATCACCACCGGGGATTTATTTGGAGCAGCAGCATGGCAGGGAGCACACTCTCCTTTTGTTTAACACAGAGCTGGAGCTGGGATTCCTGCAGGAATTTCCCTTCTTGTCCACGACTGCAAAGGGAACCTGCTGCATCTGTAATCAGAAAAAAAAACCCTCGGCAGAGGCCATCCCTCCCGTGAGAGTGTTTGGCTCATCACACTTCTGCAGGGTTTTCACCATTTACAGAACAAATCCAGTGCTGGTTTGTGTTTAGCACTTTTGACAAACAGTCCTGTCAGAGTCTCATTGCTTCTCGCAGCAAATCCGAAAAGAGGACGAGGAACCAAATCGTTTGTAGTCTTGGGAGGTTTCTGGCAGCAATTTTCCCGTTTTCTGATTCTCTGTGTCAGTAAGTGGGGGCTCCCTGGTTCGGTTCCATTACTGGGGAGGGCAGGAGCTCACCACTTCACAAAGCAGGCCTGGCAGGCTCAGACTGCAACAAAAAATTGGCTGCACTGAGCTTTCCATCAGGCTGCTGCCATCCATCCCCACATTTTCCGCGAGGGAGCAATTCCCAGCTGCGGGCAGCACAAAGAGGAGCTAAAAAGATACCAAGAATTATACCACAGTAGCTACAGGGAAGGAAAAAAATAAAGGGATTTCCCCATTTAAATGCAAGTAAAAGTGAAAGTACCACATATTTTTCTAAAGAAAGAGCATATTTTAAGTATCCAAATCAAAACTGCCATACCCTCAACGGGACAGAAACGGGTCCACTACTGAAACTTTTATCACTTCAAACAATATTATAGGGTTTAGTTATAACCAAGCCCCAAAGTTTGCAAGTTTAACCTCTGGCTGAACACGCAGCCAGCATCCCCTCTCCTCTGCACCACTTTAGATATTCATGAAGCCTGCGGTGTGAAGTACTTTTCATTTTTGCCATGCTTGGTAAATTAGCCAGCAGGCAGGGAGCAGACAATAATAGCAGATTCCTCTTCGATTGCTGGGTTTGATTTGCTGCATCGCGCAGTGTTTTGATCATTTGGACTGGAGATAAGTCGCACACAATTTGGTGGCTGGCAAAGTGGGATTTAATAAGTCTCCTGTAAAACACAGCGTGTATGCAAACAGCCCAGAGGATTAGACCCCGCTTGCTTAGTTTAGAACTTGGTGCAGCCAACCTGAATAATCAAATGGAGGAACAAAAGTTGTGAATCCCCTCAATGCTCTGCTTCATTAGGATCTCCTTACAAAAAAAGAAAATGGGGCTCATCTGATCAGCCAGATTTTATGGCATCTGATTAGACCACCATTTTCTCAGCAGGTCCCCTTTCTTTAAACTGTTGACTATGGATGGCCTGCTGAATAGGATGAACTTTGGACCGCTAAATTGCAGCATTATGGTTATTTAGTGTAATTTATGAAAAAGAGAGAAGTCATGATCACCTACTTCATATTGCTAATGATATCTCCATTTATCAGAACAGCTATGAGTTTGGATCATCATTTTTGCCTCACAGTCACAGAACACTGTCCAATTAGATAAAAAAAAAATTGCCAATGTGGTCTGTATGAATACTAAATTAAGATTTAATAATCCTTACATAATCATTTATTACTGTTGACTCTCTGCTGCCTTGCATTAAGTTCCACATAATCTCGGTGTGTTTTCTTCAAAGTTTCCTATTCATTCCATATTTTCTATTTGCATTTTACAGTGAATAATCTAAGAAGAAAAATAAGGGGAAAAAAAAGTCTGAACTTGATTTTTCTGCTCTACAATGTTTCATCTAAACAGCAATTAAACCCATAACAAATTACAAAGATGCTATGAGAATTAAATGACAATGATTTCAGCTTGAAAGTGCCCTTGCCATGGATGAAAAAAGAGAGATTTCCAATTACAGAAATTATCACTTTGTCTTTTTTTCCCCCCCAACAAATAAGACAGCCAAACACTTTCCTTAGAGGCAAATTTCTAAATTGCTGATTATTACAGGTAATGATCTATTCACTGTGTCAGCTTCCCAGCCTTCCTTGGAAGCTGGAGTTATGCAAGGTAACAATGAGCCATCAGGGAGGGGAGGAACAACAGCAGTGGGTGATGCTGCCAGGCAGAAGCCAGTTCCTCAGGCATGGCAGGAGCAGAGCACACAAGGACTGAACATTTGTCCTGCCTCACATCCCCACAAACCCCTGGAAAAGCCTCTTCCAGCCCATTCTCAACTGAATTTGGATTTCCAGCTGTGCAGCAGCTGAGCAGCTCTGTGCTGGTGGCTGCCACCTGCCCTGCTGCTGCCAGCAGGAGCTTGTGTGGTCACTTCCACCCCTGCCCCGATGGCTCAGGTGGGCACAAGCTCAACAAATGCTCAGCCTTCAGTCCAGCCAGGTAATTAAATTAAAAATATTAAAAGCTTTAACCGTGTTCCAGATAAATTTTCTGTTATTTGCAGCCAAGTGTTATTTTACTTCAGACCCTACAGTAATACTGTAGGGTCTGAAATTACCTTTATTCTTACAAGTAGCCTTGGTGACTTATCTAACTTCTGCAGGCTGGCATTTCCCGTGATGTGGTTTGCACAAAAAACCTCCCAATTCTTCAAAAAAAAAAAATCCTGAAGAAAATCTGTTCTATGATTTTGAAATTATCACAGAACAAGCAAGAGGTTTGGCTAGACCAAGCTTAGATACTCTGCACACTGCCATGGGCAGAGCAGAGGGGATCACAGGCTCACAGCAGGGCATCCATCCTCTGGGATCATCACAGCTCAGCCTGGAACAGCTCTGCCCAGAGCCTGATTCACGATCCAACCTCAGGAAACACATTTTTCTTGCCACTGGTTAATAAAAGGCCGTGGAGGGGGTTGTTCTGGAATGCCTGGGAGCTAAATGCACAATAATTATCCCAGCACCACTTCTGGGCTGACAGTGCAAACACTTCTGGTTTGAGCCCACTTTGGAGCTGTGAATCTGCTCGTGCAGCTCTTCAGAAATAAGGATCTACTTTGTCAGCTTCGACCTGCATGGCTGAAGAATGCAGAATTTTCTGCTATCCCAACTCAGATTCAGTATCCTCACTAAGTGAAGTTTTTACATGGATACACCCCAAGAGTCAGTGGGAGCTCTTTGCTCCCTAGAATATTTTATTAACATGCTGACTATTTCTGCAAGAGAACAGTGGGATTTTCCTGTGGGTCAGAATCCATACTTGCTGTCACAGAGTCCTTGAAATCACTGTAGACTGATAAATTTTTTGGATTTTGATTATTAAGGAGTATCAAAGAATATCAAAGAGTAATCGAAGAGTAGCAGATACTGTGAAAGATGAAGAGAAAAGGCAGCACCAAGTGAAGCAATGTCTCTCTACCCTACACCACAACACAACCCCTCAGAGAAAATTTATGGCAGTGGACCAAGACCTCGAACATCTGAGAACCTCTACTTATTTCCCATCCACAATTGCAACTTCTCAGCCATCCAAGGAAAGCTCGTTGCAGCATTATTCCCAGGGAAAGACTTCCTCTTAGATTCATCACACTTTGGCTCCATGAAGCCATCAGTTGTTAACCAACTGTAAAATCACCAGCACAGCTCCAGCTATGCAAAATACTCCTGGGTTTAGTACCCAAGAGAGGCCTTAACTTGTCCTCCTCCTTTCAGCAGGTAAATAGACAGAAATCAAGGACAGCTCTTGGGCAGGATGAGCAGGCAGCACAAGGACCTTCACATCCTCTGCATCCCATCAGGAGGCTCTGATAAAGCTCTCTGAGCCTCCTGCCATTCCATTATTTGTGTGCTGTTGTTAGAGACCAGCATTGCCCTGGGTACAGCATAGAGAAAACAGTGAGAAAGGTTTCTAAAAGCCTTCTGTTGAACCTTCTCTTGGGGTTTGTGGAAGAAGTCTTCCCTCTCAGTAATTACCTGCTTGTGCTGTGCTGGTAGAGCCATCAAGAAGCCCAGCAACCCCTCCAAGGGACCTCTGCACAGGCAAGATGGTCCTGGTGGTGCTGCACAGTAAAAGTCTGGGGTTGAAAAGCAAGGTTTGGAGCTGATTCATCCTCTGGGTGCGCTGGTTTTGGTTGGGGTAGAGTTAATTTCCTTCACAGCAGCTGCCGTGGGGCTGGGTTTTGGCTCTGTGCTGGAAACAGGGCTGATAACACAGGGATGTTTGAGTTATCACTGAGCAGGGATTACACACAGCCAGGGCCTTTCCTGCTCCTCACCCTCACCAGTGAGGAGCTTGGGGGGCACAAGGAGCTGGGGGGGACACAGCCAGGACAGCTGATCCCAAGTGACCCCAGGGATATCCCAGACCATAGGGCACCACCCTCAGCACAGAAAGCTGGGGGAGAAGGAGGAAGGGAAGACATTCTGAGTTTGTCTTCCCAAGTCACTGTTACATGTGATGGAGCTCTGCCTTCCTGGAACACCTGCCTGCCATGGGAGGCAGTGGATCAATTCCTTGTTTTGCTTTGCTTGTATACACAGCTTTTTCTGCTAAACTGCCTCAATCTCAACCCAGGAATTGTTTCACCATCACCTTTCCAAACCTCTCCCGACCTCACAAAGGGACAGTGACCAAGCAGTGGGGCTGAGTGGTCAGCTGGGGTTAAACCACACCACCAGGGTTGGGTTTTTCAGGAGCCAGGCTAAATGAGAGAGTGATTGTTCCTGGATAACTTCTGTTGCTGTAGGAATCTCCACAGTACCATGAAACAAACAAATATAAACAGCAACTTCTTGGCAGTTCTCACCTCCACACACACACTATTTCCCACAGAACGCAAAAAAAAGGAGCTCAAGTACTTAGAGATGATCCTTGCTCCTGAAATAGATTTTGAGTTGTGCCATTTTTATGCTATTGGTAATAGGTGATTGTCTTTTAAAAAGCAGCTTTTCAAAAATGGCTCAGATCCGTTTCAGTGAGGCTTCCTGTCACCCCTGTGGAAAAATGCAATGTGTATTCTAACAATTATTACACCTTTCTTCTGTACATCAACTGTGTGTCTAAATGTCTGAACTGACAGCATGTCTGGTCACATGAGTCCAGTTGACAAATTTGGCTAACGGTAACGCTTTAGGACAAAATTATGAAAAAAATGACAAATTAGCAATGGCACCTAATCAATAAATGACACAATACGGAATCCATGAAGCTGATAATGCAACCTCACAATTCTCTCATTTCATAAAATAAATTACCAGAGCTAAACATGTGCTAGATGATGTCTCATTTCCAGTTAGATTTCCCCCAACCAACAATAAATTTATCTGTAATTATATAGATTATAGTCTCGAAATGATCAGCAACACACAGATTTCAGAACCTGGCTACTTTTAACCCTAAACCAGCTATGAATGAGTGGTTTCCTCAGTGCTGTTGCCTTGAGACACCCTTTGACACAATACAGTGTGCTTCAGAAAAAGTTCCCAGCTGGAATATCACCCCTACATCGAGTAAAAACCAGGAAATAGAGTGACAAATCAGTTTGCCTTTGCCAGAGGAACTTCCTAACTTCCCCCCCCTTCATCTAGAAAAACACCACCACAGCACTGTCACTTTGGGAAGAACTCTAAAAATATTCCAAGGTTTAACCATGTTCCAGATAAATTTTCTGTTATTTGCAGCCAAGTGTTATTTTACTTTAACATAACACAGTAATACTGTAGGGTCTGAAATTACCTTTATTCTTACAAGTAGCCTTGGTGACTTATCTAACTTCTGCAGGCTGGCATTTCCCGTGATGTGGTTTGCACAAAAAAACCCCCAATTCTTCAAAAAAAAAATCCTGAAGAAAATCTGTTCTATGATTTTGAATTATCCCAGAGCAAGCTGAGTTCATCACAGCAGAGAAATTACATTCAGGCACCCCCTTCCTGCTATTTTCTGGTAATTCAGAGCAAATCTAGATGCAAGGAGCTCAAATCAGCCCTGTCCATCACACACTGAGGGAAAGGTGCTTTGTCCATTTCCTAATCTAAAGAGGTGCTGAACAAACTCCAGCGGGGTGGCAGCAACGGGAGGGCTCCAAAATAAATTCCTTAAATCTAGTTTTAAAAAGCAGTTTTCAAAAATCAAGCAGCCCAGTGAAAAAGTCCAACACAGCAGATGCTGGAGTGGTGAGAGGCACAAATAAACCACATTTTAAAGCTACAAGGGCCAGGTTGGACTGAGCTCTGAGAAACCTGGTCTAGTGGAGGTGTCCCTGTTCAGGATTGGAACTGGATGGTCTTTAATGTCTCTTCCAACCCAAACCATTCTCTGACGCCCTGAAAATGGAACTGAGAACTCACAGAACCAACACCATTCATTATTTCCAAGAAATTAGAGGAAGTTGTCTCTGATTTGGCCCCTCCCAGGCCGTTCTCCTCCTTCCGAGGTTGAAGCCATCACCTCCAATCTTTGAGAAAGAAAGAAAGAACAAAGATTTGAGCTCACACAGCAATTCAGAGCTGCCCAACACCGTGTTTTCGACTCAGTGTGGGAATCAGCACATCCTTTTGCATGAAAGTTCACCCAGATTGATGAAAAACAATGACAAGAGCAGAGTCTTATATTGCCAACAGATATCAGTGTTGGGTTTGGTGAAGAATTTAAAATTTTGCTGTTCTGAATACAGCAGCATTGAATACAAGTCTATTTTTCAATGTATTTAAAGGGGGAAAGGAAGCATTTTATTTGAGGGAAATAGCATATTTTACCATGGGAAAAAAGAAAGACTTGAGAAAATAAACAAATAGAATTTATTTCTTCAAAAGCTATTTAAACCCCGAGAGACTTCAGAAACGGAGCCGTCTGCTAAAAACTAATTATTTAATAACCTGAAAAAGTAAAAGAATGATGTCAACTCACATAGCCAGGACAGACCTGTTTGCAGAAAGGACTGTGCTGAACCCCAACACTGAAAAGCTTTATGCATATTCCTGTCATTACTGTACTCATATCCCAAAGCAACAGAAAAAGGCACAGAAAATAAACAGGTGAATAAAAGATACTCCCCTGTTTATCCGGACAAACTGGCCAAACACACACATTGATATATTTTTATTTAAATCCATTTTTTCTCTTACAAATGCCCCTGAAGCAGAGTCTCAGAGCTTCCCCAGCCACACCTACAGACAGCATTTCACTGCTTTAAATCTGTGCTTCCGAAACACTTCACGCCACATTCCTTGCTCACAACCACTCTCCTCTTGCACTGGCAACTAGCAAAAATTAATCCAGCTGAAAAAATAATCATTCTGGAGGAAAAATGTTAGTCAGCAGCGTCAGATTCTTAATGCAGGTGACCAAAATAACTTCAGCCCAGGTCCATAACAGAAGGCAGCACCTTTGGCTGCAGATTTAGCAGGAAACTGTACCCTGAGGTCTCTGGGCACTGCCATGGCATGAGCATTAAGCCTATAAAATAGCATGTATAATTAACAAAATGCCAGCCAAGCACTTGGCAGGAAGATCTCATTCCTTCATGCTTGGGCTCCTACTGCCCAACGTGTGCAACGATCTCCAAGTTAAGTAGCTGTCGTGTGTTTTGGGTCAATTTACACACATCTCTGCACAGGACTTAAAAAAAAAAATCAAACTTCTTTCAGTTTACTATCACCTGAAAGAAAAAAAAAAAGAAAATAAACAACTAAGAGTGTTGTAAAAATGCCAGTTTAGTATGTGCCAATCCAAATGCAGAGGAAAATCTTCGTCCTTGGCAGAGATAAGTCAAAACTGCGCCCAAAGTCACCATGAAAAGGAGGTGTTACAAATATCTCAGTGCTAAATACTCTGCAGGGTATCCTGATGCTCTTCTTCCAGAAATCCCCGTTGATACTCTCCAGTTACATGTTTGTGTACGACTGGGAGAAAACAGCTTTTAAATGTGATTCCAGATCCTTCGAAAATCTGAACTCAAAGAAATGATTTTCCAAGCCCCTGAAGCAGGTATCTCCAGGCCAGCATTCAGAACAATGGGAGGTGCGGAATATACCCCTAATCTATATTCATTACAGTGAAATGTGTCTCTATCACCTCCTGTCACCTTAATGAAGGGTTAATTTAAACATCTAATTGGGAGCGAAAAGTACCGATGATATGAAATGGTCTGACTGGAAGTGAGCCTGCACAGAGACAAAATACCTGCTAAAAATGATGGGCTGAGTCCTCACCTCCCGATGGTGCTCGGTGATTTAGAGCTCTGCTAAAATGAGGTCACCTACGCCCTTTTTTCAACCCATAAACAGTGATTTCAACCCATAAACACTTTAAAAAGGCCAGCGTTGTTACAGAATGCCAAAGATAAGAAATTAAGGCGTAATTTGGGGGAGGGAAGCCAAATGTTACTTGAATCAGTTGTAACAACCGATCCTCTAGAAATGGATTAAAGTACTTGTGAAAAATCCTAAATATACATCTGGATATCTGGCAGGACAAGCCCGCTGACCGAAAAGTTGGCCCCACATCTCAACAGGTTAAAATTTTCAGGTGATCTTTAAATAAGCTCTTTTCTACCTTTGATGTTATTTGCACACACATGGCAAAGCGCCGCGCTGCAATCAGAGTCACAGCCTTTGCTTCTAGACAACCTTATCATCCTTTTCCACATCCCTTTTAGAAATTTCGCTCCCTATTTTTTACTGGTTTTATCAATCTTACAACTTGACCGATTTTGGCAATCAGATCATTTTTGGGAGGTTCCGTTTCGTTTTTCTCGTGCGTCAGTGAAATTTCATTTTTAAATTGTAGGACAACAGGAAGCATAGCTGCGTTGAGACTCTGTCCCCACTCCAAGGAAGTGAACCATCACTAGGAAGCACTTTGCCAAAGTCTGGGCTGCCATAAGAGCTTTTCTGATGCAGCTCAGGGCAAAATGAACCCTGATCATCCCTAATACAACCCTCAGCATCCCTTTATTCCATACACCCAGTCATGTGTTTACTCATCCCGGGTAGAGGGTGAATATGAACGCCTCTTTTCCAGAGGGGGAAAGTTGTTCGAGGGTTACCTGGACGTTTTCTGCTTATCACCAGCACAGATGAAAGCAAACAGCCCGTGCTCCACCCCTGGGTGGAAGGGAGCGGAGGAATGCAGTCCCCTCCCAGCAGCCGCACCGGGATGAGCCTCCAGCTCCTCCCCGGCCAGCTCCTTTCACGGGAACTTCACAGCTCGGGGTACCACCGCCCTCCGCCGCTGATCACCCCGATAGCATCAATGCCAAGCACGGCAGAAGATCGCTTTAGGGCTCAGTAATGGGTTTGTCACACCTGGGCGTCACGGCTTTGACACCTCGCCCGGGGGTGATGGTGTGGGACCGCACCGTGGATGGGGCTGGTTTCACCCCCTGGGCTTGGGGCAAACCTTGGCTCCTGCTGGGATTGTTCAACCAGGCTGGCTTATAAACGTGCAATTAATACAGAGCCATTCTCAAAACCTGAGCTTTCCCACACGCGTTTCTTCACGGCAGAAATTAATTATCTTCTTGCTCATTAGCAGCCCCCGGAATTCTCCAGCGCAACCCTCGGGGGCTCTGGGTGGGAAATGGGGACCCCCAGCCATGAGCAAGGCAGCCGCTGAGCCCTTAAGCCACACTTTTTATGGCGAGTTAAATCACCTCTTTTCCCTCCGAAATGCCACTCCAGCAGCACGGACACCCTCCGGAGATGCCCGGGCAGGGTGGGTGGAGGGCTGGGAGGGATGCCCTGCGGCTATGGATCCCCTGGTCAATCCCTTCCCGTAAACAGCCATCAACGCGCCCCCTGCCCCGCATCCTGCCCGCAAATCCCCCCGAGCGGGGACATTTAGGTCCAGGTCGTGACAAAACCTGATTTGCACTTGTGCATATCAGGGTGAGACTTTAGCACCTTCCTCCGTGGCCATCACCAGGCACCAACACGGGAGCCACCAGCCCGAAAAATGCTCTGCTCTGGCTGTCCCTGGGGGCTGCGCTGGTGACACGGATGGGGGGACAAGGCACTGATCCTGCTGGTCCTCACCATCCTCGGGAATTTTCAGAAGTACCTTGGGCTCCTCCGGCCCAAGTCTCCTAGGTCTTAAAATTGGAATTACGAAACTGACAGTCCACCTTGAAAAGCACTCCACAAGAGCTAGAGTTTAAGAGAGCAAAGGTTGTGTCCTGTGGCACTCAAGATGAAAATTCTGTGTTCTTAGGACTTTGCATCAAGCAGGAATTAAATCAGATCTGCACCCAGCTCTTTTTTTCAACGCAAATGCTCACAAGCTCTGCTGCTTCAAGTTCTAAAAATTCACATTCTGCGCTGTTCATTTAGAGCCTGGAAAAGGTGCCGTAAATCCCCGAGGGCCCCGATGCACAATTCCCACTGGATCCAGCGGGGGAAGCTCCAGAGATGCTTCCTTCAAGTGCTATGTAAATATTCCGGGCTGTGAGCAATAAAGCAGCTCTAATGACGGGTTATGCTAATGAGCCGAGCTGTGAATTGCAGCAGTTCAGGAGCACATCTCTGCTGCAGTTCAGCTTTAGGCAACAGGTGATCCCGGGCAGAGGGGCAGGGAAAGCAGCCGGATTGTTCAGCGTGTGGCCGAGCTGCCCAGGAGGGGTTCCCAATGCGCCCATGCCCCAAACTGCACTGAGTGAGCCGCCAGTGAGGGTTATGAGTTGGGTCTGTTGCTTGGCATCACAAAGAACCATCGTATGTAGTCAGTATTTATAAATTAATTTCAATTATTCATCGCTTAAACTGTCACAGCACAACAACGCCTTCATATTTTTCGTTAAAATATTTCAAATTCACTCGCCACAGAAATGTCGTTGTTTGGATGTACAGAGGGAAAAAAATACAAACCTAACTTTAATGATTTTTTTTTTCTGAGCCAAATGGGGTTATTGTATAGCAAATTTATTGTTTAACATAATAAATAATGCTGCTCCAACTCAACCTTGTGGTCCCAGGTAAAGATATTTGAAGATGAACTTTTAAGTTACATTAATCAGCTCACGGGTGCCTCAATCAGTTGCCCAGCTCCCAAGGGAAAAAAAAAAAAAAAAAAAACCAGAAAGGTAACACTTGTAGAAAGAGAAAGCAATCAAATTCCTATCTTCTGTGGGGATAAAAAACAAACAAACAAAAAATATCCCCCAAACAAAATAAACAAATACCAAAACAACAACAAACAGATAATCTGTCACAGAACATTAATGAAATGGAGTTTATCAGAAGCTGTTCAGTAAAGTCCTAAACTAAATCACCTTCTGTGCATGAAGCCCCCCTCTCTCTGTGCATTCGGGCTGTGATATTTTGTCTGCACCATGTGCAATTCTATGCAAAGTTACCCATTTCCAATCACCAGGGATCTCTTATCGCTGCCCGGGTGTGCTGTAGGACTTCAGGGACCCTGGGCACCAGGGAGGGACGGGTATTGTGGCTGAGGTCTGCCCGCAGCTTTGGGGTCATTCCCGGCTGGAATGCGATGTGGGAAAGCAGCGCCTGTTGAGATCTGAATGCAGATGCAGGATGCCACCCCCTGCACTGCCGCTGATGGGGCACTCCGCCATCCCCGAGCCTGATGCAGCGATAATCACAGCCTCGTGCATTTGCTGTCCCCTCCTGGGAGCTGCCGTTTCACCTCAAAAATGTGGGAAATTCACCAAAGGGGGTGAAATGCAGCGAGCTCATGAGTTCTGAGCCTACCTCACACTGCAACTGTGCTTCTCGTACTGCTGTGCAGTGAACCAGGATGTCCAGCAGCTATTATAGGATTGGAAAACTGTTTGAAAAGAAAAACAAAAAAAAAAACAAAAAAAAAAAAAACCCCTGAGGTCTCGATTTTCTCCAACGACAAAAAGCAAAGCTCTTTCTTGCCACTCTCCATTCCCCTACCATGTAGCTCTCACTGCTCATCCAGACACTGGCAAGGTTTCTTTATCTGAATAACTGGTAAAAACGCTTTTTACCCCCCCCCAAATATCAGTCACCAAACTGGTATTGCATGAGCTTTACTGCTCTGGGAAAAAAAACCAAATCAGTTTAAGAAAAAAACCCTCACTTCAATAAGTTTTTCAATTTAAATTTTTAATAGCAGCGTATTTTAAGGCTCTCTTTCCCCCTTCTTTCCTGAAACAACCTATTGCTGTAATTTTCATGTGTAAAAGGCACTTTTGGTGATTTTGCAGAGTTCTCCCGGGTGACGCTGCAGCTCTAATCCTGCCACACTGGCGGCCCTTGGAAGTGAAACCTACAGTAAATTTTGATTTCAGCCACGCCTTTGTAAAACTAGTTTTTCCATGCCAAAATATATAACAGAGATCAAAATCTTCACCATTAGTGCCAGAAGCAACAACTCTCTCACAAGCGATAACCTCTGGGTAGGCTCCCAGCTGTGACCCAGGTAAAGCTCTCTCACTAAACATCACACACGTGAAAATATTGCATTTCAATTCCACCACGCGGGGTTAGGATAAATCTAAACAACACAAAAACTTTATTCCCCACCAACGTCTATCAGTGCAGCAGCTGGCCATCCCCTGGCAACGTTTTCCAGGCAAATCCCCACTCCAAAGCAGCTCCAAACACGGCCGGGACAGGATGGAGAGATAAGCACCCAATCCTGCATTCCTCCCACACCCACAGCTCCCAGCCAGAGGGCGGATAAAGAGGAGACAGCTGGCTCCCCAGAGTCATGTTTGGAACTCCCCAAATAATGCTGCGAACTGATTCAATCACAGTATTTAAGACTTTTTTCAGGATGGAGGCTGAGTAGGTGCTTGGCTGTTTGTCCCTCTGTGCCTGTTCCTGATGGTCCATTTAGGAACCGTCTTGCAGAAAGATCTGATGTCGATTGACTCCAAAGCAGACCCAGAGAACAAATCCAGCGCCCTGAGCTCACAAAGGGCCAGCTCACTACATTTTAAAGTCGCTTTGCAGACTCTCAGCTCAACAATGACGCCAACAAGCAGGCAGCCATTAATATGATATTTTATCTTGCTGCATGCGCAAAGAAAACGGATTTTAAATCGTGAGCCGTTCATTCAGAGCCCACAACAGAAAGCCACAGAATTTAACCAGGAGGTTTTTGGTAGGATGCTGCACGGAAGGGTCACGTAGAATGAAAAGGCTGAATAAATCCCATGGCCAATTACATGGTCACTGAATCATGAAAAGGCCAGGCTCCTGGAATTTTGCAGCTGCTAGTGGATTCAACGGATGCATCAAACCAGCAGCAAACTCAGCTACAAGTTACCCCACCATAGAACTGATTTGAAACAAAATGAACTTAGAGCAAACCCCTGTCATGTAGAAATCTCCGAGGGAACACTGACAGACTTTCATTCCCGTTATCTTCCCTCGTCTTCAGGATTCATCTGTATACTTTACTGCAAAACACATAAATTTCCTTTTCTGTTTAATGAAAAGTATGAGAAACTTCATAGAGGTTTTATTTTTAGTGAAATTACGCCAAATATTTAAGTGAGGTTGTTTACTGGGGGTGGGAAAAGCATCTTTAAATTAAGTTTGACTCTCCTAAGATAAGCTCTGGCAGTCTGCACTGGGGAAAAATAGAAAACAAGTACACGAGTGTTTACTGTCCCTCTACCAGAGTGCCAAAGCCAGACAAGACAGGAAGATTGCCAGCCCTCTCTCAGAAGCAGCCCAGAGTGTCTGAAACCACGATTGCTTTAAGCCAGGATGCAGTGACCGAGGAGCTGGCACAGAAACCCTGCCCTCCCTAAGGCCAGGAACCCTTAGCAGAGGTGTAAGGAGAAAATCGGGGGGAATTCCCCCGGGGGCTGCTGGAGCTCCACCATCAGCACAAGGAAATGCTGCAGACAGGGCCCATTTTGAAAATTCCATCCCAAACAGAGGGCAGAGCAACAGTGTGAGGTGAGGGATCACTGCTGGCTCTACCCCTGCCCGACTGGGGGCCCCTGGACCTTTCTCCTTATGTAACTGAGTCACACTGATTCCTTTGCAAAGTGTTTGGAGATCTCACAGGAAAAAAAACAACCCACCCAAAATTAAGAATCATCATGAAACTACAAGTTCTCTCCTAGCACAGCACTCCCAGGCTTGCATGACATTAGGAACACACCTGATCAGGGATGTTTCAATCAGAGAAAAGCAATTCTTTTACAAATGACTGCGAAGAACACCTTGAAACATTGATCTCCCCTTCTTCCAACACAATGTTCTTCTCTACAGCTCACAGATGTTTCATCCTGTCCTGCTGAAACATTTGAAAACTCCTGGAAAGAACCTTTTATTTTCCTGACATTAAATCCTCCCATTTTTCCTGGCTGTGCCACAAGCCACCACCCAGCACAACGAGTTTTTCTTTCTGCATCCTTTAGGTGTTATGCAGCCTCATTCCTCCCTTCAGTGGCCATCCCACAGTCCCTCACACATCCACCTTTGTGCCCAAAGTTTCTTGAGAGTGCCTTCTAGACCTCTCAAGTGATTTTTTTAGTTGAGGGCTCAGTTTTCTCCGTCTGCTCCCTGTGGGTGACAAGCTGATGCAGACACCTGGGAAGACCACATCAACATCCTGCTCACCTTCCCTTTCCCTGATTAATTTTCCTTAATTAAAAAGCACATGCCCATCCTGTGCATCTGTACAGTGCCTCTGCCACAGCCAGGACATCTGAGAGATTCTTTAGGAGAAAACGATAAATGATTCATGGGTTGTGAAATCTGCCATCCTCTCTACCTGCCAGCCAGGACAGAAATCCACAGGTCCCAGGGATCTCAGATGTGTGTGGACGTTTCTAGATGGTCTAAACTTTCATGATAAAAGCAGTTTTCCTGCCTGCTGTCCCTAAAGACACCTCAGCTGGTCCTGCAGTACTCAGTCACCAGAATCCTCAGCACTAGAGAGGTGCTGTCTTCTCTTCCCCTCTTACCTCAGGAGCCTCTAAATGTTGAGGGCACTTAAGGCCACTGAAATTGAAATGTTACCAAGCATTTAACAGCTGATCCTACTCACAAATATTCCAGCCTGAAGATGACTTAACTGAACCTAGGGAAGGAGAATTTGCTCAGACAGACATCTCAGGTGGAAATGTTTTTATTTTAGGATCAGTCAAGTTTTACCAGAGAGCTATTACTAAATTCCCTCTTCAGACTGAGTTTAGAAATTAATATGTGCTAAAATAGTGCTAAAATAGTGAGAATATGGCAGCACCATTCGTGGGACAACATGAGACCTGAGAGTATACATTTATTTTCTCTATTACTTGATCCAACAACTATTAAACTAGTTTTTATGCCCTATACTTTAGGAAAAGTTATTGCAGGGATATAAGGGAATGCAGGGGGAATTCATTGACTGCACATTGGCCAGGATACAATCCTGATCTACACTCGGATATTTTTAAATACTTCTGTACTTTAAGGTCAGAAGGGACCATTATGATCCTTTACCCTCAACCCTTGAGGCACAGCCAAGACTATTAAATTTCACCCAGCAGTTCCTGGAGAGGAGAGAATTATTCTCTCCTGCTGCATAAGTGAACTCTGCTGAGCCCAACAGCTTGTTATTCATACCCCAAGGCAAGCAGCACCTACCACAATTTGAGTGATGAGATAAATAATAATGCAGCCAACCAGAATGGGAGACAAACTAGAAAAATCCTCATCGAAATTCAGCAGATCTGGGCTAGCTCCCTCTCAAAGCTCCCCCATCCATCCTCCCCTTCACACAGAGATTTTAGGGACAAATGCCAGTAGTTCTCTATTGTTCCTGCTCATTCATTAGCTACAACTCCTTTCTCTGTTGTGCTCACACTTCAAGGTAAGGATAAGATTCTGGCCACATTGTGCATGTTGAAAAAGTAACTATGAGACACAGAAAATGTAGATTATTTTAAATACAAAATTGCATTGCATTGTTGCCTTCACAGTTTTAAGTAATCCTCAGAAGTGAAACATACACGTTTCAAGGTGATAAACTCCTTTCATCCCTTTGCCTCTGGACTTTCCCCTTCCATCTCCATTAGTTGTATCATTCTCCTTTTTTACATCCAGCCCCCTTCACTGAATGGACTCAGAAAAACCCCTCCTGGTACTATTTGTCACGATGCCATTTCTACACCTGGAATTCCCATGCCTGCAGCAAGCGAATATTTGTGATTAAATCATAAAAGGCTGATTTTAAATTGCTGCCCTGCCTCTAGTCCTCCCTTCCCCATGCACCAGTGCAGCTCATGAGCTGCCTTCTAAGGCTTCAAAGGGGAGGAGAGGGTCTCAGTTTAGCTGGAACAATGCATTTCACAGAGCCACAGCTTTCACTTACCTCCCATGCTGGGGGTTACTATTTGCTTTCCCACACTTCCCTTTGGGCTGCTCCAGTCTTTGGAGCTGGAATTAAGGCAGGCACAAACGATGGTTAAACCTGCTTAGATATATGAATGTGATCATCAAATTCACACCTAAAACTTTGGAAGCTGGGGAAAACAAGTTCTGTTCCCCTGAAAAGCTCCCAGCCTAAAGCACATCAAAATAAAAACGCTTGAGGGTTATCTTTGCAACAGATTTTGTGATGCAGTTCATTGAAGTCACCTGCTCCCCATTTGCAAGTGTTTTGGTTTTTATTTTCTCACTAAATAGGCAAGGTAAACCCAAATCCTCTCCCTCACACCTGAGCTTCTTGGCCCTCTGCTTGGAACCCCGACTTTTTTTAGGACTTTCTCATCTCTCTGACAATAAAGGTCTTGCTTTTTCCCTCCCCAGTCCTTCTGTGTGCAAGCCAGACTCAAAACCTATGGCTGGCAGTGGTTCTTATTAGGAACTGTTCAGGAAGTTCTTCCCTGGATTGATAACAAGCTCAGCCATCACAGCTTGGAAACCCACCAAGGAGGTGACCCCATGGACTGCTTCTCATCCAAGGACCCTATTCCCCTACTTCCTTGTCACAAATCAGACAGAGACTCTGGTGCTGTAACCACACAGCACTTTAGAGACAGTTAATATGTCCTTATTTCAGCATCACCTTGTCCTTCCTCTTCTGGTTCCCATCCAGATATAGAGTCTCTGGTTTCACTCGACAATGCCTTGCCCAAAAGTGGATACAGAGAGAAAGAACATTTGGTATTCATCTGCCTACTTTGCACTGAAGATGAAGCAGATTGAGCACCAAAAGTCTGCCAGTGCATCATAACACCAGTCCTGGAGAGTATTTCTCTTTATTCCTCCTTGCTCCCCTTGCAGTCCTACCTGAGGAAGGTACAGAGGTGCTCAGCACCCAGCTCTGGCAATATCAGATGGCAGCAATACCCTCATATCCTGTCAGCAGCTGGCATGGGATTAGCAACAAAATTGTGGTGTGAAGCTGCCAGAAACTCTAATTTGATAAAAGCTAGAGGTAGCAGTTCTGCTGGGAAAGAAGGGGTGAAACCTCAGTGTGAGGAGAAATGAACTTTCTCGAGGTTATGTTTATCAAAACATTCACTGGGCTCTTTCAGTGGCCTGGCATTCTGACAGCCCAGTGAAAATGTTTTCACCCCAAAAGAAGAGCAGGACTCTATGGTCAGTCCTCCCCTGGGTGTGGAGCTTGTGTTCACAGCCAGTTTCTGAACCTTGGCAGGATGGAGGAGTGAGGTGCAACCAAGCAGAACCCGAGCCCAGGCACGGGACTGCAAAACCTCATCAAATGCTTGTTCAGTTCAATTTAGGCTGGCCTAAATTCTAGTCCTCTCTTGAATAATTGAAAAGAAAACGATTGTGGGAAAAATTTCATGTAACAGGAAGCCCAAAGGATGTGGCAGGTTTTGGCAGCCCCACGCTTCCCTGTGCAGCTCACAAGCCTCGTCCCATCATTAACTGGGCTGTCAGTCACTGAAAACAAAATAACTCCAGGGCACAGATGGACAGCCCTGTGCAAGAGGCCAAAACAATCGTGTTTCCTACTCCAGAACCTCCAGGAGATCTGTCAATGCCACCGCAGACTAAACTCCTCTGTAATCTTTTTTTTTACTACTGTCTAAACAAAAATCACCGAAAGATTTCTTCATGCCTTTAACAATTAATCCAAAGTTATTCGTCCCTGCTTACACAAGACTTTCAAATCAAAGCATTTGTTCTTGGCTGGAATAGACACAAGTAGAGTCTGAAATCTAGAGAGAAGAGCAGAAGAGTTATTGCAAAGGGAAGCAAAATACTTTCAAGGAGGTGATCTCCTTACTCTGAGTATAGTTTAAAAAAAAAAATTATAATATTCCTTGCTCTGCTCAAAATCATCCAAGTCAGGAAAACTTCAGTCGTTCTTAGGACAGAGAACACAGGCAGGGCTAATCCTCCCTGCAGCCACTCACACAGCCCTGCTGAATGCCTGGAAAACTGCACAGAACTACCTTGATTCCAACGTTTGCCAGTTTGTATATTCAGCTCCTTTACTTCCTTTGACTTTAGGGCCATGACACTTAATTCAGTTACTATCCCAGCTCTGGTATGCTCATAAAAAATTCACACCTGTTTCATGAATGTTCACCTATTTAACAGACTAAGGTTTAAAGGAAAGGAAGTTTTTGCTTGATTATGAAAGTATAACTTGCTTTTCTAAAGGAATTCCTACTATGACACTTGCTGTTTACAGGCTGGAAAAGGAAAACTGCCCAGTGAATCAAAAAGGAAAAAAAAGAGGGGGTGAGGGGGGGAAAAAAAAAGAGAGAAAAGAATTATTTGGATTAAAATATCTGTCCTTAACCTTGTGGAAGAGAAGCTTCTCTGACTTGGCAGCACAGTACAATGAAAATGAAATCAATGCCAAGTGTCTTATCCTGAACTCTGAATGGGCAAAGTTCCCATTGACTTTCAAGATTCCTTCCCCTGCAAATGGCATTCAAGAGCAGTCGTTACCTGCACCGAAGGCACGTCCACCACTATGTTCTGTCTCTCCCCTTTGTGTCGAGTGGATGTATAGAATTTTTGAAATCAGCACAGCAAGCTGTGAATGATGCATGAAATGAATAAGCTGAGCCTTGTACAAAGGGGAAATCCTGAAGGCTTGGTGCAATCACTGCTCTACTATTTCCTATGGCCTGCATAGAAAAGATGCATAATATTCTCTGCAGAGACAAAGAAAGAAGCTCACCAAGGCCAGAAGTCTCAATCAGAAGCCCCAGAAGAGATAAATGACAGCAGCTCACAAGTTTTTAACATTGCTTAATTTCCCTCTTATTCCCGAGCTCTTCCCCACGGATGCCTGGCGCTCTCAGCCCTGGGTGCACGTGGAATATACACACAGGGATCTGGGGCTCTGAGAGCCCAGCTCGCTTTGCATTTCTTTGGAGGCAGCCCAGCTTATGCAGGAGTTTGTGTTTCACACCTAACCCCATCAGCCGAGGGGAGTTTGCACCAATCCCCCAGCATGGGATGGCCAAAGCATGGGAAAAGGTGCAGATTTTTCCGCAAGATCAACGGGATGTGTTAAAACCCCGTAACTTCTCCCTCGTGTGGACATGAATTGGAGACTTCACTGGTATTAGCACAAATATTTTTAAACCAGATCAAACCACGCTCTGATTGGTCTTAATTGGATGTATTACTGAATAAAATTAACCTGACAAATATATTACAGTCGAACTTAGCAGCAGCAGTAAAGATGAGCATCCTGAGCATAACACTGTTATGTTATAATTATATAACTGCAATAATTTTTTTTTCATGACAGGGAAGATATAAATACATCTTTTTATGGGTGTGCAGTGGTATCCCCCTGTTCTCTTGCTCTGTCTCACACGCCTTTGCTCACATGCATTGCAATCTCCCCCGCTGCACTAAGGAGGCAGAGATGTTTTAGAAACTGGAAAACTGAGGTTTAATAGGGATACAGAGCTTCTGAGGACGCCTTTGGAAGAAGCAAATCTGAAATCTTGTTTGCTTGACTAGCAACACAAAGAAGTTGGCCGAGAATGGTATTTGCAGCAAAGAATAATTAATTCCTCATCCTGAGGACATTCTGTTGGGAAAAAGTCACTGTGCTGAACTGATTTGCTGCATCCAGTGGCATCAATTGCAAGTTGTGATAGGGAAGTATGTGGAAAACTATTCTGGAAATCTGCATTAACCACAAAATGACCCCATGCAAACACATCTGCAAGGACAGCTCCACACTTTCCTTGAGAAATCATAAAAGAAATGTATTCAATTTTTCTTTCTTTGTCATTTCACTGTTTTGTCTGAATTTATTGACAAAAAATTAACCATAGAAATAATCTGAATGCAGATTATTATGTGAATAAACTGGACACGACTACAAGAAATCTAGGATCGAGGTCTGTGTAGGCAGAAAAGAAGCCATATCAAGCTTCTCACTTTTGCAGGCACTAAGAACAGCAGCAACATTCCAGTCCTGAACATCACCCAACTTCAGATTTCAGGTGTGCTCATTCCTGAGAAATCATCCTTTCCATTAACATTGGAGGATAGTTAGATAAGTTCTTATCTTCCTAATAATGTTCCTGAGAAGTATCTTTCTTAGTCTCATGTTTGATATGGGACAGCTAAAAAGATAATTTATGAATGCTTTCACAAAATGTCTATGCTAATGCTTCCCCTGAATTTAGTCTTCATCTCTTCTTGTAGCAAAGAACCAGAAATATAAAAATGTGTGGCTTAACATATATTCCTAAATTACCCATAATCAGTTTCCTCTGCTAATTATTAGACTTTATTCACTGTTTCAAAAATTTAATTTAATGTATTTTCACTTACCAATTTTTGTTGCAATAAATTAACTCTGAAGCTCTTTGGCATAGGAAGGAACCATGAAAATGTAACCCAATACACGGGGTTTTGACAAACCAACAGCACTAAGTCTTATCTTCCACTCAAAAACATGTTAAAACAAAAGCCTAAATATTGTCATTACACTTAAATGCCAGCATTAACCTCTTCACAGCCGGTGCTCCGCCGTTCTAAAGATAACGGGTGCACTTGGATCTATTCTGGATGTTGTAGAATAAGGCTGGAGTTGTTTTGACTTAGCAATCAGTCGCTAATGGTTGTGCACATGCAGCGAGCCAGCACTTCACTTAGAGTTTGGAACTTTACCTGGTCTCCCCCTGAATGTTAATGGCTCCATTCTGAGCCCTCCCACACCAGCAGGAGTAGGAAATCCCTCATGGGCAGTGCTCAAAAGGCATTTATTTAGATTTAATGCATGCAGGACGGATGTCAAGGGCCAGATACTCTGCAGATTTAAAAACTGAGTTCAGCACAAGTAAAACATACCTTCATCTTCTTCTCATTTCTAAAGAGAATGTGTCTCTGCGTTCGTTCATGAGGAAAATTTCCTGAGCCCCAGCAAAGGATGTAACAGAGCTTTTTGGGGAAAAAAGCTGTCTTTCAGGCAATGTCTCCCTCTGTGCTGTTGGCTCTCTAATGAAATACGCTCCTGTTGAGGGAAGAGGAGGCTGTATCTGTATTTGTATTTAATGTACAAGGCTGGGTTCCATGGGTCTGTCCCCCATCCAGGGTGTGCACCCATTTACAATCTGTCCCACAAGCTCTGAGCACAGCTTATGAACTTCAGGATAAAGTTTAGCCCCAGAGGCTGAAAACTGCGTTGGGAATTTTACCTGGACTCTCAAAATCAGTAAATCAGGAAAAGCAGCCTTTAGAACTCAGCCTTTCCTATCAGGAAAACCACGGATAGGAGCTTCCAGAGAGAACAAGGCAGAGACATTTCTACAGAGACATTTCTCTGTGACCCCTCAGGGATTTGCTCCCACACCCTCCTTAGGCCCTGACTTATGGCAAAAAAGGGTAACTTGATCTTAAAAATACTACAGATTTTGAAAAACAGCTTTTCTCCCCTTTCATGGCAGAGAATCCGCTTCCAGAAAACCCAGATGTAAAGAAAACGATTTATAGTGATGCAGCTGCAGTTCAACTCTGATGACACCAAGTACAATTCCAGTGCTGGCAGCTGCTCATGAGCCCTCGCTTTTGTCAGACCTGCACCTGCACACCTGCCTGGGAAAGTGGAAGGAGAATTGTTTCAGGGAACGGGATCTTCACATGTCCCCACTCAGAGCTGTCCTGGCACTGCCAGTTCTGCAGAGAGAGCACTGGGGAACAGTTTGACTCCCAGCTGAGATGAAATAGGTCCTGCTGCTGCCCTGCCTGTGTCCTGTACTCTGCTAACACTATTGATGCTACCACCTTCTCTCAGACCTCCAGGTTATTTAGGGAGCTGCTTGTCCTCACAGAGCTGGTAAATCACGCTGCTAAACCCTCGTGCTCCTACCTGATGGACAGCAGCACAAAGAGGCGGAAGCAAGCATCACAGGTCTGCCAGATGTCACCAGAAATATTGTGGCAGAATAACATTACCCCAGAGCTGTGGGTGTGAAACGCGCTGGGTTCTCGTTGCAAAGTGATGCCCCCCGGCCCGTCCCGGGGGCAGTGGTGGTGCCGGAGCTTTGCCGCACTGAGCAGAGGGCGGTCGGCCCCGGGTGCTGCACTGTGCGGGGGCAGCGTGCGGGGCCCGGGGCTTCCCCCGCTTTGGGACCTGCTCCGGATGACCAGGAGCCAGGCACCCCCCGCCGGCGACCGAGGCTCTCGGTGAGGTTTGCAGAACATCCTCGCCTCTGCGAAGAGCCCGAGGAAAGCCCTGCCCGAGTCTGGCCGTGCTTCCCGGCGGAGAAGGCAGGAGCCGCTGCCGGAGCATCCACGCACCGGGGCCGGGAGGCAGCGCGGGGCCCCGGCCGGGCCGGGAGGGAAGCGGCGGGGAAGGAACGCGGCTCCATCCGCCCCGGGCAGCCAAGGGACACAAAATCTCCCCAAAGCCGCTGTCGGTAAGGGGTGGCAGCAGGGCAGGTCCCCGTACCCAAACACCAGCAGCGCCCTCGCGTTCCCTCTCCTCCTGTCCCAAGGCCAACAGCGGAGGAGCAGCGGGAGCAGGCGAGAGGCGAAGCTCGAGGCGGGGATGCGCTGCGGAGCGGCGAGCTCGGAGCCCGGCCCGGGGCCTTGCCGAGGAGCCGGGGACACACGTGGGGACCCGGCCGGAACAGGGCTCGGAGGGAGGGCGAAGCGATGCTCTGCTCCGCGGCGGCTGTTCCGCGGCGCCCAACAAAACCGCAGCCACAAGTAACGCACATCCCTAAAAATAAAAAAAAAAAAACAACAACAAAAAAAAAAGGGCGGGGAAAGGAAAGAAAAGTTGTCCAGACTCAAAGCGCTCGTCAAACATACTGAAAAGATTGAATTATTTATTTCCTCTGGGGACTCCTGTAACCATTCATTTTTAATGGAGTCTAATTAAGAGTTCCCCAACGGGTTTTACTTTTGTAAATATTTTAGATGAGCTCGCGTTTCTAGGCATATCCTCCCGACCAAAAAAAAAAAAAAAAAAAAAAAAAGCACAACAAGCCGAGGTGGAGACGTAATCCCCTATGCTTTCCGTCGGCCGAGGGAAAGCAGCCGGGCGGAGAGGCAACAAGTGGCCGCGGCTCTCGGAGCGGCAGCTCCGGCAGCGCAGCGACGCTTCCCCGGCCCGGGTCCCGCTTCACTTTAGAAGAAAATCAAATCCAAGGAGAACATTCTCCCTCTCCCGCCCCCCAAAACACAGCCCGCGGCGCGGCGACCGCAGAAACGGAGCCAGAAAAGCGCTGGCAGCTGCTGGAGCGGGCGGTGGGGCCGCGAGTGCTGCGGGGAGCCCCGGGATGGGCTCGGCCCTGCCCCGCTCCGCGCTCCTCGCACAAACCGCCCGGACACCGCCGACGTGCCTGATACAAAATTTATTGGTCTCTCTTCGTTTGGAAGAAGGAAGCAAACGAGGACTAGGAACAGGGAAGGAGTATTTCGATGACTTTTTTTTTTTGGAAGGAATCCGGTAACAAAACTAAAACGTTTTTTTCATCCGATATGTCAAAACATGGTTCACAGTAAAATTCACAAACCCATTTACATAAGTTTACAGCTTAAGAAAAACCAAGACACACAACTTACTATAAATAAAAGAAATGCGTTTGCGACCCGCACAGCTCTGCTCTCTCCCACCTCCCCCTTTTCAAGGAATGAAACCTCAGTGTTAAAAAGTCGTGAAAGCTACAGATTGTGGATAGAAACCAAGCGAGGGTCGGTAACAAAACACTTAATAAACCACAACGATTATGTGAACAACCGAGTTTAAAAACAAAAGCCCGCGGTTTTTGTTTATGCCATTGCAACGCTAGAAATCAAACTGGAAGATGCAAGATTTTTTAAAAAACTTTTAAGCGAATAGAACAGTGCCCAACCTAGCCGAAACCAGGAAAGGAGTTGCCGTGGTTTGAAAACTTCACAGCGGCTTCTAGGAGGCAGGAGTTGTGCTCTATTAAAATAACAACTTGCTCAAATATTATTTCTTGTACAAAAAAAAAAAAAAAAAAAA